>LR812522.1:21684410-22014410 GCA_903798195.1 Danio kyathit | reverse complement strand
AGATTTACAAGGAGGGAAAACAGTACACCTCTCTGAACAGGGTCTGGGAGGCTGTGGTTGGTGCTGCACGCAATGTTGATGGACTCTGTCAGTGTTTTGATCTGTTCACCATGGATGGCAGGCTTTTGAGTGTCCTTGCAAAGAAAGGTGGCTATATTGGTCTCTGATTAGTTTTTGTTTTGTTTTTGAATGTCAGAAATGTATATTTGTGAATGTTGAGATGTTATATTGGTTTCACTGGTGAAAATAAATAATTGAAATGGGTATATATTTATTTTTTGTTAAGTTGCCTAATAATTATGCACAGTAATAGTCACCTGCACACACAGATATCCTACTAAAATAGCTCAAACTAAAAACTACTTCCAAAAATATTCAGCTTTGATATTATCTGATTTATCTGTATTATATTTTTTGGGTTCATTGAGAACATGGTTGTTGTTCAATAATAAAATTAATCCTCAAAAATACAACTTGCCTAATAATTCTGCACTCCCTGTATATATGCATTTATAATAAGCTGACAGAAAGCAGCTTGATACATACGCAACGATATCTGTCTAACCTAAGTGGTAAACATTTAGCTGTGACTATATGTTAGCGCTCAGGTCGTGACCTTTGAACACTGATTAACAAGCTACGAGTGTCCAGCGATAGCCACCGCAAACCAATCTCTGACGGAATGCATGCAAATTGTGTACGTATTTGAATTTTGTAGTGAATTGTTTATTGTTTACGGCCATTTGGTGATTTCATTCATAAATTCAACAACTTTGCATCTTCTTAAACACTTCTTCTTCACCTTTTGTTTTCTGCATTTATAAAGCATCCATGTCTTGAGGTTGGTCTGTCTGATGCGATTTGATTGGACGGGAATAACAGGACTGATTATTATAATTAGCCAATCATCAAACAAGAAAAAATAAACATATAGTGACCACTGGTTGAAAGAAATTGGTGTAGTAAAATACAGACACAGCACTAAAAACTTACTAATTTTTAACACTAAAACTACTTAATAAAGTACAATTACTGAGAAGGACTACTTGATTACTGTAATTTGAGTATTTATTATTGGTTACTTTACACCACTGTTATTAAATAATCTATCAGCATGGCATATTGACACAGTTTCCCATATCAGACTGATACTGATATTTACATTTCAAACAATTATCAGGCAGTTACTTCTGTTAGCATTCTGATAACATTGTGCATCCCTAGTAATTGTTGCTCCTTTTTAAAGAGATAGTTCACCCAAAACTGAAAATTCTGTCATCATTTATTCACACTGTACTTGTTCCAAACCTGTTTGAGTTTTTTTTTTTCATATGTTGAACATGATAGAAGATATTTTAACAATAAGCTGTAATCATTGACTTTTCATAGTTTTTATTTTTCCCACTATGGAAGTCAATGGTTGCAGGTTTACAGTGAGTACATTTTCATTTTGGGTGAACTGTCCCTTTACCCCCTTCTGGCACATGCATGCACTCTCTGTTTTTCTTTGAAGTTTGGATGATTTTGCAATAGGATTAAACATCAGGAATGCACGTTCTAAAAGGCGTCCCTCCCCCTCTCTTCCCCCCCGGACAGCTGAACGTGCTGTGGACTCCCAGCTTCAGACAACGGGGCCTGTGAATGACAGCAGGCTCAGTTCTGTCCCTGAAGTTCCTGTAGGTGTGAAAGCCACTCAGACTGCACCTCTGTCACCCACAAGCCCCGGCCCCTCGAGTAGAGAACAGGTACATGATTGAACAGTTTTGCATGATGTAGTGCTGAACTCAAATTGCAGCTTTGTTTTGAATGTTGCCATTGGTCTATTCATGTATGTATGGTAACTTTTTACCATGATGCAAAAATGCTGTTTGTGTGCTTATTTCTGACTAAAAAGAAGTTGTTATTGTTAATATTACTATTATTATTATTATTATTCTTTTTTTTATTAATTGATAAAATAATTAAGTTTGCTGTGGAAGCATACCACACTGTAAAAATCAACAAATTTCCCAGTCCCAAAAGATCACATTGCACATGATTGATGGCTTATTATCTGTCCACCCAGACACTTACAATTAAAATTACAGCAATAAAATTACTCACGTAATTTGTTTTCTCTGATGGGATAGCTGTCTAATTAAATAGCTATAAAATGGTTCCATTTACATTTTGCCTCATAAATGTGTCTTTGCTAAACTGATTTTATTTTGATCTTTAAATCTGTGCTGTAGATTACATTGCATATACACTGCATTTAATTATTATTATTATTTTTTTTTTACAGAATATCATTCTCATTATCCAAATCATTCGATAACTACAGGCTGCTTTGTAATGAAATATTTTATCAATATTAAAAACATGCATGCAAATATAATAATCTTTTTTATTTCTAAAAACGAACATTGTTATTATAGAAGTAAATCACATACTCGTTAAGGAAATTGGCAATATCGGTATCTTAGTCAGTATCAGTTTTGACATCTTTAAAATGATAACAATCAGAATCAGAAAGAGCTTTATTGCCAGGTATGTTCACACATACAAGGAATTTGTTTTCGTGACAGAGCTTCTACAGTGCAACAGAATTTCAGAGACAGAACAAAAAACAGATGATAAATATATTTTAAAAAGTGAATGCAAATATACAAATTGACAAGCGCATGTACAGGTATATTACTATATACAACGTTATATGTGCAGCTGTTACGGCAAATTGGCACGTAAAGTGTGTTGTTAAATAAGTGTATATGTGTATAAAAAGTGACATAATAACAAAAAGTGGTACTGTCAGATAATAAAATACAATATAATTAATAATAAATACAGAATAAAATATAATAAATAAATAACAACATATTTAAGCTTCAGAATGAAATGTGTGAAAGATTAAATCATGTCATGTAAATCTAGTCCTCCATATTGTTTTATGTGGTGTGTGAGAGCATATGATCCACACCAGTGGCAAATTTAAGTATTCATTCGAATAAATTACATACAAGGGCAATGCAATCTGAAATTGTGACTGTGCAGAATTCCCTTTAATCACTTCCTCCACGCAAGTTCAAGAAAAGCATCTCACGAGTAATTTAGTGAACGATGCAGTTCATTAAATCTCCATATTTCCCATAATGCATGGTCGTCACTAGACGACAGTGTTTCCACATTAGCATTCAAGGAGTGTTTGTTTGACATTTGTAAATGTCCCATCTGTCACTCATTAGCAGCTCAAATCTATTTGTTGTTCAATTGTTTTCCTTCTCTCAAATGAGACAGTTTTGGAGGAAGGCAATAACTTGTGTCTGATAATATTTGACATTATTTACACTGTAAAATATGCTGAGTTCCACACAATTCCTTCATGTTGTCCCACCACAAATCGATTAAAGGTGCAGTAGGTGATCTGCCAAAATGCTAACCGGTTAGCATATTATCTTTGGACGGCAGGGGAGGGACTGTGTTTTCAAAGCCACGCCTCCTGAAATCGCGAACGCTTGTACCGCGACATGACTAGTTCATGTCATTCGCCAGTTAGAAATGTAGTTAGTGTTTGGCCGGCGGCGTGCAGGAATTACACTTATTACTAGGCCCACACGGAATCTGCGCGCGCAGAATTTCGCAGATTTTCTGCAGATTTTCCGCAGATTTTTAGCCCATCATTAATTCTGTTTATTTACTTAAAGTTAACTATTTACAGTTAATCTAATTGGATTTGCATTTTAAACATTAAATACAAGTTAAAAAGATAATTTTTTTTATTTAACATATTAAGGTTTTAGTTATGATACTCCCAAAATAATTCCGCAGAAATCCGCAGATTTTACCAAAATTCTCCGCAGAAATAGCAAAAAACGTCCGCAGATTCCGTCTGGCCCTGCTTATTACTAAGCCACACTTACATGCTATTTTAGAGCGAATATTTAGAGTAGCATGGTAAACAGTATAGCGAGGCTGTCATTGTTCAAAAATGACCCAATGTGAATTTAAAAAAAAACTTCAGCTCAGTGAAGCAGGCTAGGCGAAACAGCGCTATTTACTGATTTTTGTTGTTGAACTAAGTAAAAATCTACATAATCGATGCTGTAAAAGGTCCCTTATGAAACTAGTCACATCAATCTTTCGCTGGAAGATTTCAGTGGCTGAACACTTCCGTGCATATAACACATTCATAACAACAAAATCTACATAAGCTTTGGGGGACTAAAAGAGTTTTAAAACATAACATTACCTGTCTAACAGAAATACTTCAGCCATGGTGTCATCTTTTCTCCAGCGTGCAAAAGTAACTATTGATTCAGGATTTTAAAAAGTTTCAGTTCAGCATTTGATTTTACTGCGACTGTGACTGCACGTGCTAATGGCGGATATATGTGAACAGATATGCACAGAAGCCCAAATCTACGTTTGTTGACATGCAGTTTGGGCTACTTATCGGAATTATGGGGGATGTCGGCCCGACAATATTTCATTGGATGCACATTTTTTGTTTTATGCCTTACCCAGAATATAAATACATTTAAATCATTTACTTTAATCATTACTATTGGACTGTAAAGAGACTTTCAACCAGCACAACAAAAAACGTTTCTGGAGACAATCACCTACTGCTCCTTTAAGTTAACTTAAGGTAATGATTTTTTTTTTTTTTTACAAATTTAAGTGGATTGAACATAAAACGATTAAGTTGTCCCAAAAACAATGTAAGAATTCTGTTGTTTCAACTCATTTTAAATAATTTAAACAAGCTGAAAAGTCTTTTTAGTGCACTTTGACATAATAATGTAGGTTTCTTATTCTCATTAAAAAAATTATGTTTAAATAATACAGAAGAGCAATTTATTTTACTTTCATACAAATACATGTATTTATTAGCAAACTTGTATTTGTATTACATATTATTTGTGTATTTATTATTATTTACTTGTTATAATGAAAGATAGAGTTTTTTTATTGTTTGAAGATATGTTAAGGAGCCGTAACAGTAAGCGACCTTCAGTGAAAATGAGTTTGACACCCAAGGCTCAAACGCTGTGCTGGGTTGAATATGTAGCACCTACAGCTCTGCACATTCTTCTGAAAACACCAACGTTAGTTAAATATGACTGACATTTTATTTCTATCAACATATGCTGCCTGGTCAATTTAGGTTTACAATCCAAAATGTCACATAACAGTTATTGAATTGCAGGTGCCACAAAACAATACCCTGAGTACTATTTATAAGTGATCCCTGTAGGGGAAAAACAATTAAAAGCTAACAACATGACCCCTTTAATATCAATTATACAATGACGATTATCACTCAAGGAAAGCGATCCAGGCTGACAAACTACAAGCGGCGTGTGCGCCAAGCTAATGATCTTTTTCCATCCACACAGCTGCTCGTGGAGGAGAATGAATGCTTGAAGCTGGAGCTCTCCAAAGCCAAGATGGCGTTAGCAGAAGCGCAGATGGAGAAAGACTCTCTCCAGCATCAAATGAAGACGCTTAAACTCACCAGCGGGGGCAGCAATACCTAGTGTGTATGTATGTGTGTGTGTGTGTGTTCATACAGGACAGACACTCACCACAGGGGGGCAGCAGAGGGCTCAGAGGGGCCCGGAGCCATAGCAAATCCCAAATCTGCAGCAGAGAAGATGATGATGGTGTGTGTGTGTGTGTGTGAGATGGAGATCCAGATTATAAAATCAAAGAATAGTGTTTTTTTTTTTTAATTGTAATGTACACACAATCAGATCATGTGTTGAAAAGAAAAAAAAAACTCTTCGGAGCCTGTGGAGCTTCACATACTTTTTTTTTTTGCTTTTATTATTTACTTGCGCTCTTCGTTTGCAGTGTAGAAGCACATTCCACCCTTGACCTTTGACCCCAGGACAGTCTTACACTGATAGTGTTGAATGTCATATCTATGGAGGAATGTCTTAAAAACTTCATTTGCACTGTTATGAACTCTTTTGTTTGACAAGGACTTGACTAAAAACAAAAATAGCACCTAATAAATTGTGTTTATGTATAGTAATTGTGATACACACGAATGTTTTGTTAATAAGTGCGATTGCATTGGTGTGGGCTAAAATTTGTACATCTCATTCATTCATTCTTATGTTTGAAAAATGGGAATCATGTTGACGAACACTACCGGTTTTGCATTGCACGGCTTTTTTTTCCTCTTATGTTTATGTTTGCAGTGCAATACTTTGGTATTAGTTCAGTATTTGCAACTAAAAACATCGCGTCATTCCACGTTTGTCTGTTTTTTTTTGTTTGTTTAACGATAAATAGGAGATTAAGTGTTGATTTACAGGTGCTTTTTCTGCAAAAATGTCATTTAGTCTGAACAGGGAATGTTTAGATGTCATTTTGTCATATTTTTGATCTGATTACCAGCATTTCTGCACAGAAATAACAACTAAAAAATCAAAACAAAGATGGTTGTTTGAGGAAAACTGCTTTTTTTCTTCTTTTTTTTTAAACAAATGGAATTCTAGGATTTGTTTTTGGCTCTTATTATTTATGCTGTAAAAGAAAACAGGCCTGTCTTATTGTGAAATATCATGTAAAAAAAAGTTCTCTTGGTTTTTTTCCTGCCCTTGTTTTTCTGTTTTTTCTCTCTCTACAGCAGCCTCTACAAGTGCCTGCAACAGCACACCTTCTCCAGAGGATCTGCTTGATTTCTCTTAATGAATGTTTCATTGCTCTTCAAGATACGAGCTTCCATCTGGACAACACTTTCAGATGCTTGGACTTGAACTTGGAGAGCTGAATAACAAACCCTTGATTGTAGGTGATTAAAAAAACAAAACCTCTCTTCTGTAGTGCTAGGCCACACCCCCATTTCACACTAACCCCGCCCTGATGTTAAAGACACACCATTTAGAGACGGAGGCCCACCTCTTTAGCACAAATAATGAACAATGATGCTCAATCAAGAAAACTTGTGAAATGATTTTTCCTCTTGTTCATCAGAAGCTGCTGAAGTACACAGACATCTGAATAAAATTAAACATGTTTTATTAATGAGAATCAGATGGGTTTTTTTTTTTGAGTTAATAAATGATGATCTGCATGTTTTATGGATCAGGAGCTGCTGGGTTAAATTTGCAGTTTGAGAAATACAAATAATTTTAAGGTTTAAAATGATTTTATTTTTATTTTAAATATTTATTTTACCGCGTCTCACGATACAGAAGGAGCTATCTTGCTGCTTTTGTTACACTGCAGCTTTTTAAAGTTTTCAGTTTATTTTTTATTTTTTGAGTCTTGTGGCTTTTTTGTGTGTTGTTTGCATCTGTAGCAATAGGCCACACCCTTATGTAAATCTAGCCCCACCCTGGTATGTAATAGACACACCCCTTATCTCTTATACGCACAGGCATGTTTCAGTCAGTAGTTGCTGAAGTATATTCAGCATAAGATATCGTGTATGACTGTGTGTCAGATATTTTCTTTTATTTTTTAATAGATGATCCATATGGGCGTTATGGTGGCTCAGTGTGTAGCACGATCGCCTCACAGCAGAAAGGTCGCTGGTTTGAGCCTCGGCTGTGTCAGTTGCCATTTCTGTGTGGAGTTTGCATGTTCTCGCCGTATTTGTGTGGGTTTCCTTCAGGTGCTCCGGTTTCCCCGACAAGTCCAAAGACGTGCGCTATAGGTGAATTGGGTAAGCTAAATTGTCCGTAGTGTGTGCGTGTGAATGAGACTGTATGAGTGTTCCCAGTACTGGCTTGCAGCTGGAAGGCATACCTGCCAACACTCCCGTTTTTCCCTGGAGTCTCCCGTATTTCACACCCGTCTCCTGTAATGTTCTGTCTCCCAGTTAAACGCCCGGAATTCCCCCGCCCCCCCGCTCCTCAGCATTTTGGTACAGTCCGGGCTGAAACTTGGTGCTTGTGCTCTTCCGGTCGCGCGCTACCGTTCGCCCCCATCTCCCCAAACCTCTCACCCCTGCCGCTCTCCGCTCTTCAGTTTGCGCCAGTGTTGTCCAACTTAGCGACAAATTTTCAAAAAAGTGACTAGCGACAAATCTAGCGACTTTTTTGTGTGTTACTGGCGATTTTTATAGACTGTCGTTTGTCCAATACTGTACCGTCCCTACTCTTCTCAACGAGCTTCGGGTGATGCCGCCGGCCCCTCCCCTGCAGCCTGAGAGCAGAGCAACTCTCTGCGTACCGACGGCAAATGATTTAGAACACGTGGCAGTTTGAAGGTATTTCCCTTGTACAGTCAACCCGATCTGCTTCTCCTTTATTTTAACAATTTAATTTGACCGTTTATTCTTGTTGCACAATCAGAGATGTTTTAAGTGAGAGTTTCAGAACTTGTCTGAGTATATTACGTCTGAGAGATTACTGTAAATTCCCTACTCGTCTATAATGATATACTGTATTCAAACAGCAATAAATTTGGTTAATTTGACAAGCTTACATAAAGCGTAGTGTGAATATAAAATACCCCATTTATTTACCATAGGCTGTTAAACAAACAGAAATGGTAGAACGCGATGACGTCAGTAATATGCAAATTAGTGCAAATATGCCCCCGGGGGGGTCTCCCGGAATTTACGAACCAAATGTTGGCAGGTATGCTGGAAGGGCATCCGCTGCGTAAAACATATGCTGGATAAGTTGGTGGTTCATTCCGCTGTGGCGAGCCCATATTAATAAAGGGACTAAGCCAAAAAGAATATGAATGAATGATCCATATGATCCGTACAAACATATGCCCGCAATAACTGAAATGCTGTATCAGACCCATTCTCTACATTGGCCCCACCCACTTTACACTAACCACACCCATCTTCAAGGCACAAATGAAGAATGATGCTTAATCAGGCACATCTGAAATAATTATTTACTTTTTCTAGAGGCTTCCTTAATTAAAGGGCACCTATTTTACAAGATGTAAGATAAGACTTTGGTGTCTCTAGAATGTGTCTGTAAAGTTTTAGCTCAAAATACTCATCAGATGATTTATTATAGCCTCCAGAATCTGCCCATTTTGGTGTCTGAGCTCAGTGTAGCTGTTTTTAAATCCAAATGAGCTGCTTCTTCCCGCCCACCACTCCGATGTGCGTGTCTGCTTTCATGCATTTCGTCAGATAAACAGCAGTTAGTGATAGAGACAGACACAGGTGAAGCTGAAATAAGGTCACTAGTCAAAAATACCAAGTTTATTTGATGTATTTGTGGTCTATTTATTACAAACATGCTCTGTTTTAAAAACGTTATAAACATTATAAAATTCGTTATTGACGTGCAGCTGATCTTAGAGAGTTTGAACAAATATTTTAATCCCAGTTTCTTTGCAAAGAATGTCTTGTGGACATGTGTATACATGTTATTATGGAGACATGTCACCTTTCAATCAATTCGGTGGGCGGGGAAAACCGCACTGCTACGTCACGTAGGCCTCAAAATTGCTGTGATTTGCATCCTATTTTAACATCAGTAAATTAAAAAAAAAAAAAAGAGACTTATTGTGTTTATATCACTCCATAATGACAGTGGACACACTATACCTACACAGTTCTGTCCAAACTGGGATAAGGGTAGGGTTAGGGACAGGTTTTGGTGGTATGGGTATAGGTTTAATGATGGGTTAAGGCGTAAGGGATGCACAACAGTGTAATTACATGGAGTCATTTAATCATAAGTATAATGTAAAAACATGTATTTACACAATACGTACATTGTATCAAGTGCTTCATTTCAGTGTAAGTACATACTAGTTAAGGCTACTTAATATTCATTCGTTTTCCTTTGGCTTATTCCCTTTATTTATCAGGGGTCGCCACAGCGGAATGAACCACCAACTTATCCATCATATGTTTTACACTGCGGATGCCCTTCCAGCTGCAACCCAGTGCTGCAGAAAGCCACTTAATATACGCAACTATATTAATATAGAAGACTATATTAATATATAAGTAATTGTAGATCATTACATGCAAGTAAATCTACCATCATTCTAACACTAACCATATAGTAAATACATGTACTGTAGTTAGGTAATATTACCCAGTAATTAAATGAATTGGCACACTGCAAGTTGGACACCTTAATATAAAATGGAACAAAATATTTACATTTTTAAAACTCTTATATATTTTTGACTACAGACATCACATTGAGAAAGAAAAGTTCTGTCACATAGCATCTTTAAACCATATTGCTATGTAAAGTTTTCTTTTTTGCATTGTAAGTACACTATCACAAATCTTGACTTAATTTATTTTCGTTGAATCTTCATCTTAGTTTAAACCTGGTTAGCTTGCTAAAATAAGTAGCAAAATTATAGGCATTTGTTGTCATTTTTTTTTTTAATAAAGCGTATCATAATCAGATTAATCTAGGCTACTTTATGTGTTGGTAAATTCTAAAATGAGCTAGATTATGTATCATACTTTTACTTCTGTGATGTTTTGACTTTCCTACATCAACTTTTGACTTTTCCAAGGATGAATCACATCTGCTAGGTGTTGCTTAAAAGGTCACGTTTCCCCATGGGTTTCCAAAAAAAGGCCTTTGCCTCCATGTCATCTCAGTTTGGTTTGGCTTCACCTCTGTAAAACCTCAATCTCGTAAATTGTAAAGCCAGGCCTGAGCGAGCGTGCACTCCGCCTCTGTGCATTGCCTATTAAGGCAGATGAATACGGCTCTGTGTGAGGAGTTTATTCCTGGAGTTTGAAACTAAATAGACACTGAACACCCGCTTGTTTTTGTGTGAGTAATGGAGAGAGCTTGCACACAACTGCCTCATAAGATCCGGTTGTTTCCGTTTCTTGGCAAAGCCGAAATATAGTGATTGTGTCCAACACCCAGTGGGCCTGCAGCTGCCTCTCATGCGCGTACACACACACACACACACACACACACACACACACACACACACACACACACACGCACATCAGATCATCTCTTTCATTTCTTCTGTTCCTCCTCCAGTCTTCAGCACTGTTGTTCCTCTCTTCACAGCTGAACGGCACAGGAAGAAATGCTGTGGAGATATTAGTGGATTGTAAACAACACTCTTGATCATTTTTTTGCATGGTGCAGTTTTGGAATTGGATTGCTATTTAGTGAAAATTTTGTGCGTACATTAGAAACAAATTGACAGGTCATAGTATTTGTATTTTGCAAGACAATTATGGTGTTTTAATTACACTTAAATCTGGCTAGTGTATACATGGAACATTTTTCTGGCCTAGAATATTGTAGGAGTTCTAATGCATGTAGCCTACATTTTTTATAGGACAAAAAGCCTTAATATGCGCTACAGATACTGTTATATTCTTTTTATGAGCTTTTTGATGTTACATTTAATTTAGCATTATAGTATTTTGATCAAATGTCACTGACAGTAGTTTTTTGTGCTGTAAAATTATTGAAAAAAAGATTCTTGCTCCACAAATGCCTATTTAATCACTAGTATTTTCATGGCTGCAGTGACATCAGGAATTTATTTTCTTGTAAAACAAATAGCAATATTCTTTTTGTTTTTATTTAAATTATGTTTTGTAATTGTGTTGGACATTATTACATTCATATGGACTTATGCAGAAATAAATATTTTGAATAATTTGCTTGTATGACACCGAAATACTAAATAATGCAGGCTCAAGTGTACATTTTGCTTTCCAGAATGATGTGAAAAACTTATTTTGTGGATCTTAAAAAAATAAAATAAAATGAACAAAGAAAAAGAATATTTCTGGAACACAATTTCATAAAATAAACAAACAAAACATTTATGTATTATGCAAGTCCACTTGTAATAATATATATTATATAATATACATGTTCAGTACACAGTGTTTGTATGATCAAAATTTCTGTTTAATACAGGCTACGACAGGACTCTTTTTTTTTTTTTTAAACTAATAATTAGATATCACAAATGGACCATATGGTTTCTCCCGCAAAGACCCAATTTATAATGTGAAAGATTTATTTTGTAAATAATTCTAAAATATTATCTGGGGAGAAAAAATGTTTCTTTTAGGATTATTCAAAAATATTTTTCCTACTTGTTCAAACTGAAATAACATAATCCTTGAGGTTATTTTTTGCACAACTAAATTATTTTATGTTCAATCCGCCTAAATTGTAAAAACCATTAAGTTTACTTAATTGATTTGCTTGGGACCACATGAAGGGATTGTGTGTAACCCAGCATTTTTACAGTGTATTATTTAACTATGATAATTTAACATTATGCTTTCATTTATTTATTTTAATCAAAATTTTATTATTTATTCTAATATAATTTGTATTTAAATGTCAAGCAACTTTTCATTTATCTTAAATTGGAAGATTTTAATTGTTTATTTATTTTATGATTATTTTAAATATTATTTTAATATATATAAAAAATAAAATAATAATAATAATAATTGCTTGGTTAAAAATTTCCAAAAATAAAATTTATATATATATAATTTTTTTTTTAATTATATATATATAATCTGGAATATTAGCCTAATCTAAATTTGGATTTTATATTCGTGCAAAACAATAACAACACAGAAGTAAAATGAAAGAATGACTGTTTAACTAAATAATAAATTATATGTTAAATCCCAGAACTGCCATGATTTTGACACATAGGTTAAGCTATAGCCTACCATGGTTTTGAAGTGACGTGCTGTAAATATGGTACATTAATATTTGTTATCCTTGAATAAAAGCATCACTTCACCACAGAAGGTTCTTCTGATATGACACATGATATCTGCTCCTCGTGCGCCACTCAAATGAACACAAGGTTACAGTAAAAGCTCACGCCCAGCCGGTGCTGCTCTTTCCTCTCTTCTAGTAACGGAAAACTGCCATACAGAAACCGAGAGAGAGAGAGGGAGAAACACTGATGCTGGGCCGCCCTGCTGTCGGTACAACGGCGCGCGCACATTCACACACACACGCGCGCAGAGAGAGAGAGAGAGAGAGAGAGAGAGAGAGAGAGAGCGCGCACGGATAGCAGCGTGTGTACGGTGACCGAAAACGCACGGCAAATTTGCGGGCTCCCTAATGTGATTTAACCCGCGTCTCCTGGCAACCGGCCGGTCTGGAGGACCACTATCCGCCGGTTAAGCTAAGCTGCACCGGGACCGCGGTACAGTTCGCCTTTCATTCCATCATTGAGCTCCGGTGTGGAGCAGAGTAGCGGCTTTATTCATTCAGGAGCGCGCGGCGGAGCGTCTGTTTGTCGGTAACATGCCGCAGGAATCCTGAAAGGAAACCTCGCCGTTCAGTCCGGATTGTTTTTGTTCTCGTGGATTAAACTTGTGTCCGGGATGGGGAAGGAGCAGGAGCTGCTGGAGGCGGCGCGGACCGGGAATGTGGGGCTGGTGGAGAAGCTGTTGAGTGGGAAAAAAGGATTGCTGGGCTCGGGCTCCGGATCCATACCTCTGCCCGGGTTACTCAGGTATGAAAACAAAACCAAGTTTGTCTCTGTGTGTCCTCGTATAAAAAAGCACGCCGGTTCCGTGCTGTTTATCAATGAAGACTGAGGTATTGCAGTTGCTTGAGCAATGCAATACATCACACACATACATACACATACACACACACCCACTCCAGGCATCCCCGACCCACTGCGCCCCTCATACAAGGATATTTATGGGAGACACATTTTCTTTTAGTGTCTGTAACTGCCGTTTTGCTCTGTTAATCTCAAACTTTGATACGATGCTTACACGACTGTGCAGTACACGTAAGCAGTTTAGAAATACACAGCGTGTCCTTAAAACGTGCACATTAGTGTGTCAGGTACAAAAAGTGCTGTTGTTTGTCATCTTAATGAGCTCTAATGGACTTTTATTGTGAGAAAATCTCCTCTAGAGTTTTGGTCTTAAAGGGGTAGTTCACACTAAAATGAAATTACTCTGTTAATTTAGTCAGCCTCATGCCATTCAACGTATATTGTAGGTGACATTTATCTTTAGTAGAACATTACAGAGGATTTTTAGTGCAAGGCATTGACTATCAGCACTTTGAAAGTCAAAAAAATATATATATAGGTAAAACTAATTTAAAACTCTTCTCCGGATTATACATCGAGGTCTTATTAAAGGAAACAATTGTCCTGTTTAAGAAACTAAACATTATTTACAACATTACCTTTAAACCACAGCCTCGCAAACAGTCTGTGCACAATCTTGACAGTCTGGAGCATCGACTTGATGTTGTTGTATAATGCTGTGCAGAATGTGATTTGTATTGTTTGTCAAATTTGGGCTGCAATATATATAAAAATGTCGTAAACAAACAGTGTCAGCGCTCATGAGAGTTTGCATTGCACATATTGGCCTACTGTAAGTCATTATATGTCAGGAAGCTTGTGCTCCAGATTTTTGTGATTTTTTTTAATTTTCACTATTTACTCTCTCTCAAATGCTTCCAAACAGTTATGAGTTTCTTTTTGTATTTCTTTTGTATAACACAAAAGAAGACATTTTGAAGAAAGCTGAAAACTTGACCATTGACTGCCATAGTAGGTAAAATAAATAATATGGAAGTCAAAAATAAAGTCAAACAGCTTTTGGACAAGTAAAGGTTCAGTAAATTATGATAGCATTTTCAGCTTTGGGTGAACTTTCCCTTTAAGACCTGTTTGCCAAGGCTGTAGATTAAAGTTAATATTGTTGTAAATAAGGCATAGTTTCTTGGACAGACCAATCTCAATGCATCATCATCATGAGTCACTGGTATTCATTTAGTTTTGCCTGTATGTTTTTTACTCTCTGAGTGCCAGTAGTCATCGACTTGTACTTTATTCATCACCAAGGACCAGCCAAAATTTTCCTTTAATATTCTGCAAAAGATAAAAAGTCACTTTCATCCTGGATGGCCTGGGGAAGAGTTAATTAACAGCACATTTTAATTTTTGAGAGAACTGCCCTTTTAATGTCCCAAACTGTGCTCAGATTTGCCAAGAATCCAAAGTCCTCAGATTATGGTTTCAAAGGGATATTTTACTTCAGAATTTACATTCTGGCATCATTTATTAACCTTTATGTTGTTCCAAAACTGCATGACTACTTTCTTTGGGAGATGTTTTGAAAAATGTCCTCAATGCAATAGAAGTCAAAGGGAACCAAAGAATTCAGTATAAGTTTCAAAGTATTTTAGTATTTTCATTTTATGGCTCTGTGACTTCTCATCTATTACTTCTCAAATGGTCTGGTCTATACGGTCCACATTCATTTCATAGCTCTGTACCAGTGGGTGGAACGAGACGGGGGTGTGATGGGTGGGGGGGATTTGGCAGTGACCCACCACAGTTCTCTCTGATGACAGCTCAGCTATCTGATGGAGCTCAGCTATAAAAATTGTGTCCCAGCAAATAGCCAGTCCTGCTCTTATTGAATGTCATTCATCTTCTTAGGAGAAAAATCAGAGAGTGAACCAATACTCAGAGAAATAGTTAAGCTAAACATTTTACATTTAGTCTTCTTAATGGCATTCCACACTTCCAAACATCTTTGGGACACACAAAAAGATGTTTAGAAAATGGAAGAGTTCAGATGCAAATGCCTTTAAGTGCCGTTTTCATGTGTGTGTACGTTCAGTAATTTCACTCTTATGGAAAACAATAGGTTCTTTCCATTGGCTTTAAGGTAAAATAACTGATCATAAGCACATAGCAGATGAAAAATGCTCATTTTAGAAGACAATTTTAGAAGGAACTCTTCAGTTGTCTCACTATTTTTATCCATTCAGTGCAGTGGGGTTAAATTTTAGACTGTATATTTAGATTTATATTAGGGGGCATCACGGTGGCGCAGTGGGTAGCACGATCGCGTCACAGAGAAGGTTGTTGGTTCGAGCCTCAGCTGGGTCAGTTGGCATTTCTGTGTGGAGTTTGCATGTTCTCCCCGTGCTGGTGTGGGTTTCCGCTGGGTGCTCCGGTTTCCCCCACAGTCCAAAGACATGCTAAATAATAAGTAATAATAATAAATATTAAGAATGAGCTAAACTGGCTGTAGTGTATGAGTGTTTCCCAGTTGGGTTGCTGCTGGAAAGGCATCTGCTGTGTAAAACATGTGCTGGATAAGCTGGCTGTTCATTCCGCTGTGGCAACCCCTTATTAATAAAGGGAATAAGCCGAAAAGAAAATGAATGAATAAATAATAATTATATTATTATATATCATTATTATATATTGTTATTAAGTTTTCTGAGAAAAACATCATTTGTTGACATACATATATATATATATATATATATATATATATATATATATATATATATATATATATATATATATATATATATATATATATATATATATATACATACACACACACAATATATTGTACAACCACCTCAGCTAACACAGTCCAACCTCTAAACATTAAAAGTTTTCTTTGGAACTTATGGACTGCATTTGATTCTGTTTAATTGGGTAATGACTACTTAATGAAGCCTCATTAAAAGAGAAAGATCTTCATTTGTTCCTCAGCACAAACTTTGGCACTTACTACTGTAATAAGACAGCGGTGTCTTTTATATCTGGTGAATGTAGCTCAGTTTGTCTTGTGTGATGTGTTTGGTCAGCTGTGCATGTATGCTTATACAGCTCTCAGGTATACTATGATCTCAGCAATATGTTTCATCTGCACATCAGTGTGTAAAATGACAAGTGTGAGAGAGTGACTGAGTGAGTGAGAGAGAAAGGGAAGGGTTGGGGGAAGGGCACCTGTGAGTGAGCGATCCAGCAGAGAGAAGTGTGCCGGCCGGCTCAGACATCAGCCTCTGCAACAGCCAGAATAATCCATTTCTGCACAAAAGAACCCCCTGCCTGCTAATAGAGCAGTTTTCCAGTGGAATGGCTGATATAATCTGTCTATATTTCTTTTGCTGATTTTTTTGTTTGTTTTGCATGCACTTTTATTACCTCCCTCAAGCCACTAAAAAATATCATGCAAAAACAAAACAAAATGTTCTATTTATTTTATTTTAGATTTCCCAAGTGATATTAAACAAAGCAAGGACATTTTCCACAGTATTTCCTATTATATATATATATACAGTTGCAATCAGAATTATTCAACCCCCTGATTTATTAGCCCCCCTGTTTATTTTTTTCCCCAATTTCTGTTTAACAGAGAGAAAAAAAATTCAACACATTTCTAAACATAATAGTTTTAATAACTCATTTCTAATAACTGATTTATTTTATCTTTGCCATGATGACAGTAAATAATATTTTACTAGATATTTTTCAAGACACTTCTATACAGCATAAAGTGACATTTAAAGGCTTAACTAGGTTAATTAGGTTAACTAGGCAGGTTAGGGTATTTAGGCAAGTTATTGTATAATGATGGTTTGTTCTTTAGACTATCATAAAACAAAATTAGCTTAAAGGGGCTAATAATTTTGACCTTAAAATGGGTTTTAAAAAATTTAAAACTGCTTTTATTCTAGTGAAAATAAAACAAATAAGACTTTCTCCAGAAGAAAAAATATTGTCAGACATACTGTGAAAATTTCCTTGTTCTTTTAAACATAATTGGGGAAATATTTAAAAAAGAAAAAAAAAATTGAAAGGGGGTTCAATAATTCTGATTGCAACTGTGTGTGTGTATATATATATATATATATATATATATATATATATATATATATATATATATATATATATATATATATATATATATATATATATATATATATATTTATATATTTATTTATATATATATATATATATATATATAATTTATTTTATTTTGACTAAAATAAAAGCATTTTAGGTGACACGATGGCTCAGTGGTTAGCACTGTAGCCTCACAGCAAGAAGGCCATTGCTTCAAGTCCCAGCTGGGCCAGTTGGCATTTCTGTGTGGAGTTTGCATGTTCTCCCTGCGTTGGCATGGGATTCCTCCAGGTGCTCCAGTTTCCCTCACAGTCCAAAGACATGCACTATAGTTGAATTGAATAAACTAAATTGGCTGTAGTGTATGTGTGTAAATGAGAGTGTATGGGTGTTTACACTCTCAGTACTGGGTTGCAGTTGGAAGGGCATTCGCTGCGTAAAACATATGCTGGACAAGTTGGCGGTTCATTTCGCTGTTGCGACCCCTGATTAATAAAGGGACTAAGCCAAAGGAAACTGAATGAATGAATGAATAAAAGCATTTTATTTATTTACATATATACATATTACATTAAAAAAAAAAAAAAAATATATATATATATATATATATATATATATATATATATATATATATATATATTGTTGCCCAATGACTTGCCTAATTTACCTAACTTGCCTAGTTAACCTAATGAAACCAGTCTTTAAATTACACTTTAAGCTGTATGCTACTATGTTGCAAAATAACTTCCAATTACTTCCAATCAAAAGTTTGGCATCACTACAGTTTTAAATGCATTTAAATAAAGTCTTTATCGAAGAAGCCCATAACTACAGTGAATACAGTCAAATTGGAAATATTATATAAAGTGTTTTTATATGGAACTTAAATTAGAATTTAAAGCTGAATAATTAGCAATCATTACTTACTCTAGTCTTCAGTTTCACAAGATTCTTTAGAAAATGATATAATATGATAATCTTCTGCTCAAAAACATTTATTATTATTATTATTATTATTATTATTATTATCAATGTTAAAAGGCACATATCAAAAGAAGCATTCAAGGCACGTTTCCATTTTTAAAGCGAATTTCCATTTTTGATTTGGGCCACAGAAAGTGGTGTTCCTTTGTCTCACAGTGGATCTGTGTGCTTTACTTGGTTGTAGGTGTGAAGTGTGCTTGTGTTTTTCTCTTACTGGGTCAGGACTGTTGGCTGGAGGGACGAGACCAAGGGAGGTCTGACTCTGTCCATCTGTCCACGAGGCTGGAAGTTGTGTGTGTTTCTCTGCAGTGTCACAATTAGTGACGAAGTATTGCCCGGGGACGATTCACATGGGCTTATCTGAAAATGAGGACAGGTCTGAGTCAAGTCAAAGGTCATTGGAGGAATTTTAGACACGTGGTTATGTATGGCATACTATCTTGTGCTATATATTTGCGAGTAAAAATGCTATAGGCATTTTAAATAAGTCCTATGTAAATGCCAATGATCAGTTCTTAATTTTGAAGTTTAAAATAGTATTATATATAAAATAATAATTATAATTTTGTATTATTATTATTAATAATAATAATAAATGTATAGATATTAACCATATTTATTAATGTATGGATTTTTCAGCAAATTTTAAAATATAAAAATATATAAAATAAAATATAAAAATAATGTCGTGATGCTCAAAGTTTTAAAAGTATTGTTTTGAATTTTAAGTGTTTTATTTTTTTAAATATACATTTTAAAACCTTAACATTTTAATAATCTAATTTAAAATACTTTCTTTATTTCCCATAATTACGTAATATTGTGAGTCTATATTTTTTTTTATCAAAAATTATGTAACAATGTTGACTTTTGTATTTGATGCACAGTATATCAGAACCATGTTGTTATCGGCTATATTACAGCTATATGCACACACTGTTCATTGCATTGTGGGATACATACAGTATTCAGTACAGTGTTCTCTTTTGTAAGCTACATGTTTTGGCAGAACGCAATAGTAGGCCATTCAAATATTCTATCCATGCTGTCAAAATCTCTTTAAGGCAAATAACTTTGAACTGGCCTCCGGTCAGCTATTTTCTATGTAGGTAAATAGCATACTCTGATGATGACAGAGGTTTGTGGCTTTGACCTTTGACACACATACACTGTGGCAACACGAACAGGACCCACTGTTGTCCGATCAATGTTTTGTGCCCTCATATTGCTAATGGATTAAGCCCATCAATAACGGCACAGTGTGAACGCTGCATTAGGCAGCACAGCACTTAGAAACACATGATTTCAAAATGATACTACATTCATACGCTCACTGCTTAATATGATAATGATAAACTAGATGACATTGCGGTGATTTGCCTTTCTATTAGAGCGTCTGAGTCATGAATTGGACTCCTGTGATATACTGTATTTATCTATATATAGAGTAGTTTGATATACTTTTGGGTCTGAATGTCATTTTTCTTTCTATTCTGTGTCTGTGTAAATATACAGCATTACTTCCTGGCAGTGATTCAGCATTATGGATATTGTTATGATGATGCTGGTTGTGGGAAACATGATGATGGGATGATCCTCTTGGCTACCGGTCACTTTGCTGATTGCCTTGTTTACTAATCTGATTGGTCACTTGTCATGCCAGTCATGCTTTGCAGACAGACTATTGGTGTGAAGGTTGCTGAAAAAAGGTGGTTTAGACTAATAATGTTGCCTTTTAAGATGCCTTGTTTTATTTTTAAAGCAGCATGCATGCAGTCTTTTCAGAAAATGCTATCACAGCATGCATTTCAACAAGCTTGGTGATAAATACAAGATAGCGGATAAGGTAAGGAAAATGTTGTTTATATATACTTGCACTTCATTGAAGTGAGGGATTTATAAAGTAATTACTTTACTAATATTTGTATTTTGTATGTTATCCTAGCAAAATGCTAACTTTAATAAGCTATGTAGATTGAATAGTGGTCTTTAAAGGAATGGTCCACAGTGTATTTTAAAGGCTTGGTTGTGTTTATAAGATGCAAAGCAATGTGTGCTCATGCTTCATTTGTAAAAAAAAAAATTTTTTTTTTCATATATCTTATTTTGATTATATACAGCTACTCAGCTAACATGAAAATAAAATGTCATATTTCCTAGTTCCTCTGAAAGGCCCGCCCTCAAGGGGCTCTGATTGCTCAGCTAACATAATGTGCTGTAATTCGTGGATCGTCTCCATGTCACCACGTCACGCCCCTACAAGCACTTGCTTTTGCACTGTGTAAACAGTAGCTGTTAGCCGTATCAGTGCCTGAAAATGAAGAGTACACAGTTGAACCTCACGCCTGCTCTCTAAAATAAAATCTGACAAGTGTCTTTCACATATCTTCGGAATAAGCATGTGTAAGTAACATGAAACGTTCACATGTCTTTTACGAGTTTGTTATTTGAGATGTAGAATGCACAGAAAGTGGCTGCATAGAGAAACTGCACGCGCTGCTGAAGATTGATAAATATGAATTTGTAGATAAATTTTTAATGGTGCCAAACAGCATTTCCCGTTGTTTACATCCTTGTTTACATCCTCACTACAACATACTGTTAGTTCTAGAAACTGTGCATGTAATTGATCAATTTTAACAAATAAAAACACTTACAGGTTGTGGCTCACAATCCACAGCTTCGTCGGTTGGAGGAGTTTTTAGCCGAATCCAGCACTGAACTGAGAGAGATCTCCTTTATCAAATGCTAGCTATATATATATATATTTATAATTCTCTTGAACATGATTAATTTAAATTGTAAGCACTTCTCTCTTTGTGTCGTGTCCTTTGGAAGCCCAAATACAGAAACAGAACTCTGCTATAACATTACAGCACTTCTGGCCACACCCCATTGGGGTGTATGCACGTGGTGAATGTGCGTAACCTGAATCATTTGTGATCTCACTAAAGATGTATTTTTTGCAGTGCCCAAATTTCGTACACTGTAGGCTTTGCTAAGCTAACTTTGTAAAAGCCAATGTCTCCCTTTGCATTGAACTTTGAGCATATCATTTTCAGAGATGTTGTTTATGTTCACACAGCAAACCCATCTCAACACCCAGTGCAAGGGTTAATTCTCTAGAATGGGCAGCAGTTAACAGGCGATCTATTAACTCTGTGCTTTTTACTCCACACATGAATCTATCGCGTAGAGCTTCCTCCAGAAACTGTCCAAACTTGCAAGTAGCTGACAATTTTCGTAAATTTGCTACGTACTCACTTATCGATTCACCTTCCAGCTGATTCCTCGCGTGGAACTTGCATCTCTCTGCAATGAAATTTGTTCAAGGCACATAGTGCGTTTTCAACAAATCAATCAGTTCTTTATATGTCTTTTGCGATGGTTTTTAGAGTGTGCATAAGTCCATCAACAAACTATGAGTCCTCTTCCCCACAATCGTTAGAAACACCGCTTTTGTCTTCTCCTCGGTATCCTTTAATCCATTTGCTTCAAAATACTGTTCGAGCCTTTCCAAATAGGCGTCGAATTGTTCCTCACTTTCTTCATAGTGAAAATCCTCGGGCTTTCCATAAGCCATTTTAAAAGGCTACTATTATTTACCCTGTTAAATGCTTGCTCAGTTCACCGGCCTCAATGGAGTTATTCTTAACTCAGTTTCTGTACGGTAAAAAATCCCATCCTCGTCGCCAAAACTGTTGTGTCCGGTAGTGGAAATACGTTGGATCTTTACTGAAACACGGCACTAGAACGTTTTGAACAAAGCAAAAAGGTTTTTATTATTCTTTGGTGGTTTTACAGCAGCATGGTACTGGTAACACTCAACAATCTCTCTCCAGAAGTTTCTTACTCTGCTTTTTCCTATCTTTTCTTTATATAACCCAGCAGCACCCCCTGTATACAATCAATCACAGGCATTTGGTACAGAACACAGACAATTTCAGCTAAACTTGAAAAATAACTACAACAACAGTAGCATTCAGCATAATGAACAAAATAATGCACTTTCTCTTTTCTTATATTAATTCTTATTTTGGTGAACAAACACCACACATTATTTATCAAAATGTGGCTCTTTTTGGATTCTTAGAAGCTATAGACATTAAAAATGTAAAACAGGAAATACGTTGGGACTATTGTTTTTGTTTACACCCCTCAAAATGGTCTATGAGTAGTAAGTCATCACATACAAAAAAACAATTCTGAATGAGTCAGCAGTAACTAACCTTTGTTGGTTATTTGTGTAATGTTGGCTAGGCATGGGACTGGTTTGCAAGGGTTTGTAAAAGTCAAGGTTTTAAAACCTGTTATACGTTTTTTAATGTGTTTTCTTACAACATCAAAAGCTACTGGTCATCCCAAGAATCAGCAAACATTTGAAACAAATCACTTACACACCGACATCCAGGCCTGCTATAGACCTGGGGTGCGTTTCCCAAAACCATCGTTAGCCAACTAAGGTCGCAAGTTCCGTTGTTACAAACATAGTTTGTTGATTTGCCGTTTCCCAAATCCATCGCTCCAACGAACATTCACAAACTGCGTCGCAAACTTGAGCACTTGAAACGACACCTCTGGAGCTGTAGTTAGAAACGTAGTTCCTGGCTGTGTTATATTCCCACTTATGCCCCCTATGCCCTATTCATTTAGAACATTCTAACATTCAAAGTTGGAATTATTAAAAATAAAAAAGCATTAAGTTAATCTATTTTAGGTGTAATTTGCTTTCAAAGTATTTTTACAGTTCAGTTTTAGCGATCTTCATGTTTACAATTGCGCTCCCTTCACAGTACACCTTGAAAACTTTGATGTCATTTTGAACAATGACAAAGGCTATAGGTGACTATTTTTTAAAAGCGGAATTTATGTTACGTCTCCAAAGCTTGTGAAAACAAAAAAACATACCATACGTTAATGCTTTTAATTTATAGTAGGTTATTTATTAAGTATCTGTACTGTATATGACATGGGCCTGCTGGTTAGAACATATAGTGGTTTGCACGTGCTCAAATTGTAAAAGCAGACTTTTCAAAAAATAAATAAACAATATCCTACTTAATAATAATCATTATCATCATCATCATCATCATTGTTAATATTATTATTAAAATAGGATTTTTTTCATTTTCTAATAAATAATAAATATTACATTTCATTTCTTAATAAATCGCCTCATTATTTATTTATTTATATAATTTATATATGATATTAGAATACGTGTTAGCTTTTTTAGGTGATTTTATGTTTTAGAATAGAATATGTAATGTTCTCAATAATATTAGTAAAGCAAACACAGGCCCTATTTTTGCCATTTACATATATTTTAATGAATATGGAAAACGAGTGCATGTTTTTTCCAAAACTAATATTGGATTTTATTTTAAATGCGTGTGCGTGTAAAACAATATAATTTGCACAAAGAAATGATGGGGTTCTTCTCTAAAGAAGTAGTTACTCCACCCCGTTTAGAGCATCATTATGGGCGTTTTACGTTATAACCAACAGGGTTCAAATGATGGATCTGCGACAGAGAAACTAAGGGTTTTGGGAAACACTTGTCACTACATCGCTCTTTTCCCAAATGATGCATCGTTGTTTGGGAAACGCACACCTGAACAGTACAGTGGCTTACTTTATATCCAAAGAAAAGAAAGATTTCCAGAGATGCATTTTCAAGTTGTAAAAAAATCAGTGTTTTTGAAACTAATGAAGACAGCAGAAGTCAATGATTTATTTTAATTATTTAGCCTGACATGTTTACTGTTCCAAAATTATTTTAAATGTAATATACTGGTCCATGCCTAATCTTGGCCTATGGTCTTCATTGGCTGCATGTGCACCACATCTGCTTTGACCCTTAAACACTGTAGTTGTAACTGAGGCCTGGAGGAATGAGGCTCATGTTGTTGACATGTTAGGAAGATGCTGCGAAAGCAAAATCCACTTTGGATTGCCAGGGGAGTGAGATTTACTCACACAGCGCCTACTAGCTGGGATCTGTTACATTCATCCTCCTAAACTCATCTCTCATTCAGGTCAAGACTCCGACATAACCCTCTGGTTCTGCTCACATTGATCCAAGCATGATTTAAACTGGCATCCTTAGCATGGGAGGGCAAGCACACAAACAAAGACCACAGCCTCTAAGCATCGGTCACTGTTATGCTCATCTGGGTCACAGCACCAACAAGCCCGCTCTGGTTCTGCTTGCACGACTCTAAGCAGCTCCAGCAAGGGAGGCAGACACATAAACAAGGATGCTAAGGATTGCAGCCTTTAGCATCGTCACTAGTGTGCATCTTGAGTCCAGGGGAGTGAGGAGTCTCCTACTAGTGGAGTATCTGTTATACTCATCCGGGTCAAGGCACCAACATAGTTCGCACTGCTTTACGAAGGATTTGAACTAGCATTGGAGGCAGGCATGCAACAAGAATGCTAAAGACCAGGGTGGGAATTACAGGGGGGTTGGGGGGGGGGGGGGGATTGACCCCCCTAATTAACCCTTGATCTCCCCTGAAGGACATCAAAACATGTATAGGGGGCTCAGCTCTTTAATACTGAGAAATAATTTGCTCTGCTTTGTGTTTTAAATAATAATTTTAATAATTAAAATAATATTAAAAACTGTCATTTGGTGGCTCCATTCTGGACAAGAGTTATTCAAAACCTGGAGAAATGGCTGAGACAACCTTTACCTTATTCACCAAGAGTTTGTCTTCTTGGTGATACATCCACTCTACAGAACGGAATATCTAAAGCACAGACTGGGCTAGTCATCGCAGGATGCATTATTGCTGTGAGACTGGTGCTGCGAAATTGGAAGAACTCAGATACTCCTTCATTAAAGGATTGGATTGAGCTGATGACTTCTACTGCATCATATGAACGTATGTTGGCAAGACTTCAGGACTCCACCCATACTTTCAATCAGAAATGGGGTAGCTTTTTGCAGTATTTGGAGAGCATGTAAAAGGAAAATTGAAGGGTTTTCATTTTGGCTGTCTGTTGTATTGTATTATTTTATATTTGTTATCATTTTTTGTTTTGCTGTTATTTTTATTATAATTTGTTTACATTATTTTCCTGAATGTTGATTTTGCATTGTGAATTTCATGTTGTGTGGGGTATAAAAGTTCAAAATAAAAATCTGAAACCAGATGATCTAGATTGACAACGTAACTGTTTTCTCATAAAATAACTGTTTGTTTCTACATACAACCTAAAGGAAAGTCAAATTAGATGCATAGTTTGACTTACAGTAACCTCAGAAGTAGCTAATCGGATACTTTATGTCAGAATACACAAAATATCACACAAAACACTGAAAACTTAAATACATTTGATTAATAAATTAGATGTCATTTAAATAAATACATACGTTTGATTCACTGAAGCATGTATTACAAAAACATTGACGAAAAAGTTGACCCTCTGATCGCCCATGTATAATTCACACACTGCTAAAGACCACATCATAGTGTTAGTCACTAAGGTTGAATTTACACTCTATGGTTCAAGTGACCCGATTCTGATTTTCTCCTCTCAAATGGCACAGACTGGTTATGGTTGATGTACGTGTAAGCAGGGAAAAAATCACATGGATTCCGATTTGCCCAGATCAGATTCAGGCGTCGTTCATATGTAGAAATGTATCTGATATGGATGCCCTCGTGTCTTGCAGTGTAAGTGGGTAGATCAAATTTTCACATGTAAATGTGAGTCACGTGTCACTAAAACCTGTAGCGAATGACATCAACTTTGATGTTTTCATTTCAGAACGGAGTTCTGCACAAGTCCCATTTCTCAAATCTCATATACAAGGTCAAAAAAGCTTTTCTATTGTCATGTAGCTCAAGGTAATACATTTAAGTATGTTAATGAGAAAGAGCAAATGAGCGCGAGTGCAATATCTGCTGTGTAAACAATATAAACTAATATAAAACTATTGCATACATCACATGATCAAACTATTTTGGTCGAACTGTGCATATCACGCCACATGCACATGACATTAAAATGCTTACAGGTCGAAAATCGGACAAGTCACAAAATCGGAATTGATGATCAAGATCTGCAGTGTAAATGCAGCCTAGCAGTCCTCTTGAAGCTAAGAGAATGAGACTTAGCTCCTTGTAGCTCCTTTGAACTTGTATCTACAGCCTGAGAGACATTCAAACTAAAAAGAATGGTAAAGATCACAGCTTCTCGTGTCAGTAACTAGTGCTCTTTGTGAGGCTAACCGAGTGAGGTTGACTCACACAGCTCTTAGTAGCTAGCCTTTGCTCACCCCTAGACCTCAATTCATTCTGGGTCACGGCACCAATGTAGACCAAGCCATGGGAGGCAAGGATGTTAAAGGCTAGTCTCTAACTAGAGATTCAAGTGCAACTCTTGAGCCTAAGGGAGTGAGGTATATTAGCTTGTAGCTGACCTCTGTTATGCAATTTAAAAGGATATGGCTGATATCATAAATCCAATGTCATTGTTTCTGTATGTATCACGCGCTTAAAAGTGCACAGGAATCCTTCAGAACAAAAATTCAGATATGATAAAGTGTTTGGCTACCACTGTAAGCCGTAGACAAGGATCACAGACTAGATCATCTGACCAGTCAGAGTGGAGAAATGATGGAGTTTACAGAGTGTTTTTGATCCTGAATGGATGTAAAGCTGCTATAGGAGACCCACAAAGCAAAATGAGGAGCCATTGAAAACAGCGCTATAGGAGAACTTTAAATAATTACTGCTAAAATATAATAATAAATATCTAGAATTAATCAAAGTGATCTAATCTACATTCTAATGTCTTTTTGGGCGACAGATCAGTCATCGCATCCTATCTACGGTACTTGCTAATACTTTGAAGAGAGCAGTTAGCATTTGTTTTCTGTCTCGGTTGGTCCAGGGCAGTCAAGGATTCGTCATGTCCCTGTGGTTTATCAAAATAAACATTCAGCGCCATTATCCGCCGTCTTATCAGGCAGAGAAACAGACCGCTGAGCGACACAGACTGCAGTGCCTTTGAGCGCAGTGTACACTTCACTGTCAGAGCCGCTTACTAAAAACATGGAGCGCGACCAAACCTTCTGGTCTGGAGCGCAGCCGTCAGCCAGTGTGGAGGAGTGGAAGAGGGAGGAGGACGTTTATATATCACACTCCATTAACAGACCAGTGGACAGGGGAGGAAGGGACACATATTGGGGTCAAAGTTCAGACTTGTGAAGAATGGAGTGTGCTATGTTTGTATGTGTGTGTGTGGAGTCTAGGAGTGTCGAGTGGGTTTATCCGAGACACATTTTTGTCTGCTTCTAAGTGCTGGCATGCGTGTGAGCGTGCATAAATCACGATGTGATGGCGAGTTCGAAAATGACCCTTCCAGGGAAGTTTCAATATGTACGGTGACTCAGCATGGGAACCAGACAAACTGGCCTCACAGTGCCAGACTTAAAATTATCAGCACGGTCCACTTTGTGGGTTACTTTGGCTAAGTATGGTCTGCTTAGACAAAAATAGGCCTTGTGATTGTCAAGTAAAGTGGTTTTTATGTGATGTTTTTGGTGCATGCTGAACTTTTAAATAACTTTACAATTTTAGTACAGTGTTGCCATATAAATCTGTCTGTTTGTTACAATAGTTGTGACCACATGTTCCTTGCTATTGATTAAAAAAATAATATGTGACCGTCATGAGCTTACAAAAAGTAAAAATGTGATTTAGTTTAGGTAGTAAAATCACAACTATCAATTAAAATTACCGGAAGCTAGCTCTCTGCAACTCTAACATGGTCGCCCATTGAAGATAAGCAGGGCTGTGCCCGGTCAGTACCTACAGTAGATGGAAGACCACATGGGAAAGCTAGGTTGCTGCCAGAAGTGGTGTTAGTGAGGCCAGCAGGGGGTGCTCAACCTGCGATCTGTGTGGGTCCTAACGTCCCAGTATAGTGAAGGGGACTCTACTGCTCCGTCTCAGTGAGCAGCTTTCGGAGACGTTAAACCGAGGTCCTGACTCTCTGTGATCGTAAAAAATCCCAGGATGTCATTCAAAAAGCCAAATTTGCCGTTGGCCTCTGTCCATCATGGCCTCCTAACCATTCCAGCTCTTTGAGTGTTCAGAAATGTAAGGAATTATTATTATTAAAACTGAAATAAAAATAAAGCTGTACAGAAGAAAAAACCCAACAACAATCCAATTAAAAATACTTCAGACACGATTAAATAAATAATTCAGAAATAAATGTAAACAAATCATTCATAATGCTGACATTGCACAACAGTCCAAATCTTTCTACTTTGACTGTGGTAAGTTGCATGATCGCATGGCAATTCTTCATTTGCAAGTCTTCATTTGTAAGTTACTTTGGATAAAAACATCTGCCTCTGTAAACCAATAAATGTAAATGAAATGCAAATTTTGAGGAGCTCTTGCAATTTTGCAGTGCAATTTGCATCAGATAATAAGAGAAAGATGCGAGGATGTGGCATTTTGAAATGCTACATTATGTTACATTGTTGCTTTTCATGTTTATCGGTTTCATTAACATGCTACAAATGCTTCTTCTGTGTTCAGAGCAGATCACGATTGCCCAATAAGTATTCTTCAGAGAAAGTGTGCACACACTGCAGCAAGGATGTTGTTTCAGCTGTGAAGCTTAGACAGGCTGTTCATCAATAAAACTAAAACACATAGTAAAGCCAGCTAACCAGCATGTTTTTCTATAGTTAAGAAGCCTGGTGGGAATGCCACAGCATAGCATTTTGAGCAGAGCCGATCCTAGGCTCTCTGGGGCTCTAAGACGACGGCAGTGTAGAAGAGCAATGCGGGGCCTTTTGTAAGTTGAGGGGTCCTACACTTCTTTTGTAGTTCGCGTATAGAGCGGATCGGTACTGATATTGAGAACCATAATCCAAAATAAGCTTTTTGCAGCAAGGGATGCAACTTGTGTTACGTGTAAAATATAATCTCTTTAACATGTTTGCTGCAAACATATATCACAATCGCAGTGCTTTTCACAAGTTTGAAAAGCATTGCGATAACTCGAAAACACACCTTGGGTTAGGGCTGCACAATATTGGAAAAATCTGACATTGCGATATTTTGTTTTTCTGTGATATACAGTTTATTGCGATATTGCGAAACAATTTCATCAGATGGCATGACTAGCTCTGTTTGTGGGAAAATTATTTATTTGGATTGAGTGTGAACCATGTATAAAAAATAATAAACAAATTGCAAGCCAGAATAATTACAAAATTTCCCAGTACTGGATTGCAGCTGGAAGGGCATCCGCTGTGTAAAACATGTGCTGGATAAGTTGAGGTTCATTCCACTGTGGAAACCCCTGATGAATAAAGGGACTAAGCCGAAGGAAAATGAATGAATAAATGAATGAATAATTACAATATAGCAGAGAAAAAAGTCAAATAAACCGTGCTTTATGGTTTTCTATAGACTCAAACAGCATTCAGCTACAGAAATTAAATGATGAAATGTAAAATAACACTGTATAGTCTTCATTGTTTTGATAGTTCAGTAAAATTATTCTTCATTAAAGTTACAAATGTTGTATGTGGGCGGCACGGTGGCTCAGTGGTTAGCACTGTTGCCTCACAGCAAGAAGTTGGCATTTCTGTGTGGCCTATTTTCACATGAGTTTTTCCCACAGTCCAAACATTGCACTATAAGTGAATTGAATTAACTAAATTGGCTGTAGAGTATGAGTGTGTGTGAATGAGAGTGTGTATGGGGGTTTCCCAGTGTTGGGTTGCGGCTGGAAGGGCATCCGCTGCATAAAACATATGGCGAAATAGTTGGCAATTCATTCCGCTGTGGCGACCTCTGATGAATCAGAGACTAAGCTGAAGGAAAATTAATGAATGTTGTACATTATTGTGCCGGAATGCTTTACACTCTTAAAATGCCTTTAAAACACATGCAAATAATAAAGTTTCACTCTGTTATGGTTGTACTTTGCAATGACTCCAAAAATGTCTTGTATTCTCAACATTGCATATCTTGCAAGGGGACTAATGCAGACATACACATTGCGATATCGAAGTGGTTGAAAGATCAGAACATTTGAAACAATGTTAAACCAATATCAATGAGCCTGTTGCAGCCATGGTACAGCAGCAAAGTTCATTGATAATTAGGCTGGAATGAGAGTAGCCTATAGATCCTAATTAAAGCTTTAAACATGAAAATTATTGAATTTTTTTGATTGTGATGCTAACGGTCTACCCTGAGTCAATGATATATGCTAAGCTAAGCTAAAAGTGCTCCTGCCAGACTCCACGTTTGGCTGAATGTATTCCAAAAATGGTAAAACATAACTGTTTAACTAGGGGAGTTGTAAAACGAGGCTATTTCCACAAAAAGTGCAGTGTTCCTTTAAGGGGCACCAAAATCTGTGTTACATACCGCTATCTATAGATATGGCAGCAGGTTTCAGTACCCAACACTAGTTATACTTTACGCATTATCCCATCAACATATTTGTCACAAAAAGTCACAGTCTCAACAGTTTCCACAGGTCAAAAGAGCTCTTCTCCTGTTCCCTGATCAGTTTATCTGTTTGTCCTGGAGCGGTGGCAAGGCTACAGTAACTGCTCCGAGGAGGAAACCCATCTGTGCTCGCGTGGCCTTTCATTAGCTTGGGCTCTGTGTAAAGCTCCTGCCAGTGATTGTTCTCCTCCTCAGAGCCCACGTGCCCTTTGTTTGAAAAGCTGTCATAAATCAGCCTCTCTGGCCCTCATCTTTTAGCTTAGCGTAGCTTATGGCTTGGTGTTTTCAGTGCTGATGAATGGCCGTTGTTTAGACGAGTGTCCTCCAGGCGTTAGCATTCAGATAGCTAGTCTTCCCTCTGGAAAGCTCACCATCACATGATCAGACACGGATTAGCCGGTTTCATAGAGATTTGGATTGTGAACACCAGTGTTCCTCAGAAAATGAACAATCACATCACAATAGTAGCAATGAACTGAAGTTCTTTTCTCCCCAGCTGTAACGTATATCTGGCCACACACATTAAGATTTTATGCCTGATTTTGGTTGGATTTGCACAACAAATTATTGGCCTGCACTGAACAAAAATATTCATTGGATTTACAATTTTTTGAGGCAAGTGGTTCCAAACAATTTATATGGGGTGAATTTAAACAAACAAATTAAGTTGAACATTACTAAAAATCCAATGAGTCATTATTTTCAGTGTGCACATCTGACCTATTGCCCACAAAATCCTCAGTTGTGTGTTGTCATTAAATAGAGGCTATTTGTACTAAGTGAGATATATTTTACTTGTGCTAAGTTAAAATAGCTCAGAGGTTGATGCTATTTAGACTAAGTGAAGAATATTAAGACTTGTAATTCTTTTTATTTTACATTTTAGTAGTTTGAATTTAAAATAGTGGTGTATTTTTGTATGTTATTTTAGATTTTATGAAATAGTAACTTTTATTATTTTATATTTATAAAGATTAATACGTCACATTTATTATTTAGATTTATTACTTTTATTTAAAAAATAGAATTTATTTGATTATTGAATGGTTTACATTTTTTATAATTTTATAGTTTCAGGATTTATTTTAAGAAGATTATCATTTTATGCTGAGTAACAATTTTCTATTATGATGTAATATGAAGTATAACACATTGTTATAATTTAGGTGACCAATTAATTTGTGTAATAAATTAATCTACAGAAGAAGAAAAAATGTTTTGTTTGGGTAATCTTCAATCAAAATCTGATCAGGTTGACACAGACTTTAATGTAGACCCTTTTCTTGCATTTAATGTTTTCATTGTACATCAGATATTTTGTAAATTGGCTGCAGATACCAAAATGGGACGTGTCATCTTTGACCACAAAATGCTTGCTACTGTGTTGTAGATTTAGCACAGATTTGCACTTTTAATTCAGTGATCCTGAGCCTTTTGTGGGCATCTTGCCCATGTCCGCTCCAGAGTATAACCTACATACCTGACAAATCAGACATTCCTAAATCACAGGATCTTATTAACAAGCTCACAGATTTACATAAGGTTGTTTGGGTGTTTTGCAAGCAGCAAGAAAGTGGTTGGGTAACAGTGACCAGAGTGTGACCATAATAGTCATGGTCAAAATGATTGGCATCCTTGGTAAATGTGAGCAAAGAATAATGCAACCAAGTTATTATTAATATCCATTATTCATCTATCAGACAATGAATAAAAGCAAAGAGATATGCAGCAAAAGATTCACAAAATAAGAAAGTGGCTGTAAGAACAGTCCCTATTCAGTTAGGCCAATTGTTGAGAAGTGCTAGTCAAATGGAGATGTTATAATTCCATGTCCTGACCTGACTCCTTATGGAAAATGAGGAAAGATTAGCAACATAAAGCAGAAAATCCCTGAAGAAAATCTGTAAGGGAAAAATTGCTCTGTAATCTGGTTCAGAGTTTCCTTCAACATTATAGAAGAGGTTTTAGAGCTGTTATCTAGGTTACAATAAGTAGGTGCCGATAAATAAGTGCCGATAAATTTGACCAACATTTATAGGTTCATTTAAATCTAATTTCAGATGAGATTTTTTCCAATTTTCAATACTTTTCTTAAATGAAAGATAAAAAGGATACAAATGGCACATTTATTTCCACAGCCTTCTTTGCTCATATTTACAAAGGGTACCAATCATATTATTGGCAAAAAACCCATATGAGAATTTGAGATTTCCCATATTTTCAATTATTTTATTTCATTACTTTTTTAAATAAAAGATAAAAAGGATAGATAGTCCTTTTTTAATTATAAAACAGTATAGAGCAAATTATTTTGGCCAACATTTATTTGTAAAAAACATATTCATATTGAGGTTTACATATATTTCAATACACTGTTAAATGAAAGATAAAAAGGATAAAAATGCTTATTTATTTTCTCAGCCTTTTTTGCTTAAGGGTTCCAATATCTTTTACCAATATTTATTGATAAAAAAACATATTCATTTCATATTGAGGTTTCCCCTATTTTCAATTCTTTTATTTCAATACATTTTAAATGAAAGATAAAAAGTATACAGTAAATTTTGCAAATTATTTTCACAGCCTTCTTTGCTCATTTAAACCAAGTTTGCCAATAATTTTGATTAACATTTACTGGCAAAAAAAAAACAACTATTTTTTATTATTTTATTTCAATACTTTTCTTAAAGATAAAAGATAAAAAACAATTGTTTGAATTATAAAACAGTATAGTGCAAATGATTTTGGCCAACATTTATTGCCGAAAAACATATTCATTTCATATTGAGGTTTCCCCTATTTTCAATTCTTTTAATTTCAATATATTTTAAATGAAGGATAAAAATGATAGAAAATTGCTCAATTTTCACAGCGTTCTTTGCTAATATGCACTAAGTTTGCCAATAACTTTTATTAATGAGAAACCTGCAGTATTGATTTCATATTGAGATTTCCTCTATTTTCAGTTCTTTTATTTTAATACTTTTTTAAATAAAAGATGAAAAGCATAAACAACACAACTTTATTTTCACAGCCTTATTTACCAAGCTTGCAAATACTTTTGAGCATATGTGTATGTAGATACGTTTTCAGACTCCTCAAGATGTGTTTGATTTCTCCAGGCCCCTTGATGTGTGTGAATAGAGAAAGTCCCTCTCCTCCTTTTTGTCTCTTGTCTTTTACAAATCCCCCAATCTTATCTTTCAATCCTCCTCTCTCTGTTGTTATTTTTTGGGTCGGGTTCTCCATGTCTCTGGCAGCAGGGTCTGCACGGAGGTATCGATCAGCTTCTCTGCTGATTGGAGATCAGACTCGGCTTACAGTGCCTTTAATGGCCTGCTCAGCAGCTCCTGCCAAACAGAGGAGAGAGACAGAGGCTAGAGCACACACACACATACACACGCACACACATACACATACACGTTTGAGCCTTTTTTGGGTGATCCTCATCAAGTGCCCAATTGCAACCCAAAAGGAAATGAAAGTAAGTTATATATTGCACAAAGAAAATAAAACTTATTTTAGTTGACGAATAAAAGTTGACGAATTATATGACCAGTTAAGCATATTGTCTCACTAATTTACATTTCATAGTGTAAAGTGATTTTGAACCAGTATTTAAAAAAACATTAACAAATATGGAAAAAGTCATATTCTTTTCCTGCTTATGTTATTTAATTGTCATTTATTTTAATACTTTATTTTTAATTTGAATGTTTTATTAAATGTTATATTTATGTTCTCAGTAATTAATTGATTATTAAATGATTTATTTTTATTTAATTATGATTTATTTTTTAGAACTTAAATATAAATATATGAACCATTTTTAAAAAGCCCATTATTTAGTTTTAATTGGTTTTATTCATATTTGAAAATTTTGTTTATTGTTTATGTTAGACTTTATTGTTTTATTTCACATATATTGATGATCTGACCTTTATTTATATTAATGCATTAGTCAATTTTATATTTAATTTAATTTTTTATATTTATTTATATGTTTATATAAATCAGGCCTGCAAACGTGTTTAATGTGGCCCACGAGATGATTCTGTAAAGTTTAAAAATGTTCTAATTGTGTCCACTGGATCCAATAGCGCAATAGCAATTGCAAACTGTTAATTTCATCCAATCCAGAAGCCTGAACCAGCGTCAGGTTGACAGCCTTTTCAGGTTTTACGTTTTGTCAGTTTAGTGGCTAATTCATACGAGTTCAGTCAAACGAAAATGTAAGATTTTAAAAAGGAGGCATGGCACTCAACCACACCCCTAAACCCAACCGTCATTGGTGGATAAGCAAATCGTACTAAACTGTACGAATGAGATCGTACAAATTCATACAAATTAGCCACTAATTTGAAAAAGTTACGAATTGCTGTGACATCATGTTTTCCTCAGGCTCCAGCTTTATGTTTTGTGTTGATCGTATTAAAACGAAGAAAACAATCTGAAGTTGTTGTTTTTAAGTTATATATACCATGATTTTACCGCTCCGGCCCACTTGGGAATAGATTTTCATTCATGTGGCCCCTGAGCTAAAATGAGTTTTATATCCCTGATATAAATTGAATGAAATTTTATTTACATAATTTTTTTTGGTAATGTATTTTATATATTTAATTTTTATAAATACATTTATATAAATATACATTTTTAATTTGATAAATAAATTACTGATATTACATTTAAATGTTCTATTCGTTTATTTGTTATATTTATATATAAAAACTATATAATTTTCATATTAAAGTATTTTATATTTATATTAATACAATGTTTAATAATATGTATTATTCATTCATTCATTCATTCATTCATTCATTCATTTTCTTTTCGACTTAGTCCCTTTATAAATCCTGGGGTCGCCATAGCAGAATGAACCACCAACTTATCCAGCACATGTTTTACGTAGCGGATGCCCTTCCAGCTGCAACCCATCTCTGGGAAACATCCATACACACTCATTCACACTCATACACTACGGACAATTTAGCCTACCCAATTCACCTGTACCGCATGTCTTTGGACTGTGGGGGAAACCGGAGCACCGGAGGAAACCACGCGAACACTGGGGAGAACATGCAACTCCACACAGAAACGCCAACTGACCATAATTTATTTTTTAAAAAGTTTTTATTTTAATTTAATTTAATTGTAATTTAATTAATTAAATTTTATTCTGTAGAACAAATCCTAATTCTTTATGCATTTTGAAGCCATTTCTCACCGTTTTTCGGTGTCTCACCTGTTTGCACATGTTGTTTATTAAGCCGGTCAAACAAGTCTGACAGAAGAATATTTGATTCTTTAAGTAAAATCCACTTAAAGCTGAGTTTAACATCAGTTTAACCCAGTTAGCATTGAGTCTGCAGAGTGCTGTGTTTGAGCGGATGTGTGTATGTGTGTGTGTTCTGGAGCTGCTCTTCAGTCTTCAGTGCTTATGAGGTCCTGATTGAAATGATGATGACGATGATGATGATGAGCTGTTATGTGTGTTAAATGACAGACCAGGGTCACTGCAGTTTCCCATGATGCAGTTTCCTTCCTTCAGTTGAGCTGCAATGGAAATGGTGTTGTTGTGTCAGAACTGTTGACTAGAACAGCAGTGGACATTTGTCTGTTTGTTTTCAGTGTTTTATTGATACAGTGAGGTGTTAATGTATTTCTTCATGCTGTACAACACACATACAAACACACCCGATGCACAAACATGTATGTGCACACCAGCATTTTGAAGTATTTTTAAAGGAATGTGAAATTCTAAAGTTGCTGCTATTGTTGTATTTATTATTACAGTTGAAGTCAGAATTATTAGCCCCCCTTTGATTTTTTTTACTTTTTAAAATGTTTCTCAAATGATGTCAAACAGAGCAAGGAAATGTTCACAGTATGTCTGATAATATTTTTTCTTCTGGAGAAAGTCTTATTTGTTTTTTTCGGCTAGAATAAAAGCAGTTTTTTCATTTTTTAAAAGCCATTTTAAGGTCAATAATTATTAGCCCCTTTAAGTTATATTTTTTTTGATAGTCTACAGAACAAACCATCATTATACAATAACTTGCCTAATTACCCTAACCTGCCTAGTTACCCTAATTAGCCTAGTTAAGACTTTAAATGTCACGTTAAGCTGTATAGAAGTGTCTTGAAAAACATATAGTAAAATATTATTAACTGTCATCATGACAAAGATAAAATAAATCAGTTATTAGAGATGAGTTATTAAAACTATTATGTTTAGAAATGTGTTGAAAAAAACCTTCTCTTCGTTAAACAGAAATTGGGGAAAAAAATAAACAGAGGGGCTAATAATTCAGGGGGGCTAATAATTCTGACTTCAACTGTATATTAAAAAACTAGACATTTAAAAAAACATTTGATCTTGTATGCTTACTTCTGTATAGTGTTTAGTATAATATGAAATAAAACCTATTTCATTGAACTGGTAACACTTTACAATAAGGTTGTATTAGTTAATGCTAGTTAATGCTTTTACTTACATGAACAAACAACGAAACACACTTTTATTACAGTCTTTGTTCATGTTAGTTAACGTTAGTTCATGAAAACAGTTGTTCGTTGTTAGCTCATGTTACTCACAGTGCATTAACATATTATTAACAAGCATGAATTTTATTTATGCATTAGTAAATGTTGAATTATAATTAATAAATGATGTACAAGGATTGTTCATAACTAGTTCATGCTAGTAAATACATTAACGAAACCTTATTGTTAAGTGTTACTATTGATCATTGATTATTTTAAACTTGATATTACAGAGACAAATACACAGATGTGTTTGTGTAATTATGCTATTGTTGTATATATTTAAAATATTTATTTAAACAGTTTATTTTAGAAGATTCTTGTTTTTCAGATATATATCTGCTGGGTCATTTAAACGTATTTTTATTTTAATAAATAAAATAATTCAATAAAAAATTTTAATGTGAACGGTTATTTTATTTAACTTTATTAACTTATTAGAGTTTTTTATTATACCGTTAGGCTGGCACGGTGGCACAGTGGGTAGCACTGTGGCCTCACAGCAAGAAGGTCGCTGGTTCGAGCCTTAGCTGGGTCAGTTGATATTTCTGTGTGGAGTTTGCAAGTTCTCTCCGTGTTGGCATGGGTTCCTGCGGGTGCTCCGGTGTTCCCCACAGTCCAAAGACTTGCGGTACAGGTGAATTGAATAAGCTAAATAAGCGTGGCCATAGCGTATGTGTGTGAATGCAAGAGGTATGGGTGTTTTGAGGCATCCGCTGCGTGAAACATATGCTGGATAGTTGGGCGGTTTCAGTCCGCTGTGGCAACCCCTGATTAATAAAGGGACTAAGCTGAAAAGAAAATGAATGAATGATATATTAAAATAATGTGTAATATCAAATGTTATTTTATTTATCTGTATAATTTTATTCATTTATTACAGTATTTTATTATACCATTATAATATATTTATGTTTTTATAAAAATATTAATATAATGGTATAAGAATATTGATATAAAAATATTAAATAATTTCTTTATAACATTTCACAGGATTTGCACTATTCCATTATGTTACAAATGATTTAATTTGATGGAAAACTACATGTATTTTAACAATTATTTTAATTATTGCACTTATTTTATAAATGATTTAAATCACAATATTTTTGGGGTATATAAGTTAATTTGTATACATTTTGTTATTCCATCATTTAGGTTAAGCAACAATAACCACTCAAATGTATTATATATATTCATAAATTACATAAAAAATGTTAAATTAAGAGAGCACTTGAAAGTTTCTTTTCTCTGTATTTATATTTTAGAGTTATTGTCTGGTTTGAATAAAATGTATCTTTGTATTGTTTTGTTCCGCAAAACTATGTATGAAAATTATTTTCAATTTAAAATAGCAATCTTGCAAGGTTGTAGCAATTTTTAATTATAAATGAGAAAAATACGTGTTCAGACATTTCTATAAATGTATCAATGTTTTTAACTACAGAAGAAATCAGATATAGCACTTATATGTAATATACACTTTATCAGTAATACTACAAGTACATTTTTAATAAAGCACTTTTTTAAATAGTTAAAAGCTTTCTTACTTTACTTTGATCCGTCTCATTAACTCAAGCACCCAGAGCTCATTATCTGCTTCAGTATTTTCCCAGTTTATCTGTCCTTTTAGTAAGTCTTTGTACCTCTCTTGTTTTCTCCCTTCTGACCTGTCTTTTAAAATATGTTAATATATATTTTCAGATATTTCCTTATTAAAATAATGTTTAAAAAGGATACATTTGGGGCGACGTGGTTGCGCAGGGGTAGCACGATTGCCTCACAGCAAGAAGGGTCGCTGGTTCGGTGGTGGGTCATTTGGCATTTCTGTGTGGAGTTTGCATGTTCTCCCTGTGTTTGTGTGGGGTTTCCTCCAGGTGCTGCCGGTTTCCCCTCACAAGTCCAAAAATATGTGCTATAGGTGAATTGGTAAGCTAAACTGACCGTAGTGTATGTGTGTGATTGAGTGTGTATGGGTGTTTCCCAGGTGATGGGTTGTGGCTGGGAAGGGCATCCACTGCGTAAAACATATGCTGGATAAGTTGGCGGTTTATTCCGCTGTGGCGACCCCAGATTAATAAAGGGACTAAGCCAAAATGAAAAATGAATGAATGAATGAAGTTGACATTTTTTTGATAATTGATTGTACATCATTAACTCAAGTGTTTCAAACAGTGTTTGTGTATTTGTGTGTGTTTGTTTGTGGCTTGTGAATCTGAATATTCTCTGCAAGGTCAGTGATCAGCCCGTACAGAAGCAGAGGCTCATGGGTAAATCTTAAGTGTAGAGTGTTCATAACTGTTAGAGAATGATAGATGGCCGTTTCTCCTCTGTTTTTGCACTGCTAAAGTTGGGCAGGCTGTCCTACAGAAATGTTATGGCTTGTATTATTGATGGACGTGTACTGTACGGCTTGCTGTACTGCTTGCTGTAATCTCAGTAAATCATCATTAATTTCTCTATAAAACATGACACTGTCAACTAATCGAGCACATAATCAAGTAATATTTATCTCAGCTGATTTCATTTTAAAATAAGCTCATTTGAATTAAAATCTGTGCAAAGTCAGGTTCAAAATTCTTGTTTTTTCGTTTGTTGACATTTATCCTTTGTGTAAAACATATGCTGGGTAAGTTGACGGTTCATTCCGCTGTGTAAATAGAGAGACTTAGCTGAAAGAAAATGAATCGATCAATAAATACCGAGGAATATTTTGAATAAATTCTCCCAAGGACCTTCAGAATATACACTGTAAAAATGCAGGGTTCCAGATTCACATTGTCCCAAATCGATTACAAACACTTTAATGCATGTTTATTATCCATTAGTCTGTTTTTCCTTCTTCACAAGGTTTCATATACTGTAGAGCGCAGAAGTTTAAAGCCATTTGAAACAACGAGGCATTCGTAAGTACTGTAGTTACACACTCAATCTGAATCAATAAATCTCTTGAAAACCTGTGAGTAAACCTGTTGCTTTTAAAGCGATTAGTTTGACTTTTACTTAGTAATTAATAAACCCATTGTCTTAAAATGTTTAAGTAAATGAACTGCACTGTAAAAAGTGAGTAAAGTCATTGCCTTCAAATTATTAAGTAAATAAAGTACGTGCATAATTGTAAAAATTAAGCGAATTGAATTAAACAGCTCTAAGTTAAAACAGAAATACACACATTTTTAAGTAAAATCAACTTGTCATTTTTAAGACAATAGCTTTAAGGCTGATTTTTTTAAACTACTTATTTAAAATGAGCTGAAACAACACAATTTGGTAAACGTAATTGCTTCATGTTCAATCTTCTTAAATAAGTTATGTTAACCTAATGGAATTACGTTGGGAGAACATGAAGGAATTGTGTTGAATCCTACATTTTTTACAGTGTGTGGGTGCATGATTATAAATAGTTTTACTTACTTTTTTAAAGTAAAGTAACTAATCACCCTGTATATGTCATTTAATATCATTACATTGCATCATTTTTATAACAAGTTTATTTATTTAAAAATGTCCACGTTTGTTGTCCTTTTTGCTTTTCTAGAATGTTCATGCACTTGTTGTGTTTTGTACTGGACCAGGGTTATTATTGGTTTACTACATAATTATAACTACATATTAATGACACAAAAAAGACCATTTTTATTTATTAAATACTTTTATTCTGAGATAAAATAAATAGGAAAGTAAACTAAAACTAAAAACAAATACTGTATGTAAAGTGAAATAAAGACAATAATTTCTCATTTTAATTTAGTAGCAAATAAAATAAAATAAAATAAAATGAAAAAATAAAAAAAAATGGCATATTTATATTAATGACATTTTATTTATACTAATATAAAAATAACTCTGTAAATTACTTAGAAAAAAACTACAGTAAAAAAAAAATGTAAAGGTAAAAAAAATAGTTATTATCTTGGAAATAAGCATTTTATTTATTTAATTGTTTCTGAATCAAGCCAAAACCCTATTAAATCTCCATCAAGGATTAAATCTAGCATCGGCTCATAGACTGGATGCTGTTACATAACTTTGTAGCAGCAAAATGAATCACAGCATGTTCCACAAAAGAGTCCTGAGATCAAAAATATCCTGCAATCATTTTACAAACTCTGGTGTATTTTGACAGTCATGTCACAGTGTGAAAGGTTGAACATCCAGAGTCCAGAAAGAGATGTTCAGACAGAGTCCTGACGGATACAGTTTGATTGGTCATGCTGGAGCTGAAGGTCATATTGAGGACGTTACAAACATTTAAACAAATGCACACTGTAAAAAATGCTGGGTTACCACACAAATTATTCATGTCGGCCCAACACAAATCGATTAAGTATTGTAACAAATCTAAGTAGATTGAACATAAAGCAATTAAGTTGTCCCCAAATAATCTCAATAATTGTATTGTTTCAGCTCATTTTGAATAAGTAGTTTGAACAAGCAGCCAATATATATATACATACATATATATATATATATATATATATATATATATATATATATATATATACTATATATATATATATATATATATTTATATATATATTATATATATATATATATATATATATATATATTATATATATATATTATATATATATATATATATATATATATATATATATATATATATATATATTATATATATATATATATATATATATATACAGTATTTGAGTGAAGAAGAAACTCATCTGATTAGTCTGTGCATGGAAAATCTGCCCAACTGTGCACAATATACTAGAAATACTATAATCATGCTGAAATAGTAAGAGTGAGGTTAACAGCAGTGTTTGCACAGTCTGTTTAGTTCACTCAAAAAGTGACATTTGCTTTTTGCTCAAACTACTTTTTTTTCTATTTAAATTGAGCTGAAACAACACAATTCTTGCATTTTTTTAGGGGGCAACTTGATAGTTTTTATGTTCAATCCACTAAGTTTGTACGCTAACTTAAATTCCTTCATGTGTCCCAACACAAATTGACTGTGTGGAACTCAGACTTTTTTACAGTGTTGTTTCGTTGTATGTTCTGTCTGTGTTTGTGTGTATGTTTTGAAGTTATGATGATTTTCTCTGTCCTGTTATTGCTTGTTCATCTATATGGCTGTCTTTGCTCTGTATCTGAGTGAATATGCTGTATATTTTTAAATATTGGCCTTGAGGCCTACACATACTAAAAATAATTTTCATAACCGATGACTACCAAGCACAGATTTCTAGTGCAAATACAGATTATCATATTATTTATTGCATACACTGTATATTTTAGCAGCACAGACTGTACTAAGGCATGTATTTATAATAATATTATAAACTATATACATTATATATTATTGTGTGTGTATGGTATTAATGGTTATTATTTGTATTTTTAAACTAAAATGTTTTCATTTTTAGCATATTTTATTACTATAAAACAAAACAAAAAATAATTTTAATGTTTGGGGTGTATCCTACTGATATCTGTTTTATTTAAAAATTATAGATAATATTATTATAGATATTATTAGACAGTAGGGGCATTCCTAAAATATGTGTGTGTTGTGTTAACATGGTAATATTATTTATCTTTTGTATATAGAAAAATCACAATCAGTTTTAATGGAGGAAACCCACGCAAACACAGAGAGAACATGCAAACTCCACACAGAAATGCCAGCTAACCCAGCCGGGACTCGAACCAGCGACCTTCTTGCTTTGAGGCCACAGTGCTAACCACTGAGCCAGCGTGCTGCACCTTAATAATGAATAGTTTAATTTGATTTAATTTAAATTAAATTTGTTTTATTTCTTTAAATTTGATTAAATCTTTGTGTCGCCTCATGCTTAGAAAAATGCCCCATAACTTTTAGTCCGACTATACAAGACTATCAGTTGACTTTTTTGAAGTAATTGCCTGAATTTGCTGTGTTTTATCCAGACGTGAGCAGCAGAAGAGAAATGACTCTTTTTAAACATTGTGAAATATTCATGGCCCTCAGAGTACAATGAAAAATGAAGACTATTTCATTTTTCAATGCTCTTCTTTTTTTCAGCCCCATTAATTTTAAACCCATCGAAGGGCAATTTCACAGAGGTTTAGTGGCAAACTGAACAGGAAAATCTACATGCGAAGAGACAAACAAACCTCAGAGTGTGATTTATTCTGTTTTCAGCACACAAACAACAGCACTGAGAGAACGAGAAGCTCTGTCTCTGTCTGTCTGACTCTCTCCATCTCGCTTTACTTTACATGTGGCGACTACAAAACACTTCCAGATTTGTTCAATGTATAAAAAGTAAAGACAAATATTCTGAACTTTTAGGGAAGCACAGTTTATTTTGTAGATACTATATCAGTTATCAGATAATATATTCATGTGCTGTTTTATTGTACTGGTCTTAATATTGCCTAAAATTTGCTAACACTGGCACTATATATTGCTGATTTGATTTATTTACCTATTCATGGTTATTTTTCTGAAGTTTTACATTTAGATTACTCTAATACTGAGAATGCCAATTAATTAAAAACAGGTGTTAAATGTAATCTTTTACAGGTTTTTTTTTTTTAAAAATGATACTTTTCATATTGTAAATTAAATGTTGTGATACCTGCTGTAAACTAATAGTACACTATTAACGATTTCCTGTAAAATCTATAGTAATTTACTGGCTGCAGTTTGCCAGTAACGTACTGTACATCAATTACAGCAAAAATACAGTATTTATATTAAAAGCACCATTTATCTTACTATATATTTCAGTATTGTATATCTATACTGTAAAATATACAGTAAGTTTCACAATGCAACTTTAAAATACAGTGACATACCAAAAAATAATGAAAATTCAGTTCTTATTAAAGTTAAATACAGTGTAGTTCACAAAATTTTGCTAACAGTGTATATATATATATATATATATATATATATATATATATATATATATATATATATATATATATATATATATATATATATATATATATATATATATATATAATATAGAATTTTACTATGCTATTTTTTTATTTAAACAGATTAATTTATTATAACTTTATGCATTGTTATGTTTAGTACAATATATTTATGTTGTAATCTCCTGTTAATACTTGCAATAAATATTGCTAATTTTGTGTGTTATTATATATTGCTGATTTTATTTACTGTGGTAATTTTTTGAAGATTTACATTTGGATTTCCATAATGCTGAAAATACCAATCCTTTTAAATGCAGATAAATGCATTATTTATCAATTCCAAAAATATATATTTGTAAAAGTAATAGTATGTATAATCTAATAGTATGTATAATTTCACTATGGTATTTTTATTTTAGTTAGACAGATTAATTTATTATAACTTTGTCCATTGTTATGGTTAGTAGAATTTATTTATGCTGTAATCTTCAGTTAATACTAGCAATTTTGTTTGTTAACTAAGCAAAGTAATTTTCTGATTTTTTACATTTAGATTACCATAATATTTAAAAACAGTAATAATTTAAAACATTTTAAAATGTGTTTTAATCAGATTTTAAAAACAAATATATATTTTCTGTATCTTATTAGGACTAAATATTAAAGAATTTCAGTATTAGTGCTCCACCTGCCCCTTTATAATGAAACAGTTCATATATAATATTATTTTGAGATTTTTTTGTAATGTTAAGCAATTAATATAATGTCTTAAAATCTACCTTGAATTGCCAAAGCTCTAATAAAATGCACTCTACTGTATATATCTATGATTATGTGTTTAGTTGCATTTTATTATGTGAACTTGGCTTTTTTATTTTCCCCTGCGGTTCAAGCAGACCTTAAGGCTGCCTCTGGGTCGTGACCCTCCAGCGAGCTGTGTTTTTCTCTTTGTGTGTGGTTCAGAGGAAGGCAACCTATGCTGACTCAGCAGCCTGAGCTCTGATCCCTAAAATAGGGCACAGCTGGAAGTGCAGGGCGGGAGAGTGTGTGTCTGTAAAAGCAAAGGCTCTGTGAGAGAGAGTCTTCCCTCACAGGACTCGGGATGATTTAGCTGGGAGATCCTCTGTCAGACTAGAGCTCAGACACACACACGGCCTGCTCTGGGCCAAACCTGCTCCTGTCTGAGAGCAGTCACTGCTGACACACCATATTCTCATGCAGCACAAGCAATGAGATGCTTTTCAAGTTTTGAACTCATATATACAGTGCTCAGCATAAATGAGTACACCCCTCACATATTAATATTTTATAGGACTACTTACAATAATATATTTGTGCATATACATTAGATAACATTGAAACTAGTATAACAAAATACACATTAAAAATGCTGGGTTATTTCAACCCAATTATGGGGGTAACAGGGGCTAACCCAACTGCTGGGTTAATTTTTAAAATTAAATTAATAGGACCAAATTTAATTAATTAGTTGCTTGGCGATTTCCAAAAATCTAATTCTTTATTTTTAACTATTAGAATGACCTTATTTTATCCATAACCTACTGAAGAACAAAATAAATAGTAACATTGTTAACATGTTAATATTAAACAATAAAAAACAACATGAAAATAAAGAGCCATCAGTCTTTTGATTTTTTTGTGACTCCTGGGGTGATTACATTATATTAAAGACACAGCAATAGCGTCAAATGCAGCACATTGATTTTATGGCATCAGGTTACACTTTCTGACACCTTTACTGCGCTCACGTACATCAAAGATAAACACAGGACACAACTGAACATGGAGGATGGTCTCCGAGTGGCATTCTTCAAAATTAAATGATGAATAGACTTGGGCCTTTTGGAATGTGTGTGCAGTTGTGTGCAGGGTATATATATTTATTACCATCTCAGAGTATACAGTATTGGGGGTCGTGACTCGCGAGTCACTGGCATTGTTATTTTAAGGGTCGCGGGCTGAAATGTTTTGGAACCCCTGCTGTGCTGTAGGTGACCAAACTCTTATTTTAATGAATAAATCTTTAATAAAACTGTTTTTTTAAATGCACCAAAACTATTGGCTATATTCACTGAGCAGTGGATACAAATATTCATTTTTAAAATGGGTGTACTCATTTATGCTGAGCACTGTACTGTGTATATTTTATTATTATTATTATTATTATTATTTTATTTTTATTTTTTTTTACATTTTTTCGTTTATTTCAACATGATATATCCCTTATATTTTATGTTTATCATGCATTGAAGATGAAAAGCTGTCAGAAGCTTGTGGATTAAAACACTTTGTTACTATACATTTAAGACTTCTATATGTAAATGAGCTCTGTAATAATGCTTAGAATGTTTCACAATCATAAATGAGTTGTTTTAGGGTCTGTAGAGATGCTTTACATTAGTTTAAAGAGATCAAATCCCTTATTTCTTACTTTCATTCTTGCACTGAAGGTAACTCTATCACTGTCTTGAAACATTGGGATTTGTTAGCTGCAGAGTTAAACTGTTGTTTAAACAAGATTATTCACACAGTATATTGATTTCTAAAACTGCTAGGGCTGAGCGATTAATCGAAAAGTAATCGCAATTGACATTCAGAACTTATAATCGATCTTTTTTTTCCAGGTCAATTTATTCAATTACTTTTCCTAGTTCTATTTTGACTGTTCTATTTAGGCAATGTGTGTTTTAATTTTAGTTGTTCAACGTTGATATTTAATAAATAATCATAAATCATTGATAGTGTGTGTTTCAATTTTTTTTTAATCAAGTAATGCACGCTTCATTTAAAAATCTCTCACTTGTAATATGCGAGCATATTTACTGTACAAACCCTGTCAGTAAACTATGAGGGCAAAACAATTAAATAAATAAATCAAATAATCGTTCATTAATCATAATCAAGTTAAAATGTTCAATTAATCGAGATTTAGATTTTAGCCCAAATCGCCCAGCCCTAAAAACTACTTACTATTGTTTATTAAATCAGTTATGTAGTTAAATAACATCTTTCAATGGTCTTAGTTTGATTACTTGTTTTCAATAATATTGATGTATTTGATTCTTTAAGTGACAAATCATAACATATACTGCATGTAACATATACTGAGAACTTTTTATACCACCTATATCGAGAGTTTATTAAGCTTTTCTTTTTTACTTTCACTTTCCGTACAAAAATTGACTTCAAAACTTAGTTAAGACTTGCTCCAAGATTATTGGTTTACCTCTGCTGAGTTTAGCAGAGTTACACAAACAGCAAATGTTATGGAAAACTCAAAGGGTGATAGGAGATGACTCCTATCCTCTGAAGCCTCTTTTTGTTCCGTTGCCATCTGGAAGAAGGTTTAGAAGCATCAAATGCTCTACTAACAGATAGAAATTTACCTTTGTTCCTGAGGCAATAAGGCTTTACAACCTTACATTTTAGCAAGTTTTAAATCAAAATTTTAATATATGGGTCTTTCCTATGTTTTTTTAGCACTATTTATGAAGTTATTATGAAGCATGCTGGATTTGTGATTTGTGTTTTTTAATACTGTTTGTAAGTGATTTGTCTCTTTATGTGTTTGATGTATCATGAAATGCTTCTACCCTAATCTAATTGCCCCTGGTGGGATTAATAATGTTTTTAAACTTAAACTTAAAATCCTAATTTTGACATATATTTTAATTGACAGATATTTACATGTACTGTACTCATGCTTTTTCCATCTCTCTGTCAGTAAACTCTGTCAGCTGCATTTGCCATCCGGTTCTTTACACATTGCTGCACCCACACACATTTACGGCGTGTGTGTGTGCTTAATGTTTAATGCACAGACATATTCTGCACTGTTGAATTGAACTCTTGAACTGTATTGAACTCTTGTGCTACATGCGGTTAACAGCCTATACAGCCTGTCTTTGTTGGCGCAAGTATAGCACAGAACACACAAAGACCCAGGAAATATGGAAATGATTGACCTTGGCTTGTAACAGCTGTCTTCTTGTTATTAATGTGGACATATACGACACTTTCATGACATTTTATTTAAATAAATATATGTTTCTCCATGTAGCCTATAATAAGTCCACATATACAAGCGTGGTTATGTATGTCCATAGGGGAAACCTAGTCATATCAAAAGGAATCCAAAAGATTAAGAATTTGTGTGAGGATGAAAGATTTTCCCATGCAGATATCCAACAGAAAACTACTAGGTTTGACTTCTATGTAAGTTGTCTGATATTCATACATCACCACATTACTGACAATAAACAATGGATCATTTTGGCTGGAAATTTTTGCTGAAATTTTGCCAATACATCTGCAGCTTTAGTTGAGGTTTCATGAGCCAAAAAACATTTTCCTCCCTTTCTGTGAGCCTAAAAATTGCACCTTTAACACTTCTGTTAGGATTAGCTGTTGACGTATTTGAAGTATTTGAAGTTGAAGTATTTCACATGAAGGACCTGTTTTGGGTCTAGTAAAGAGCTTTAGATTGTGAACATAAAGTCTTTTATATTAAATGCTCATTCTCTCATTAACGTTAACTCCGTCCCCTGTTGAATTTAGTTTTTTGTTTACTGTTGAAGTTGAACTGCTGCTTCACCATGCCTGAAAGAGAAAATTTGCATATGTAAAGTTAACAAGTAGTGATTCGTGGCACGATTCAAGTCCTAACTGGGCCAGTTGGCATTTCTGCGTGGAGTTTGCATGTTCTCCCTGCAATCGCATGGGTTTCCCCCACAGTCCAAAGACATGCATTATCATATACAGTTGAAGTCAGAATTATTAGCCCCGCTTTGAATTTTTTTTTCTTTTTTAAATATTTCCCAAATGATGTTTAACAGAGCAAGGAAATTTTCACAGTATGTCTGATAATATTTTTTCTTCTGGAGAAAGTCTTATTTGTTTTTTTTCGGCTAGAATAAAAGCAGTTTTTAATTTTTTAAAAACAGTTTTAAGGTCAAAATTATTAGCCCCTTTAAGCTATTTTTTTCGATAGTCTACAGAACAAACCACCGTTATACAATAACTTGCCTAATTACCCTAACCTGCCTAGTTAACCTAATTAACCTAGTAAAGCCTTAAATGTCACTTTAAGCTGTATAGAAGTGTCTTGAAAAATATCTAGTAAAATATTATTTACTGTCATCATGGCAAAGATAAAATAAATCAGTTATTAGAAATGAGTTATTAAAACTATTATGTTTAGGAATGTGTTGAAAAAAATCTCTGTTAAACAGAAATTGGGAAAAAAATAAACAGGGGGCTAATAATTCAGGGGGGCTAATAAATATGACTTCAGCTGTGTGTGTGTATATACAGTATATATATATATAAAATTGGGTAAAAAAAAAATTGGCATATAACATTGGTATAAATGTGAAAGTGTATGGGTGTTTCCCAGTACTGGCTTGCAGCTGGATGGGCATTCTCTGCATAAAACATATGCCAGAATAGTTGGCGGTTCATTCCGCTGTGGTGACCACTGATAAATAAGAGACTAAGCCTCTTGTGGCATAGCGGAGCATAGCATGTGAATTAAAAAAGTTTTTGCCACTGTACCTTTATATGTAAATGAGCTATGTAATGATTGGAGTACCTTAGAATTTAAATTTACAAATGACTTGTTTTGTGTATGTAGAGGAACTTAAGGTTGATTTATTTTAGCGCTTAAAGTAGTGATGTTCCACCTGAGCGAGGTGGCCGAGTGGTTAAGGTGATGGACTGCTAATCCATTGTACTCTGCACGCGTAGGTTCGGGTCCCATCCTCGTCGTTCATCTAAGACGACGCGGTGGTGCAGTAGGTAGCGCTGTCGCCTCACAGCAAGAAGGTCGCTGGTTCGAGCCTCGGCTGGGTCAGTTGGGGTTTCTGTGTGGAGTTTGCATGTTCTCCCTGCGTTCGTGTGGGTTTCCTCCGGGTGCTCCGGTTTCCCCCACAGTCCAAAGACATGCGGTACAGGTGAATTGGGTAAGCTAAATTGTCCATAGTGTACGAGTGTGAATGGGTGTGCATAAATGTTTCCCATCGATGGGTTGCAGCTGGAAGGGCATCCGCTGCGTAAAACATGTGCTGGATAAGTTGGCGGTTCATTCCGCTGTGGCGACCCCAGATTAATAAAGGAACTAAGCCAACAAGAAAATGAATGATTGAATGAATGAATGTTCGATACCACAGACTTTCTTTCCAATCTGATACTGAGTAAAAGTCAGGCTGATGTTAGCGATAGCGATACTTTGTGCAAAAACACCTCATGTGTCTAATACATGTAAAAAAAAGTAGTATTTTTACATTTTATTTTCTTTAAACTTGGAAGTATATTGAGGTAGGGGCCTCATTTACAATATAACCAAGCTAAGAAAACAACAGAAAAACCAAAAAGAGGATACATTTAATCTAAAAACAGTTTCAAGCAAAAAAAGAAAGTATTAGTGTAAAAACAGTAAACAAATCTCTAGTTTGAGGAAGTTTTGTCACCTGCTTAAGTTTTAAAAGTTTTTTAAAATGGCCGTTAAATTAAAATGTTTTAAACACATGCTCTTTGTCAAAACGTACCCCAGTATACATTTCTGAACAGTGCAAATTATGTAGACAGAGATACGTATGGCTGCATTTCATTCATTATTAAAATAAATGCTACAGGGCGGTATGATGCCTCCAACGGCTTCTGTTTTTTTTCGCGCTACCGGCTGACCTTTTATCTCCATGTGGATGGCTTTTACACTGCTACCAGTTGACCGCGACAGTAGCATTCTAGTCTGGCAAAGAACGGTTTCAGAAAGCAGGTAAAACAAAAACAAAAGGCAAAAAAATAAAAAACAAGTAAATAACAGGGTGAGAACGTGGTAAGATCTGAAAACATGGTAAAAATCAGGCGGCCGCGAGTACTTTTCTTTTTCTGGATTGCTTTTGAAAACACTATCGGTTGGGTTTAGGGAAGGGGATGGGTGGGTTTATCGTTCGTTCGGTCAGTCAGTCAGTTAGTTGCCAGCGGCCTCTGGTGGATTTAAGCAAGAACAGCAGGTGTGAATGGCACTCGCGAGAGAAATTTGAGATCTGAAAAAGCGCACACAGCAGCCTCTGGTGGATTTGCGAAAACAAAAACAGCAAAAAAACGTACCTCCTGGGACATATTTCGCGATCTCAAGAAATGTATATAGACGTACATAGCAATAATGAGCCTGCATTGAATATTTTGCTACTGCACCTGTTGGATTTTTATATGTAAATGAGCTCTGTTGATCTCTATGATTAGCTAATATCTTGAAGTATTTTTCACAGCTGAGAATGACCTGTTATTGTTTTTGATAAATGTGAAGGAACCCCTAAAAAAGTTTAGGCAAACACTCGCCCATGTACCAACAAGCACATGAATTCACAAATTCACAAATTGACTTACTGATGTGATATGAAATCCTAGAGGTTTACACTCTGCCTAAATTGGGGGATGGGTTGAGATAGAGAGCGAAAGCCAGAGAGAGAGGAAACCAATTATATGCCCAATAACAGAGTGGTATGGATTTTCCTCTGGGCTTGCTGCCAATCCCTCTATCTTTCTTTCTCTGTCTCTCCTCGCTCTCTTTGTCTCTCCCTCTCTCTTTCTCTCTTGCCATCTCTCTATCTGTCTGATATATGCTTGATTAAGGGAGGTGAATGAGCTATTGAAATATGTGGCTGTTAGTATATGTGATGGGAACGATCAGGGACGTTTCATCAATACTTCTTACGCTCCTCAAAAAGTCATTCACAAGTACAAAGAGGCCGCTACAGTGAAAAAAAACAGCTGGAATACTTTCAGTAAATCAATTCAACCATTGTTACTCAGGAAAGCTACAAAGTGTCTGTCATCATTTTCACAGTACATAAACATGCAATCCCTTATATTTCATGTTCGTTCTTGCCTTGCTGCTAACAAAGACCTGACGGGGTGATAGAGTTATCTAAAAAAAAGAAGGAAAACACACTTTCGCTGTGTTCAAAATGGGTTCAAGCCATCTCTGAAGGGCACTACATTTTGGGCGTTGTTCCAAACCGAAGTGTTTAAAACTGCCTGCAAATAAAGGAATCCAAGTTATGGACACTTTTTGATATCATGATTCTTCAGTTTGTGATGCAGATGTTACAAGATGACGCAAAAGTGAGGAACAAACAAGTTTTTACTTACAGTAGTTTCCCTACACCCTTCACCCCTCAAAGCTCTACACCAGAGGATAAACGCTTTTAAAGGATTAGGTCGGATATAGGGATGAGTCCATTAGCCAGAAAGAAAAAAGTGGCATACTAGCACCACTTGTGGCAGAGTACTGTTTATACTTAGATTGCAATGTGACATATTGAAATTCAAGTATGCAAACGTGCAATCCCTTATGTTTTATATTTATTTACATTAACAATCATATGAACTGCAAGAGAATTATATTTAAAATTACCTGACTGATTCCACAATAAATTAATCTGCGCTGTAGGGCACTTTGAAAACAGGTGTTGTAGCCAAAAGGAAGCTCTTAAGACTGGTCATTTCAAAAAGCTCTTCAGTGGGATACAAGTTAGACACTTTTTGCTCCCATAATTGTTTGTGCACGTTTCGTTCATGATACAGATCATGCAAGCACATTTCATAAAACAGTTTCTTTGGGTCACATTCATCCTGTCTCTCCTGAAGCACTTAAGAATGGAGCGCGGCCTGAAAGAGAAAGGTGACATAAATTCAATAGCTTCCTTTGTGGCAAAGGTGAGAATGCAGTTTTCACATGTGTTGTTATAAATTTTGAAGGTAAATTTAGTAGGTAGTGCACACTGACACATAATACAGTACAATACATGACACACACTTTACTTAATTTAGGCCCCTTCCATTAAAACCGTAAACCCATGGGGAGCAAAACATGTACTTTGTGTTTCGGAGGACCAAACCATTCACAGGGGCCCCTTCATTTCATTTCATTTTCCTTTGGCTTAGTCCCTTTATTCTTCAGGTGTTTATTCATCAGCTGCAATCCAGTTCTAGGAAACATTCATACACATTCCTTCACACACATACACTAAGACCAATTTAGTTTATTCAATTCACCTTTAGAGCATGTCTTTGGACTGTTGGGGAAACCGGAGCACCTGGAGGAAACACACACACCAACATGGGGAGAATATGCAAACTCCACACAGAAATGCTAACTGAGCCAGCCGGGACTCAAACACTCGCCTTCGTGTCGCCCAGGGACCTCTTAACCTATATCTAATGTTTTTGATTATGTATTGATAAAATGGCCCCAACTACAAACAAAACAATGGATTACTTATTTCTTGAGTCAGTATCTCTGGCTCTGAGGGGTCCATACTCTAGCACAGGAGCAAATGAAGGCTCTACACTTTGATGAGTGCCAGAAGAGTGTTTAAACAACTAGTTTTTTGGTTTATTGTTATATTAATACTTTTTGTTTTTGCATTTTTTGTTTGTTTTAGTTCTTTGTTCTGACTGGCTTCTGGTTTTTTAAATCTCATAAATGTCTTCATCTCATTTTTAAATTCAGTATACAAAAAACTTATATGCTGTTTACAAAAGGGATGAAATGGGCTGAATTACCTTGTTTGCTTGGTTAAGTTGTCCTTGTCAGGACGTCTTTATATAATAATGCTATTGTTTTGAAAAGTTTGGGCTCAGAAAAGCTTCAGTATGTATTTATGTACAAACTTTTTTATACTTGCATAGTGTTTAAGGTTTAGTGTGTGTTTTGACTACAACAAGCAGGCATTCGTAACTCTTGACAAAACATTGCAAAACTTTTTTTAAATGTGTGTGAACATCGTTCTGATGATGCAAGAGTTGCAACTATGGCAGCTGAGAAGTCCATTCTTTGAAGAATTTTCAGAGCCTGATAAAATCGCTTTAAATACATGTTTAATACTGCAAAATATGCTCAATGTTACAGTCACTGGCCTTGCCTTAAAGAGAGAGTACACAACAAAATGAAACTTACTCATTATTTACTCAGCCTCAGTGGTTCCATACTTTTATGAGCTTTCATTTTTCTGTTGAACACAAAATTATTATTTTTTTAAATGTTAGAAACCTGTAACCATTGACTTCCATAGTAGAACATTTTTCAAAGTAACTTATTTTGTGTCCAACAGAAGAAAAGTAATTATGGTAATCAGTAAATTCATTCATTCATTCATTCATTCATTCATTCATTCATTCATATATTCATTTTCTTTTTAATCTGGGGTCGCCACAGCAGAATGAACCGCCAACCACCTGGAATTTAATCACTGAAATGGATCAAAATAAAAGATACTGGAGAAAAAAACAATTAGTGCACCAAAAAATTCTGTCATAAATTCATTCATTTTTCTTCGGCTTAGTTTCTATTTCAGGGGTTCCCACAGAAGAATGAACTGTCAACTATTCCAGCATATGTTTTACGCAGCGGATGCCCTTCCAGCTGCAACCCATCACTGGGAAACATCCATACACACTCATTCACACACATACACTACGGACAATTTAGCTTACCCAATTCACCTATAGCTCATGTCTGACCCAGCCGAGGCTCGAACCAGCGACCTTCTTGCTGTGAGGTGATTGTGCTACTGTAAACAGTAAATTATGACAGAATTTCCATTTTTTTAAAAGAACTGACTTTTAAGAGAACAGACTTTACTTGGACCTACTTTGCGAAGCTGTCTCTTTAATATTACATGGTTTATATACATGTTGATTGGGCTGGCACAAGAGAAAACTTATCTCAAAACCTATTGCACATTGTTTCCAGAAAACATGTCATTCAACCCAGAAACCGTAGCAAAACGTTGCATGCCCTATGATTTCAGAAGCGAGCATGAGAAGCTCTAGCAGTGGCGATTAAGACTGCATTTCGGTTTCATAAGAGCTCCTGTCTGTTCGTCCCGTCTTTAATTAAACCCACTGACCCTTTTAGCTGTCACTCACCTGGCACTGCATAATGGACACACAACTCAGCTATATATATGCGCTCTAGTCATTTAAATGATGAGTCATTGTGAAATTCAGAGCCAAACGTGTGTGTGTGTGTGTGTGTGTGAATGTCACATGAGTGTCGTTTCTGTTGCAGTGTTTGAGTGCGTGTTTTCCCGCAGGGCTGAAGCAGTAAAAGGCCCCGTAAAGCAGAGCTGCAAATGGCTCAGTGAAACACTCACTTAACCTCATGATACCATCATATTGCATCGCTACTAAAACTACACCACCCTCAGACTGTCTGTGTGCGTCCGTACGGGTGTGTGTGGGCGGAATATTGATAATAGCAGCAGTTAATTCATGTGTGTTTTGCTGCTTCTCCCTCCTAAATGATGTTCCCTATTTCAGTACGTCTTTGTTAGTTAAACACACAACAGCAGAGGGCCGGTTGTGACCCGTTTAGCATGAAAACGCACTCTATTTGTCGTTGTGTGAACACTCCCAGTGTTGGGTGAACCACAAGTCAGATGCATGCTGGGTCATTCAGACAAAGATGTGAGAGCAAGGTGTAGTCTGAGTACTTTTGTTTGAACCTCAAAGTTCTTTGTAAGGTTGTTTGTGAACTTTGTGAAGAACCACAGCAACTGATCCTTCTTTTAAATGGTCTTAAATGTCTTTGGGGGTGTGCAAGAAAAAAAGGAGGGGCTGGAAGAGTGAGTAAATATGTTTCTTTTAGGGCAGATTTATGTTTAATGAACATTGTTAATTAATAATTTCATTGAATTATTTGTATTTTTATTATTCAGTTACTGTATTTGAATACTGTTAGACAGAAAACGATAATAGACTGTTTGTTTTAATTGTAACGTTTTCTTTAATGCATCAATTCTTGTAGATTGATTTTTAGATTTTATGCAGATGAAACTCACCTACAGAATCATCGCAATCTGTCTAAAATTGTAAATTATTTCCAAATAGAGATAAAGTCATCTGGTGAAATTGTATACATCATATCGCTATATGTATATTGCAGAATAGCAAAATATTGCAATGTTAGATTTTTCAAGTATAGTGTACCCCTAATGCAGAGGTGGGCAAACTACGGCCCGTGGGCCATATGCGGCCCGCTAAACTCCTTTATCCAGCCCGCGAGGAAGTTTTTAAAATGCTGCTTCTGAGTAACGGTTTGGTTTCAGAATTAGTAAATTAATGATGCAATACAAGTGAACGCCATTTGATGACAGTATTGCGCGCAGTACAGTTAGCGCAACCAGTAGAATTTAGAACACACTCTCGGATATTAAAATGCACTTAACCGTTAATGACTGAAAATGAGTCGGGCAAAAAAAGAAATTGACTTTGAATGTCGTGTGTTTAAGGAAGAATGGATACCAAAATACTTCTTCACCAATATCAGACAGAAAGCGGTATGTCTATGCTGTTTTTAAAGACTACAACCTAAGTCGACATTTTTCACGCAAACATTAAAATTATTTTTAATGTGTTAGTATGAGATTTTTTCTATTAGAACAATATCTTTTCTATTCTCCACTATAAAAATTATTACATTATTATTATTATATTTTATAAGGGATAATTTTATTGTTTTATGATGATTAATAAGTGAATATAAATAGCAGTGCAAATTAATTATTATTTATTAATTAATTATTTGACTTGTAAATATGACTCAATAATAACTATTAAAAACATGTGTGTTAATGTGAAGCATTTCTGTCCGATATTACATGTTCCATGCATATTGCCACTATAAATAAAAGTTAGTTTTTGAAGATTTGACATGTGGCCCTTCACTTGGTTTGCAAAACTTGATGTGGCCCTCGGGTCTAAAAAGTTTGCCCACCACTGCCCTAATGTGTAGTATAGTATGCACAAAGCCATATTACAGTGGTATAAACACATCAAGTATGTTTTAAAAATATCCTAAAATTAAATCAGGATTGCGGCACGGTGGCTCATTGGTTAGCACTGTCGCCTCACAGCAAGAAGTTCGCTGGTTCGAGTCCTGGCTGGAGTTCTGTGTGGAGTTTGCATGATCTCCCTGTGTTCACTTGGGTTTCCTCAAGGTGCTCCGGTTTCCCCCACAGTCCAAAGACATGCAGTACAGGTGAATTGGGTAAACAAAATTGGCTGTAGTGTATGAGTGTGTGTGTAAATGTGAGAGTGTATGGGTGTTTCCCAGTACTGGATTGTGGCTGGAAAGGCATCCACTGCGTAAAATATAAGATGGAATAGTTGGCGGTTCATTCCGCTGTGGCGACTCCTGATAAATAAGGGACTAAGGCGATGGAAAATTAATGAATTATTGATAAATCAACATCCAAATCCCAGTGATTTTGAGGCACACCACTCCGTGACGTAGCAGTGGGGTTTTCCCTGCTCACCAAATTAATTGACAGGCACATATTATCATGTCTCAGTATTAACGCATATTTATCCACAAGACAGTATTTGCAAAGAAACTGAGATTAAAAGATCTGTTCTTTGATGGACTGCACCTCAAGAAGGTGTTGTACAAGTTTTTAAAACAGTAGAGGTTTTTAGTGAAGGAAAAACAGTAAAAAAGCTCACCACATCTGCATAGTGTCAGCGTCAACTTTAGTTGTGGATGCTACAATCACACAAAAGAAGTCCCGGTTTGTGGATGTTAGTTTTGCACAGTAACATAACCGATCTCCATACAGCAGCATATACAGTACAGTTGAACCCAGAAGTTTACATTTACACTCTAAAAAAAGGAACATAACCATTTTAAAAAAAATGTCTGATGGTAAATCATACTAAACGTTTACTATTTTTGGTCCGTTAGGATTACATAAATCATTTACATTTGCTAAATGCCAGAATAATGAGGGAATTGTTTTTATAAATTTCTAGACAGTCAAAAGTTTCCTTGGTACATTTCCTTGGTACATTTCCTTGGTATTTGTTTAGCTTTGCTTTTAAACTGTATAATTTTGGTCAAATGTTTTGGGTATCCTTCCACAAGCTTCTCACAATAGTTTGAAGAAATTTTAACCCATTCCTCCTGACAGAGTTGGTGTAACTGAGTCAGATTTGTTGGCTGTCTTGCTCGCACAAGCTTTTTCAACTCTGCCCACAAATTTTCTATAGGATTGAGACAGGGCTTTGTGATGGCCACTCCAAAACACTCACTCTGTTGTCCTTAAAGCCCATTTTAACTAATTTGGCAGTATGCTTAGGGTCATGGTCTGTTTGGAAGATCCATTTGTGGCCAAGTTTTAATTTCCTGGCTGATGTCTTGAGATGTTGCTTCAGTATTTCTACATAATGTTCTTTCTTCATGATGCCATCTATGCTGTGAAGTGGACCAGTCCCTTCTGCAGCAAAACAGCCCCACAACATGATGTTGCCGCCCCCATTCTTCACAGTTGGGATGGTGTTCCTAGGCTTGTAAGCTTTCCCCTTTGTCCTCCAAATGTAACACTGGTCATTATGGCCAAACAGTTCATTTTTAGTTCCATCAGACCACAGGACATGTCTCCAAAACTGATTCTTTTTCCCAGTATAATTTAGCAAATTGTAATCTGGCTTTTTTGTTGATTTTCCCATGTTGTCACACAAGAAAGCAGTGCGTTTGAGGTTTTCCTTAAATACTATTCTACAGTTGTGCCTCCAATTAACTCAAATGTTGTCAATTAGCCAATCAGAAACTTCCAAAACCTTGACACCATCATCTGAGCTTTTTCAGAGGCATAATAATCTTATTGTATGTAAACTTGACTTTCAAGAAATATTCTCAAAAATGTTTTCTCTCTCTCATTATTCTGCTATTAAGCATAACAGAAACAAATATGATAATTCTAACTTACCTAAAAGAGAAAAAGTGTAGTCACATTAACATCTGACTTTTTTTTAGATGGTTATGTGCCTTTTTATACAGGGTATGTAAACTTCTGGTTTCAGCTGTACTTACTTGTACAGCGAACTTTGTAATGATTTGTATAGGAGTACTTTACAGGGTGAAAACAGGTGGGAGCAGGCAGAAACCAACAACTCTAGGTAGCGAGTTTACTCATAGAAGATGAATTATGACATTATGGATGGTTTTATTTGATTTGATAATAGTTATCCCAAAAATGAACGTTCTCTCAATAATTAATCACCTTCATAATGTCATAATGTTCCAAACCTATAAGACCATTCATCTTCAGAACAAAAAATAAGATACTGTACGTTGGATTTAATGTGAGAGCTCTCTGACCCGGGTCTTATACTGCAGATGTCTAACATTGATGGCATGGCTAAAATAAAGCTGTGCTCTGGCATATGTTTTATGAGGCAGATGTCCTAAGTCAGGGGTGCCCAAATTCGGTTTTGGAAGACTGGTGTCCTGCAAAGTTTAGTTCCAACTCCAATCAGACCCACCTGGGCTAGCTAATCAAGATCTTACTAGGCTATCTAGAAACATCCTTGCAGGTGTGTTGAGGCAAGTTGGAGCTAAAATCTGCAGGACACTAGTCCTCCAGGACTGAGGTTCGACACCCCACAGTTCAAAGACATGCGCTATAGGTGAATTGATTAAACTAAATTGTTCGTAGTGAATGAGTGTGTGTGTGAGAGAATGACTGTGTTTGGGTGTTTCCCAATACTGGGTTGCAGCTGGAAGGGCATCCCCTGCGTAAAACATATGCTGGAATAGTTGACAGTTCATTCCGCTGTGGGAATCCCTGAAATAGAAACTAAGCCGAAGAAAAATGAATGAATTTTTGACAGAATTTTTTGGTGCACTAATTGTTTTTTTCTCCAGGACCTTTTATTATGATCCATTTCAGTGATTAAATTCCAGGTGGTTAAATGAGATGCATTACAGTTTCACCTGGTATGAACATTCATTCAGATGCGTCTCTTGTGGTGACTGGTGTTTGTATTTTATCAAGGCCATTCCCTTATTTATTTTCCACTTTCACAGGAATCACTCAGTGTAATACGCTACTGAACAAACATGTTACATGGCTTAGGAACTTTCTTACATTTACAATCACATGATCAGGTGGAGAGAAGCTAGTCTTTTGTGACTTTTTATATGCCTTCTTTTTAGGTGTCTATACTATGAAAGTAGTTACTATTTTAAGCTTGATGTTGTTTTTAAGTGAATACCACTACTGTATAACTGTTTGATTCACACTAGTATTTTTTTATTTTGACTAAAATACTGTTAGGAAAAAGCATTTGTTGTACTGAGGGAACTAAAATATATGTTTGTAATATTTAAGAATTTTTATTTTATTTTGAGCTACCGGTAGGCTTTTTTAAATAACCTATGGAAGAAATAAAAAAAAATGCAGCCTGTATACAAATGCAGCAATGGCCGGTATGTGTTTTTTAATGATGCCATTTTAAATCAATCTCATGGGAAAAGTATATGGATTAGTGGCAAAATCATATTTTTTAAGTAAAGGGCTAGGTCACCAAAAATAAAAATTCTGTCATTATTTATTAGCCAGCATTCTTCACAATATATTCTTACTGTATGTGTTCAACATAAGAAAGAAACTCATAAATGTTTAAAAGAGAGGGAGAGAAAATGAGGAGGTAGTTTTCATTTTTGGGTGAACTATCTCTTTAAGGGTTGCTTCATATTCATTTATATGGAAAAAGGCCTGTCCCTCAACATATCCATTATTAGACTATTATCAGAGTGTATACAAATATACAAATTGAATAACATGATCATACACATTTGGCAAGATTTGTGAGATTTATTTATTTCAAAATATTAATAACATACAGTAATAGCACATGAATGATGCAAAAACCACTCTAGCAAAAATCCCCATGCTATGGAAAAAAGTAACCTTTTTTGTGTTATGTGTGTGTGTGTGTGTTTGTTTTGGGAGAATGCATTCGGGACTGCCTGGAACGGCTGTAAATAGCATGGGAAACTTCTTTATGCAGTTATAGACCCTGAAATGCCAGTCAACTACTGTAAATGACCGGCCTCTTTTATCCAACACATTCACACTGCTCTGTGTGTTCCTGCAGCTGAGATTTAAGTTCATTTAGGGTCTGTTCATCTAAGTTCGTGACTATGTGAGTGAAGCGTCCTTCACCCGGCTCCTCGCACTTATTCACACTCATATAATGCTATTTCTTCACTGCGTTCACACAGTCCATCTTATTCTAAGCATGTTTCATGTCTGGACATGTTTTTTTTTTTTGCTATTCATGAATGTGTATACTTAAGCCACACTTAGATATAAAGAGTTTTTTTAAAGTGGAATCTGTGGACAAATAAAGTTTTGTATTTTATGTTTCTTGAGTCTTTATTTGCAGTTACTTGTCAAGGTCATTTTTATTGAACGAGTAGAGTTATTCTCACAATATTAAGTTCTTATGAACATTTGTCTAAAAGTGCACCCATTTTGCTATTTAAAAGGATCATATTTTAGTTTTAAATGTCTCCTTCAGTAGGTTTTCATTTTATTACTTTGCTTTTCTCATAATATACATTTCAGAATCATATCTTTGCTCCTTGTCAGAAATGGTTTGTTTAAGTATTAGCTCTTTCTAAGCCACACCTTTCTGAGAGCCTACTCTGCTCTGGGTTGCATTTCCAAAAACCATCGTTAGACAACTAAGGTCGCAAGTTCCGTCGTTACAAACATGATTCGTTGATTTGATTCGTCATTTCCCAAATCCATCGTTCCAACGAACATTCGCAAACTGCGTCGCAAACTTGTGCGCTTGCAACTACACCTCTGGAGCTGTAGTTAGAAACATAGTTCCTGGCTGTGTTCTATTCCCAGTTATCCACCCACTCATCATTAATGCCCTATTCATTTAGAACATTCTAACATTTAAACTTGGAATTCTTTATAAAAAAGCATTAAAGTCATCTCTCTTAGGTGTAATTTGCTTTCAAAGTATTTTTACAGCTCAGTTTTAGCGATCTTCATGTTTACAATTGTGCTCCCTTCGCAGTGCACTTTGAAAACATTGATATCATTTTTAACACAGCCGTAGCTCATGACTAAAGCTATAGGTGACCTATCATTTAAAAGGAATTTATGTTACTTCTCCAAAGCTTGTGAAAACAAAAAAACATAGCATACGTTAATGCTTATTTCTAGTAGGTTTTTTATTAAGTACCTGTACTGTATATGACATGGGCCTGCTGGTTAGAACATTTCTGCAGTGGTTTGCATGTGTCAAATTGTAAAAGTAGACTTAAAAAATAAACAATAAATCATCATCATTAATATTATTATTAAAGTAGGATTTTTTTTACTTTCCTAATAAATAATAAATATTACATTACATTTCTTAATAAATCACCTCATTATTTATTTATTTATTTATTTATATGATTTATATATGATATTAGAATACGTATGTTTTAGAATAGAATATGTAATGTTCTCAATAATAATTGTAAAGGAAATATAGGCCCTTATATGTGCCATTTACATATATTTCAAATAATATGGAAAACGAGTGCGTGTCTTAACTAAAACTAATATTGGATTTTTTTTTATGCGCGTGCATGTAAAACAATATCATTTGCACAAATAAATTATGGGGTTCTTCTCTAAAGAAGTTGTTACTCCACCCCGTTTAGAGCATCATTATGGGCGTTTTACGTTGTAACTAACACAGTTCAAACGACTGATCTGCGACAGAGAAACTACGGTTTTGGGAAACACTCGTCACTACATCTTTCTTTTCCCAAACGATGCATCATACCTTGATAGTTCAGCCATGAGTTACGTCGTTGTTTGGGAAACGCACCCCTGATTGGTTAAATGATCTGTTGTGAATGATTGAAAAGAAAATATATGCAAATTACTATATGTGAAATTTAATTTTGATCACTTTGATCTTTAAGACTTAGCAGATTTTTACATTCACAAGCAGTTATGTTGCACGCTACATAAAAGAATAGTGGGGCAATGAAATTTTGAGTAATTTTTTTTTTGTGGGTATTTTATAATAAATAATATTTTTACAAATTTTTATTTAAAAAATGTATAATTTTTTATTTTGTATTTTTTTATTTTATTTTAGGTGCATTGGTTCAAGCAGCTTCTGTGTCTGTTCCTAATGTTTTTTGAGGCTGTATATTTCCCACATTCTTTGCATATTTATCCCATGTGCAACACAGTTACTGATCATGGGAAAACAAATTTGCCATCAAATGAGTCTGCTAGGCCACGACTACAACATAAACAAGGCATCCTTTTAAAAGACATTTTAAAATACCGGCAAAAGCTTTTCAAAACAAATTATAAAGGGCATTGATTGGCTGCGTAAAGAATTATGTCAGCATGAATGTTTTTATTCCCATGAAAGAGGAACAAGAATTGTAAGCATTTCTTTCGGCCAGTGAGAGGATTGGTTCATACTTGTGTCTTATACTTGTATGTGTTTGCATGCACAAATGTGATGAGATTTATATGTCTACAGTATATTACAACCTTTATGGTAATATGTAATATGCAATTTATATTGAAGGTAGTGATATTAGAGGGACATTCTTGTCTTATAACGGCAGCTAGCTCCCTACAACTCTCACATGGTCACCCACTGAAGCTAAGCAGAGCTATGCCCGTGGTCAGTACCTGGATGGGAGACCACAAACTAGGCTGCTGCTGGAAGTGGTGTTAGTGAGACTAGCAAGGGGTGCTCAACCTGTGGTCTGTGTGGGTCCTAATTCCCCAGTATATTGATGGGGACTCTATACTGCTCAGTGAGCGCCGTCTTTTGGTTAAACCGACGTTCTGACTCTTTGTGGTCATTAAAAATCCCAGGATGTCCAACATCCTGGCCAAATTTGCCCACTGGCCTCTGTCCATCATGGCCTCCTAACCATCCCCATATCATAATTGGCTTCATCACTCTGTCTTCTCTCCACCAATCAGCTGGTGTGTGGTGTGCAGTCTGGCGCAATATGGCTGCTGTCGCGTCATCCAGGTGGATGCTGCACACTGGTGGTAGATGAGGAGGTTCCCCCATTAATGTGAAAAGAGCTTTGAGTGTCCAGAAAAGTGCTATATAAATATAAGGAATTTTTATTATTATTATTATTATTATTATTATTATTATTATTATTATTATTATAAGAATATTTAGAGATAAAATTATAAAATAAGAATATTATATCTAGACACTATTTGAATGGGCAAAATATGAAGGTGAGTCATCAATATGTTTGGTCTGTTTCAGGGTTGTTATTGTTTACAAAGGCTATGTGTATAAAAATGAACGACTACAACTACAACTACTGTGTATAACGCTGAAATAAAACTAAATAAAACAACTAAAAATAAATAAAATAAAATATTAAACTTGGGCTGCACGGTGGCGCAGTGGGTAGCACGATCGCCTCACAGCAAGAAGGTTGCTGGTTCGAGCCTTGGCTGGGTCAGTTGGCATTTCTGTGTGGAGATGTTTGTATTTGTATGTTCTCCCCATGTTCGTGTGGGTTTCCTACGCCTGCTGTGGTTTCTCTCACAGTCCATAGACATAAAATGAATGAATGAATGAATATTAAACTTAAAGGTGCAGTATGTAAGTTTGACACCCAGTGGTTGAACTAGGTATTGCACTCCTGGAGCAAAATAGACGCAAACGCGGGATGCCAGATTGAGTACAGGAGCGAGTGATTTACACTGTGTTCCAAATAAAAGCAGCGACACGCGATAGAGGGAATATTCTCCATATTAGAAGGACTTTTGGTTCTTACCAACACCTGGAATTGATATATTAGAAACGGCTTGTATTTCTCACAGCTCAACATGTGAAACCTATGACAGTGATCACTTCAGGTAAACCTCGTGTGCTTTATTCAGTGCTAAATGCTAACAATGTGAGTTGAATAGATTCTAAACCTTACCGTTTCATGAGTGAGTGCATCTTCTGTGCTTCTGAATGGCTGTCTTTACATTTCTGTCGTGTTTCGTCTGGTGCAAACAGCCAAACTGCTCATTACTGCGTATCTCGTCATGAAGCGTGTTGTTAGGACACAATGTGACCTGCTCACATAATGTTTACGCTCAGAATATTTATATCATTTGCTAATTAATAACCTCATGTGGAACTGAATCTGTCTCATTTCCACATCTGATACTGTCTGTTTCGGTCACAGACGCATGCTTTCAGAGCCTTTCTGAATGAATGAATGAAATACGCTGTTCTCCAACAAGGCAACCCGGAGTGCTGAAATATGATTGGCTAAACTGGCATTGTGCAGGTTAAATTTACCTAAACAAAGACAGCGTTCCGGCACGGAAAAAACATTTTCAAAGCAGAATATCTGACTTCAGCATTGTTATTCAGTTAAACAAGTATGTTCACTTGGGATGTTTCCTAAATATCTGCACACATATTATGGTATTTTTGTGCTTTAAAAGTGTCAAAAACTTACATACAGCACCTTTAATATATATTATATATAAGAAACCTAAAATAAAAATATAGGCTTTTTATTGTTAAAGGAAACTCATTCATTCATATTCTTTCTGGCTTAGTCCCTTTATTAATCTGGGGTTTCCACAGCGGAATGAACGGCCAACTTATCCAGCATATGTTTTACGCAGCGGATGCTTTTCCAGCTGCAACCCATCACTGAGAAACATCCATACACACTCATTCACTGCGGACAATTTAGTTTAGCCAGTTCACCTGTGCCACATGTCTTTGGACTGTGGGGAAAACCGGAGCACCCGGAGAAAACCACACAAACATGAGGAGAACATGCAAACTCCACAAAGAAATGCCAGTTGAACCAGCCGAGGCTCGAACCAGCGACCTTCTTGCTGTGAGGCGATCGTGGTAACCACTGCGCAACCGTGACGCCGTTAAAGGAAACTTTAAAATTGTTTGGTTAGTTAATATAAAGCCTAATAATAAAGTAAAAAATGGCACAAAATATAACAAAATTATTCAATCTTTTATATTTAAAGTGAAAAAATGATATATAAATTATAAGTAAAGATATTGATAAATAATATAATGGTATAAATATAATACAAACACATCTCAGATCTGTTTTTGGCAGAAGATAATTTTTTTTTAAATGCATGTATCTGCTAAATGTTTTTGTCAACTTTCACAATCTGTCCTCCAAACGTGGAATAAAAGCGCTAAATTGAATGATCCCAGGACAGACAGATGACACTCACCTGCAGCCACAAACAACAGAGCATGAACTCTGCAGATCCCAGATCAGCACTTATAGTCCTGAGCAGCAGATGAAAGGAAAAGAGTGATTTTTTTTGTTGTTGTTGTTTTTCCGTCATGATTGAAAGGAGCTGTGGCAAATCCATCAAAGCGCTGACAGTGACAAGAAAAAAGCGATTACACGGGTAGCTGCATGTTTGTGATTCTAATACAGTACAGTAGTGCAGGTGTGACAGTCCATTCCTCAGCAGCACAGATTTAGAAAACATGGCCGTTTTGTCACTCGACAGGAAAACATTGTAGAGTGATTCCCTTCTTTATTCATGATTCAATCTGTCTCCGTTTGTCTATTTAGTGTATATTAGTGCTCTGTGAGTGGTCTTTTTTGTCATCTCAGCAGGGCTTGTTTTCATGAATTCCTCACCACAAACTGACTCATCACATGGCCTTTCTGTGAGTGTGTGGGCAAAGAGTTCATTAGGACTGCTTTACTGTCCACTGCATTAAACGGCTAATGGCTGGCTAATATAGATGTAATTAGAGTGTGTGTGTTTGTTTGTGCTTTATACGTGTGTGTTTGCTCCGTGTATTGTGTTGTTCATTTTAAGCCACTCTGCAATTTGTGCTCGGAAACTAAACTGCAGCATAATTACTCGTAATGCCACAAGGGCCTTGACTTCAGGGTGTGTATGTGTGCATTTGTGTGGAGGAAGTGTTTATTTTGAGGTGTATCTTGAGCGCTAGTATGCTAATATTTCCTGCAGTCCCTCTGGAACCAGCAAATTATGCAGTTGGTTTGGCAATGGTGTGTTTAAAGATGTAATTTAGTTGTAGTGTGTTAGTGTGAGAGATAAATGACCTGTGTGTGAGAGAGATTTCCACACTCTTGTGAATCCGCTAATGCTGATTAGCAATTACTCTACATATAATTGCTGTTAACGTAACGAACTGTAAATTGAAGGCATTTCTGAATGTATTAAATATATTTGATGATAATTTACTCAATATAACTTATTATATACAACAGTTCTGTCTGGTTCTCGAATCTGATTGGCTGATAGCCTTGCAATATTCTGCAATAACAGCACTCGTACAGCCTCTTCACTCTTGTGTGTTACTCCTCCCACATAGAATGACAGCAGATCAATAAACTCACTACAGTTTGACAAATATTGCAGCTGTTGGACAACATTATGTACTTTCGAGGCTCTTTCTAGGCAAGAATGTAGTGTTTAGATTGCAACCATGCAGTTTATTTATAAGGATAGTGCCTATTTTAAATATTCATAATTTGGGAGATTCAGCACTTCAGCAACCATTAGCCTGTCTTTGAGCAAACGTTGTCCACAAGATTTCCACAGAGACCGCATAATAAGCCCTTGGAGCAGGGGTCGGGAATCTTTTTTCAACAAAGAGCCATTTCTGATTTTTTTAGCAAATATTTTTTTTTAAAGAGCCATTTGAATGTATATTTATCTCAAAATGCCGCTTTAAAAATGTATTTGCTACTGTATTACTACTATAAATAATACAGGTTTAAACAAAACCTTAATTTATGTCCATGCACAACTCAAAAATAAACAAATATGAAGCATCACATGTTGAGCAAGTCCATGAGTGAAGAAAGAACGTCGTTTTATTGTTAACTGAATTCTTAATCATTTTACTGTAAAAAATTGCTATAAAGAGGGAATTGTAATTGTATTTTCGATAGGAAACTGATTTCTAGTGATGGTTGTAATTTTTTAAACTGTAAAATATTATTGAAGGAAGACAGCTGGAGAGCCACATATTTTTGGTCAAAGGCTCGAGAGCCATAGGTTCCCTACCACTGCCTTAGAGGATAAAAACTGTGTAATTTTTAACTACAGCTGATCAAATCATCATTAAATTAATAAGTAACATTCTAAGTCAACCTCTCTCTTTTTTTGTATGCTGTAGTGCTGTATTTATACATTGTAAAAATTTTTTTTAAAGCAACCAACTGCAAAGAAATTTTGAGTTTATTAAACTTCAGTGGTTGAAGTTGTGCCAAATTATTTTTTAAGTTGACCGAAAAGGCTGGTTTAAGTCAAGTATACTTTATGAAATAATTTGGCACAACTTCAAACATTGAAGCTTAATAAACTCAAAAATTCTTTGCAGCCGGTTGCTTTAAACTTTTAAGTTAACTCAACTTTTTATTTTTTAAAGATATGGAGAAATAAAAATTTAAAGTCTCCTCAACTAAATATTTTACTTTCATTAAACAAACAGTTCCAAACATGCAGCTGAATCATTTTTATGAGTAAATTCAACTCTGAGCTCATAAATATGTCCACCTAACTTACAATTTTAAACTGAGTTAACTTTTTGTAAGCTGTACCATAGTAATTATAATGTATTGAGTGTGAGATGGGACTCGCATATTAGGAATGTATGTATTTTGTGTTGGCCACTCTTTATATAACACTGAGTTACTTTTTAGCTCTAAAGTGACGTTGGTGAATTAGTAACGGTTTCTGCTTTTTGAGATCCTCTGCGTTTGATTTTCTTTTTTATATACACGATTATGCCGTCAAACTGTTGTAACAATGCAATATTAGACGAGTAGCAGTGTGATATGGCTGTATATCATCACTGGTGGAACACTAAGGCACTCTGCCTGCAGCCTCGAGCCAACGCACACCTCCCACCAGTGCCGATATAATACAGCCATATCACACCACTAATCGTGTGATATTGCTCTTACATATAGTTTTTAATTATTTCTGCTTAGTTTGGTTCAGGTCCTAAGTTGTGGTGAAAAACTATATCCTGCATTGATTCTGTATCAATTCTGAAATGTTGAAATTTCATTTAGTAAGTATTAGTCACGTCACGTCAATAAAAGCACTTAAATCCTCTGCTTGATTTTTCCTGGGTCTCTTCTTTTGTATTTTCTTTGCACTTCTTTGCATTTTTATAATAATACATACTTAACTGTTGTTAAATGACAACATGTGGATGACAAGCTCAGCTTTAGCCTAATTGTGATTCCTGCTTTATTTCGATCTATTGTGCAGCCCTAATTTGTATAAAGTAGAGCATTTCTTTTTTTTCTTTTCTTTTTCCAATCAAATGTGTGACAAATCTTACAATAGGATATTCACATTTTATCATAAAATCTGGAAGCAAAATAACAAAAATAAAGAAAGAAGGAGAGAAAAAACAAATAAAGAACAAGAGCAGATATACATAACAATTGGATAAAAGGAGTTTAGTTTTTGGAGTATATTTACAGTTCTGGTTGCTTTACGACTTGAAAGTCCGTTAAGAGTTTCAAAATAAAAATTTTAATCAGCCTTGAAATGGAAGATGTTAGGCTTTCTCTCCAACCATTTACACTTGTGTATATGAAACTTGCCTAATAATATCAAAAGATTTAACATAAACAGGAGATTCTTATCTATATCTGTTTATCTACGTAAAATATGACATCTCTTTTCTTTATATTAATTATATGACGACTCAGTGTATTAAATAGACATTCAACATCAAACCAGAAATATTTAACATACAGTTGAAGTCAGAATTATTAGCCCCCCTTTGAATTTTTTTCTTTTTTAAATATATGATGTTTAACAGGAAGGAAATTTTCACAGTATGTCTGATAATATTTTTTCTTCTGGAGAAAGTTTTATTTGTTTTATTTCGGCTAGAATAAAAGCAGTTTTTCATTTTTTAAAAGCCATTTTAAGGTCAAAATTATTAGCACCTTTAAGCTATATTTGTTTTTTCGAGATTCTACAGAACAAACCATCATTATACAATAAAATGCCAAATTACCCTAACCTAATTAACCTAATTAAGCCTTTAAATGTCACTTTAAGCTGTATAGAAGTGTCTTGAAAAATATCTAGTAAAATATTATTTACTGTCATCATGGCAAAGATAAAATAAATTAGTTATTAGAGATGAGTTATTAAAACTATTATGTTTAGAAATGTGTTGAAAAAAATCTGCTCTACGTTAAACAGAAGTTAGGGAAAAAATAAACAGGGGGGCTAATAATTCAGGCGGGCTAATGATTCTGACCTCAACTGTACATACAATCAAAAAACAAATGCATAAGAGTCTCAACATCCATTCCGCAAAAAACACAAGATTCAGAAAGATTAACTTTATATCTCTTAAGTTAGAGCATTTCTGAACTTTGTCAGGCTTTTCCTATGACATGCCACACCTACATGCTGTCGCCAATGGTTACTGTCCGTCTTATCGTCAGACGCTGCCAGCACTCCTCTGTAATGAATATAATTGTGTTGCTTTGTTGGTTTTGTATGTGACTGTGCCCCTTTATTTTACTCGTTGGTGGCATCTGGTGACTTTGCTTCACATTAGGCTGCAGATAAGTCTGTCAGGCCTTATTCTGCGTTATCAACCGCCTGGATGTACTTTATCCCTTACTTAACAAATGAACAGCATCTTAGTTAAAGTAATTGAAATCAAACAATTGCGCCATTGCAATATCATCTCGTAATTAAATCCAATTTATTGCCACAGTTATTGTTTTTCAACAATAAATGATTTTTCCATTCTTCATTAGTTTTTTTTTTCTTCAAGATGAAGCAAATGATTTGCAGACACTGTTTGTATTTCTATCTAGAGCTAAGCAGCACATTTCTCTTGTTCCCTTTCTGTCTCTCAGTATGTCTGCTGGATTGTGATAAGATGCTCTTCGGTCATTGTAGCAGTCGTGGGAAAAGCCTATGTAATGTCTGTCACTGCAGAAAAGGCATCTGTCTGTCACTAAAGTGTCTATCTGTCACAAATGCGTCTGTCTGTCTGAGATTTCCTATTATAAAAGTGCCTGTCTGCCATTACCGTAGCTATTGTTTAAGCCTCAGCCTGCCCTTCATCTGTTTTTTACACTCAAACACAACACTGCAACAGTCTTGACAGTAGAGGATGTATGGTTTTGTGTGGTCACAGAGCATTATTTTGTGGAAATAACTCTCTCTTACACTCTTTTCCTCAGTGTCTTGAATGAATAACTCTCCTGTAGAAGAATTGGGTTTGTTCTTGCTCTTTATATGAAGATAATTTAGCGAGAACAGAGAGAGAAAGAGCGTGTGTGTGAAGAGCGAGACCAGACTCTGCACACATCAGCACATTCACCTGCAGAAATTTTCAATTACTCTCTCGGAATTTCTGCTTGTACGTTTTTTTCTTATCTTTAGAGTGTAAAGAGTTCTGCAGTGGTACGCATACACACACACACACACACACACACACACACACACACACACACACACACACACACACACACACACACACACACACACACACACACACACACACACACACACACACACACACAATTTTACAGCTGCCTTTGTGGGGACTTCCTATAGACATAATTTGTTTGTACTGTATATTCTGTACAGGTCGTATGTTCTGTCCTCTTCCTCTAATCATAACCTTAAAACCCAAGCCTCACAGAAAACATTCTGGACTTTAACATTTTCAAAATGCTTTGTTCTGCTTGATTTATGAGTCATTTTTCTCATGGGAACCAAAATAAATGTCCCCACAAGGTCAAAATGTACTAGTGTTGCTATACAGTGGGGACATGTGGTCCCCAAAACATGAGGAATACACACACACACACACACGCACATCTGTACAATTATCTTGCCTTTAGGTTTTTTCTTAAAAAAAACAAAACAAACAAAAACAAAGTAAACCTAATCCTCATAGTAGAAAAAATATGTAAAGCATGTATTTGTTAATTGTTTCTCTTCATTATATTATTTTATTTGTATTTTATATGAACACGTGTGCATAATTTCTTTGTTATTTGTTTATTAGTTAATTAATTTACTTTCTTAAAAATATTGTGGATGTGTTTGGAAGTGTAAAGTGAAGATTTCTTTGTTAAACTGAAGTGAGTTTTAGTGGACTCCGATTTATTTATTTATTTTTAAGGAAGCGGCTGAAACGCTGGTTTGGTTTATGACTGGGAGGCCTTTGGGAATGACGATTCATTGAGGCTTTCCAGTAAAGAGCAGATACATTATTAGTATAGTTCATATAAGTTCATACTCACTCACTTTCCCCCACAGCTGAGCACATTAACAGCACTAGAGATTCCTATAGATGTTACACACAATGCATTGACAATATCTATGCACATACACTAAGCATTTATATTACTTATACAAATTGGAAAATACATTTTAATTCAACAATTAATTTTATTGATGAGAATAAACGAATAAATGAGGATATAAAAGCCGCAGCTTCAAATCACCAGAGGGCAGCAATATATAGATGCCAATGACAAGTTTAAGTTAATTTAATCATTTTTTGGTAATTATTATTTTATTTTATTATTGAGTCCTTGTAACAGCGTGTTTGTACGAAATTGTCTGGTGCATACGGAAAGGAAAGAGTGGGTCCTCCAACAGGTGGTTTGTCGAGCATACTCATCTGTATGAAGTCCACTCAGAATTGCAAAATGTTTTCCCAAAAATGGGGATGGTTTATAAGTAAGTGTCTGGTGCATATGGAGTGGAAATTATTTTTAAAAGTTAGCAGCCGACTGTAATTTAAGTTGTAATTAACAATTTTAAATAATTTTAAATCAACTTAAGGGTGTCTCGGCGGCGCAGTGGGTAGCACGATCGCTGAACAGCATGAAGGTCGCTGGTTTGAGCCTCGACTGGGTCAGTTGACATTTCTGTGTGGAGTTTGCATGTTCTCCACATGTTTACGTAGGTTTCCTCCGAGTGCTCCGGTTTCCCTCACAGTCTAAAGACATGTGGTACAGGTGAATTGGGTAAGCTAAATTGTCCGTAGTGTATGTGTGTGAATAAGAGTGTATGGGTGTTTCCCAGTGGTGATGGGTTGCAGCTGGAAGGACATCCGCTGCGTAAAACATATGCTGGATAAGTTGGCGGTTCATTCCGCTGTGGTGACCCCTGATTAATAAAAGGGACTGAGTCGAAAAGAAAATGAACGAATGAATAAATCAACTTAAAATGTGAGTCACAAATGCCAATATTTAATAATCATGATAATAAACATGCATATATTCAATTCAATACATCTTTGTTTGTATAGTGCTTTTACAATGTAGATTGTGTCAAAGCAGCTTCACATGGAAGAATATAGTGAATTGAAACAGTGTCAGTTCAGTTTTCAGAGATTAAGTTCAGTTCAGTTTAGCTCAGGTCAGTGTGGGTTAATAATCACTACTCAGAGTCCAAACACTGAAGAGCAAATCCATCGATGCGCATCGTCTGTCCTTGGAGCATCACAGGAGTCAGTCTCATGCTCTCACTCCACGATGACCACCACAGCAGCTGCTCAGGATACGGCCTGGTCCAGAAATTCTTGGGATCATCTCGTCGCTAGTCTTGGATCGCATCAGTGGCACTGCATAGTCTGAGGGCGTCGAGATGAGTACCCCCAGGTGGAAATACAGAATAAGGAGAATAATTAGCGTAGCTGCTGTTCATAGTGTATATAAACGAGAAGCAAAATCCTGTGTGGGGCACATCATGCGTCATAGCGCTATGTAATGCAATGGGTGTATGCTTTGCTAAAAAGATAGGTCTTTAATCTAGTTTTGAAGAGCGAGAGTGTGTCTGAGCCTTGGACATTATCAGGAAGGCTATTCCAGAGTTTAGGGGCTATAAATGAGAAGGCTCGACCTCCTTTACTCGATTTAGCTATTCTAGGTACTACAAGAAGCCCTGAGTTTTGAGATCGTAAAGAGCAGGTTGGGTTGTAGCGAGACAGGAGGTTGGTTAGATAAACAGGAGCTAGATTATTTAAAGGTTCATAGGTAAGGAGTAATATTTTAAATTCAATACGAAACTTAACAGGCAGCCAGTGTAAGGAGGATAAAATTGGGGTGATATGATCATATTTTCTAGATCTGGTAAGAACTCTGGCAGCTGCATTTTGCACTAGCTGGAGTTTGTTAATAGAGGATGCTGGGCAACCAGCAAACAGAGCATTACAGTAGTCCAACCTAGAAGTCATGAAAGCATGAACTAGCTTTTCTGCATCTGATATGGATAGCATACTTCGCAATTTAGCAATATTTCTCAGATGAAAGAAAGCAGTTTTTGTGACATGGGATATATGATTTTCGAAAGTTAAATTGCTGTCTAATATGACACCCAGATCTTTTATAGTAGAGCTAACGCTAACTTTGTATCCCTCTAGTTGCAGGTCGAGTTGTGAGATCTGCTGTGTACAGGATTTAGGCCCGATAAGTAATAATTCTGTTTTGTCTGAGTTTAGGAGAAGAAAATTGTTGATCATCCAGTCTTTAACATCTTTAATACACTCAGTTAGCTTAGACAGTTCAGACATCTCATCAGGTTTAGTTGAAATGTATAAATTAGTATCGTCTGCATAACAGTGAAAGCTGATCCCGTGTTTTCTAATAATGTCCCCCAGGGACATTATTGCACAATAATGCACAAAATAATGCGCAAAATAAACATGCACATAATAAACAACATGTGAACAATATTAAAAATACACAGAATAATTACTTGTTATTTAAACTTTTAGAGTGCTTTTTAAGAATATTTAGATTGTATTTTCAGTGGTTTTCAAATTTGCAAACGCTTGATGACGTTTCATTTTCAAACATGAATATTTTTTACATAAATCCAGCTTACTATCTGCTGAAATATTGATTGAAAATATTATATAAAATGTTATAATATATAAAATATAAAATACTATTAGGCCTGTTATTCATTAAGACCTTAAGGCTCCATTTGCTAACATCAGCTAATTTAACTAAGCTAATGCTAATAATTACTAAATCTTTATTTATCTTGTGATGTAATTTTTTTGTTAAAATAAAAAGTATTTTTAAAGAGGTTAATAATAAGTTAATAACTAGTAGAATTCAGTTTCAATTTAATTTTTTAAAGTAACTTAACTACAATAAATGTGTCTTTTCTTGCAGTTTTTTAATACATTAACTAATGGTTACTAATGAGACTTTATTGTAAAGTTATAGCTATTGTACTTTATAATCCTTTTGCGATTAAATTTGTTTAAAACAATTGTAAACTCTGAACATGTCTATAGAATAAAGCGAAGCACTTGCTATTATACCTGATAAAGTAACCTTTTTTGCAAAGGTCAATATTGTAGTAAAATCATATGCCATAATAAAGGCTTCAGCATTTAATCACAACATGAACATTTGATACCATCATAAGCCTATATGGCAGCAACAATATTTTTGCAGTGTTGCAGTGTGAGTTACGGTTTCATGTATACACTCAAATATTTTCACTCACATTTGGTGCTTGCCATCAAATATACAGCTTGTATTACAAATGTACTGTATTTGACAGTGTCACAACTGAACAATCAGTACCAAATATTCTCATAATGAGTGTTGCATTCTGCTAAACAACATATTTTCAGTTTCACCACAGAAAAAAATCATACTGGTTTAGTACAACAAGAAGTTCAATCAATTTAATGGTACTTATCATGTCAGATGAATGAGGTCTGATGCATGTAACATTAGGCAGAGCTGTAGGCTTTGATATGCGGATAAGGTTTGGATTGTTCTCCACAGATGGACTGTGGTGTGTGTGACATCAGTGCAGCTGAGCACAGATCTGTAATTACCATCACAGCAATCGCCCACCATTTCAAACTCATAATACAACACAAAACATAATGGTTTATACATATGGCGCATTATATAAAACCCTGTATTTTTGTGTCTAAAGGTCTGTGCATCTCGGGATATTTGTTTATGCATCAGATGCTGTCCTTACACAAGGGCACATGTCCCGCTGTACTATTTTTGTGTGTTTGTTTGTGGCATAAACATCCCTGTTCACCTCTAAACCATCAGAGCTGAGGTTTAGGCTTTTGTCTTAGACTCCACGTGCAGGGCAAACACATTTTCAATGCAGTCCAAAAATGACCACAGGGTTAATACTGTGGTCAGCAACCTCTGACCTTCATTGTACTTTGTGTGTGCCTCATTTCAGGTACTATTTCTCTGTTGTTAAAACACACCTAAATTTGGGCTCTAACGAACTACATCTACTGTACATCCACTAAATTTCATGACTATACTGTACTTATGATTTACAAAGTCATTATAATAATAAAAATATATGCCAATTTGAAACATGCAAAATATAATAAATGAAATAAAAACACATTTGTACAACATACAATTCTAAATCCATTGTAATTATTAAATGTTTCTAGTGTTTATTTATATTGAACTGCATGAAATATAGGGCCCTATCATACACCCAGCGCAATAAGGCGCAAGACGTGTTTAACGAGATTTGTTGCTATTTTCAGATCAGCGCAACCCTAATTTTTCCATTTTGCGCCATGTTCAGATAGCAAATCCATTTGCGTCACTTTGTGGACTTTGTGGTGTGCCAGTTTAGAAAGGAGGTGTGTTAAGGCGCATTGTTGGCACGTTGCTATTTTTAGGAACTAAAATAGATTGCGCAATAGACCAGCTGAAAGCTAAATATTACAAAAATCATTATTTTTTACATAGGTATATAAACCACTGCCTCCATGCCTTCTTCATCTCGGGGGCTTTTTTAGTTTATTAATGACAATTTGCTTTTGTATAATGTTATTATTATTATATGCATATTTATATTTGTTTTATTAAAAACAAGTTTAGATTTGTCCACCTGTCGATTTTAGACCATATGGGGCATAGGACATGTGTTTGGATATAACTCAGTTTTTTGACCACACTTCGTAATTATTGTTCATTTATTCGTTTGCTGGAAATAAGAACTGAATTTAGAAATAGTTTTGTAACAAATCTTTGTGCTTAACAAACTAAATTAATTATGTAGGCTAATGGATATCTTCAGTGGAGTGTACAACACCATTTTCTTATCCACGAAAATAAAGGAGTAAAGTAGAGAGTAAAAGTAAAGTAAAGAGAAAGTAAAGAGGCCGAATGGAGGAGGCTCATTCTTTATCCTCGCACAGATGGTCTGCTTAACTGTTCACTTACCTACAAAGTCCGCCATTTAAATAGTACCATGTCATGACGCAACTGATACTAATGCTGCATTCACACCAGACACAAAGAAGCGTCAAGCGTGAATGATTCACATGTTAAGTCAATGCAAAGATGTGAATAGACATCCTGCGGTGCGATACGCGCGATTCGCGCAAATGAAGGGGTGCGAGTTGAGCGTTTTGCATGATTGACACGCTTAACGTGCATATCACACGAATCGCTTGAGTTGGAAAATCTCAACTTCAGCGGACATTTGTGCCACGTTAACCAATCATGAGTTTGCTCTTGTAGGAGCGTGATTATGGTGTAGCGCCTGTTGTTGGTGTCCCAAGGGAAAATCCTCCTGCCAACACCGGACAACACTTCATTAAACTGGGCTCGGCTCAGTCGAAAGCACCGCTGAAAGCTTCCATTATTATTTTTGGAGGAGTTTATGGAGTATTACTGTATGCTCACATGGACTAAGACACGGCTGCAAACGAATCAACGCTGTTTTTCAGTCTTCATAAAGCACATAAACACTGCTACTCTCACAATAAAATCCATGTTAGTCATTTAGCAGCGAAGCTAGAGTCACCAGGCGGACAGAAACCCCGCCCATGATGTGATGTGAATTTGATGCACGAATGAAGCGGATTTGACACGCAATCGAAGCAAGTAAACTCAAAATGTTCACGCGTCTATTTACACGAGAATAGCATAATTTGTCCGCTCATACCACATCTGGTGTAAACACAGCATTAAAGAGAATGGGAGATGAGACTCTGATTGTCATGTTGTTCTCAAAACACACCCATGGGTCATTAAGAGAATAACCACAACCCTGTTAGACCATGTGCCAGGGCGCAGGGTGTATTTTTCCGTGCTTAAAATAGCAAAAGGGGATTCGGACACGCCCTTAATGCTTTTACACCCTGCTCTTTAGACTTTGCGCCTAGATCATTAAAATAGAACCCTTAGTTGTATTCCTGAAAGCAGATTATGTGACATACCTAGATAAGTTAAAGGTATTTTAGGAAGATAATTTTATTTATTTTTTTACTATTATTTACTTTTTATTACTATTATTCATTTAGATAATTTTTTGTGATATACATTATGAATAAAATGTATCACCCATGGAATTTAATCATAGAAATAAAATTCACCTTATAACTAACGTGGAAGCAAAACCAACCATATAACCAACATATCTCGAGTAAGAAGGTTTAGAGTTAGTCAACCCAAAGTTTAGTGTTTATCAGATGGTAAATTAACCTTGCTTTCTGGAAAAATCCCTAGGGTACAGAAATATATTATTATTAGTAATAATAATAATAATAATAATAATAATAACAATAATAATAATAATATCATTATTATCATCATCATCATCATCATCATCATCATCATCATTATTATTATTATTATTATTATTATTAATATTATTATTAATAATAATAATAATAATAATAGTAATGATAATAATAATAATAACAAACTTGTTGTGGTTAATGCAATATTATTTATTAATAATAAAATACTACTAATTTAGGAATCCGATTAAAACACAGCTTCTATCAACTCCTTTCATAAATGGGTTATGTTTTCCACAGGAAGAGGAAGCGGTGTATTGGGCATACATGTGCACGTGAGTCTGTAACACATAAATCATTTATAAAGTGGCCAGATTAAAAGAGTGAGCGAGCGAGAACCAGGAGAACGGGAAATCCTTTTGCTCAAGGCTTTCAATCCTATTTCATGATGTTTAACATTAAAGCGCTGCGGTGACAGATCTCAGCTCGAGGCACACAGCACCTGTCATCACCTGCCGAGTTTTTATCACCCAGAGAAAAAGACAGACAATGAATTCTAACAAGGTTCATGTACTCATTCAGATCTGCCTTTTGATCGTTTTAATCAGATGAGGTGGAATCTTTCGTGTTCAGTCACCAACCATCCTGTATTTTCTGAATTAAGTACTGTATGTGAGAGTCAGGGAACTGGTTCCAGTGGGACCGTTTTTATGGGAGAGCTATTTTGATGGAGTAGATATACTGAAGGCCAAACAGTCGACTGGTGTTTAAAATACTTTCTTGTGGAGAGTTAATTGCATCCAGCTGCGTGTAAACAACTTCACACTCGACCCTGTTGACAGAGAGAGTCACATGACAATCTGTCAGCCCAGATGAGTGTCTCTCGCTCTCTCCTTATGCTATTTTCATGTCAGAGTCACTTGTTGGCATTGTTGTTTTACTCTTTAGGTCTTATCTTGTTATGTCGGTAGCCTGCATTCTTAAAAATAAAGATGCCAGGAAGAACCAGAAGGTGTTTTTTTTTAAAACCCTTTAATTCAAAGTTGTTTTATAGTGTGAATAATATTTAAAATACAATTCAATCAATTTGTTTTGGGACAACATGAAAGTATTAAGTTAACTGATTAGATTTTACAAATTTAAGTAGATTGAACATAAAACAATTAAGTTGTCCCAAAAAACTCAAGATTTGTGTTGTTTCAGCTTATTTTAGCAAATTTACCAAATGTATTCTTTATAAGCTTCCCATTATAAAACAACTAGCTACAATCCCTGCTTAAGGGTTTTAGCCTTAGACTGAGATATAGTTTGTCTAGATTACTTGTGTTCCTTTTGATGTAATCTATTCGTAAACACTTAAATGTTAAAAAACAGTGCCCCAGTGCATCCACGTCCTGATGCTGGCTAAGAGTTTGAACAAACAACAAGCCTAATTTTTGAGTGTATCTAAAGAAGCTAAGAGTATCCATGGATGCTAAATAATGAGATGCAGATAAAGAACTTTATATTTATTTAGTATAGGTGTTGACAAGTTTTTATTAGAAAACGGTTGTCTTCGGTAAACACTTTTCTCATAGGATTCCCTCAAACATGCTGGTTCATTCAGAAATGAAGCAAGTCTTAACAAGTGAGTCATTGAATTACTTACACAACCATTTTCCCCCCAATATGCTGATTCATTCAGCAATGGAAGAGGTCAATTTTTCTGTTTGAATGTAACCCAGCATAACATTCTGGGAACATTGGTTTCTAGTTCCCAGTACTTTCTCTGTTGGTTAGCAAGGAATGTTTTCTCATGTAAACAGAACATTTCCCTTTAGGAGAATATTTCTGGAACATTCTCTTACAGGCTCTCTTTAAGTTAAAAAAAGGTAAAAAAAAAAAAAAAAAGAAAGAAAAGGAAGGGTAGTATTATTGAAATGACCAAATGGGAACTATATGGCATTGTTAGTTTAATGTTCTGTGTTTGCTGGTAAGTTCTTAGGTAAACTACCATCCTATCTTTCTAATTTGCTAACATTTCACATAAATAACCAACACACTAGATTTGGTTCCTGTGTTCGTTTAACAGTCCCAAGGGTATTGTCAGAACTTGGCTAACATGCTTTTTCCTTTTATGCTCCTAGGGCTTAGAATGACCTGCAAAATCAGCTTAATCTTGACACACTTCCGACTCTGAGTACTTTTAAACATCTTCTGTACAACGTCTTAAAGGATACTTCTAATTATTTTTATGATCTGACCTTTTTACGAATGGTGATTTAGTAATTTTGTGGTATTGTTTTTTGTGATTTTTGTGTGAAACTGTATGTGCTGCCTGCCGTCTTGACTAGGTCTCACTGGAAGAAGAGACAGTACTGTTCCAATGTGATCTCCTGGCTAAATAAAGGAAATAATAATAATAAAATAATAATAAAGTTTCTAAATAATAACTTTGCATTTTGCATGTGTCGCATTAAGTAAAAAATAGCACAGTCATATGTTTTTTAAATGCCATTCTTATCTGTAGCACAAATAGTATATTAGATTCGTAAACAGTCACACCAATTCTATTTGCATTTTTTTTTTAATTGCAGTATTTTGCTTAAACCTTAAGTACAAGTTCTTGTTTGACTTGATGATTCATATCTGCAGCTCAAACAGTATGTTACAGTTCTACACAATTTGCAGCAAAGCAACGTACAAAATTGTAATATATCTACCTTTAAAAAAATAAGCAAACACATTAACTATTAAATATTATTATTAATTAATATTGCCGGCATGCTGGCTCAGTGGTTAGCACTGTCGGCTCACAGCAAGAAGGTTGCTGGTTTGAGTCCAAGCTGGGCCAGTTGGCATTTCTGTGTGGAGTTTGCATGTTCTCCCCATGTTTCCTCCGGGTGCTCCAGTTTCCCCCACAGTCTAAACACATGCACTATAGGTGAATTGAATAAACTAATTATACGTAGGGTATGAGTGTGTGTGTGTGTATCTGAGAATGTGAGAGTATGGGTGTTTCCCAGTGATGGGTTGCAGCTGGAAGGGCATCTGCTGTGTAAAACATATGACGGCATAGTTGGCGGTTCATTCCATTGTGGTGACCCCTGATAAATAAGAGATAAGCCGAATGAAAATGCATGAAATTAATTAATGAATGTTAATATTGTAAATATTTCAGTTATCCCACTTTCTTAAGCAGGTTACATAATTTCGCCAGTAGATGTCGCCAGCTTTTTGTGAAGATGTATGTGATTCAAAATCGAGTTTTTCAAACCAGTGATTCATTCGGGAACGGTCTTTATGATGGAACCGATTCTTTCAAACATTTATCCAGCAATAAATTAATTAATATGTCACGAAATCGCAACAGATGTGTTAAAATTGCTAATTCAAACTATTATTCAAACAAATATTTCCAACAAAACATTCAAACAAATCAAATGATTCGATGTATTGAATCAATCCTTCAACCGACTCTCTTGATTCAGCAACTGAATCATTTCCCTAACGTACCGATTCTAACGTGGCTTTGTTTGGAACTACACAACGTGTCACATCACAAACAGACAAAAGAAGCAACGTTGTTCCTAAAATGTAAGTTGCTCGACATTAACGTATCGTTTACTGAACAGTAGTTAATAAGACCAACACCACGCTCAAAATAGTGCTCTTTTATCCCCTTAATATTATCAACACAGCTGTAACGTTAGTAGACTAACGTTACAGCCGTGCTGATGTTTGGATGTGTTACATAATATCAATATATACATCTCTCTCCCTCACTAGAATGCTAAAATTGGCACATTTCCCAGTGTGTGGGGTGATGTGTTATGCTTATGACTGTCTCCAGACTAGTGTAATGTTTATTCAAATCGGATTTTTATTATATTGCTGAGGGTGCGTGACGTGCGGTGACACGTGTTTGTTTACGACGTGCGGGTCGGTCTGTGCTGTTGACGGTAACGTTAGAAGCTTTCGGTGGAGGAAAAAAGGATGTGTGGAAAAAAAAACATAGCAACTCTCATTACAAACATTTCCCTTTCAAATGTCTGTCACATCGTGCCTCTGCTGCTGTCATCTGCTTGCCACAGTGAATGGCACAGGTGTCTGAAGCTTTCAACATTGTATTTTCGAGATTTCTGCACACACACAACACGCATATATATATATATATATATATATATATATATATATATATATATATATATATATATATATATATGCGCATGTTTACACGTGTTTAGAGAAGCAACATTTGTTTTAGAAATGCAGCAGCGTAACAAAGTCCATATATAGACATGTTTGTGTGTGCCTGTTTCATGTTTGTGTATCATCTTGTGGCCTGTAATTGCTCAGATAAGCTTTTTGTCATGCAGACTGGATGCACATCTTACTGTCTCCATCCTGTGACTGAATTGATGGCCCGGATCACTCTCTGTAATCAGTCTCCAGGTCGCTGTAGGTATCAGACAGGTGATGGATGTCTGACCCCAGTGATGCCCCGGAGACTCATCTGTTTGATCCTGGGTAGGGTGGACACTAAGAGCAGAAGAGGATGAGAGCATGTTCTCTTCATATGCTAGATTGGTAATCAATAGATAAAGTCCGGTCAGGCTCATAAGTGGCTGGTGTGGGTTTTTTTTTTTATCTCACTTTCTTTTCCAGTAGATCAAAGTTAAAGGGAGAGTTCACCTAAAAATTTAAAAAAGATCAGTCAACGTTTGCTCATCTTTGACTTGTTGAACACAAAAGAAGATATTTTGAAGAATGTTGGAAACTGGTAGCTATTGATATCAAAAGTAGACAAAGTTACTATGGAAGTAATTGGTTTACAACATTCTTCTTTTGTGTTCAATGGAACTCAAACTAGTTTGGTAATAGAATGATGAAGTCGTTAGAAGTCAAGAGTAATACAGTGATGGCAGAATTTTCATTTTTGGGTGAACTATCCCTTTAAGTCTAGGTTCACACTGATCAGGATTGGTTCAGTTAAAGCAAATTGTAGTGATTGTAGTATGGTAATGCGGTTGACTTGAATACTGCGTGTGAATGCTGCAGTCCAAAGACCAAAGATGGGTCTCAATTCATTTTCAAATGGGCTCTGATGCGGTTTAACTGAAAAATTAGCTCATGACATGTCACAGACATATAATTAAACAGAACAGAAAAGAAAAGCAAACCTGCAACCATTGACTTTTATATTTGTTTTTCTTATTATGGATGACAATTAGGGCTGGGCATTTTGGCCTAAAATCAAAATCTTGATTAATTGAACATTTTAAGTCTATAACGAATAATTAACGATTATTTATTAATTTTATATTTATTTTTATTTTATATTTATTTTTTAAATGTAATAATTTTTGCCCTCAAAGTTCACAAACAAGCTTTTTACAGTAAATAGCCTCACATATTACAAGTGAAAGATTTCTGAATGAAGAGTGCATTACTTGATTTTAAAATAATTGTAGGAAACACACTATCTACTATTTATAATTATTTATAAAACACGTGTCCCCTAAAACCAGCAGTCATTTTTATTCTTATAAAAAGTGAAAAGAAAACTTAAACTTTTGGAAGCAAAAAAAATATTTTGAATGTTTTTCATATTAAAAGTCGAAAATAAGCACTATATTTTCTAAATAAAATAACTCTTGTATATCCTGTAAATAATGTTTTATTTTATAACATTATAATATAACAGTGCATTTCTTGCATCTTCTGTAAAAACATTTTAATGTTTGTAATATAATGTATTGTATTTTAATTGTAATATAATAGAAAATATGCTGTCTCAAGGCATTTCTACGGAAGTCCTATAAGCCCATGCATTAAAATATTTTTTCTCTCTTGTTATGTCGTGATCACGACTTAATTATCTCGTGATCTCGACATAACAACTCGTTTTCTCGTGATCTCGACATAACAAAAAGTTGTTATGTCATGATCATGACTTAATAAAGTTGTTATGTCGTGATAACGACTTAATTTTCTCGTGATCTCGACATAACAAAAAGTTGTTATGCCGTGATCACGACTTATTTTTTTTTGCTTTTATTTATTTATGTATTTATTATTATTATTATTATTATTATTATTAATATCTGGCAAATGTCTGGCCAGAGAGTCTACACCGGCCCTGCGAACAGGGAGAGAATAGCCCAACTGCAGACTCGCATTTGTGCAACACATTAAAGGCGTTCAGAACAGCCATAATATGAGAGCAAACGCTCGTGTTCATGATTAATGTACATTTATTTTTATATTCACGTATTTGATTATATACCATTATTTACAATAATAATCCCTGAACTGTTACCATTTTAAGGCAACTCTATGGCACTAAATAAGTTGCTGCATGCATGAATTAAATTATGAAGAATGATGAAGATCCTGCACTTGCTTTGATCCTTTCCGCAAATTATTTACAACTTTAAAAATGCGCCATAGAGTTGCTTTAAAATGGTAACAGTTGATGCAAATTATTGTAAATAATGATCATATACATGAACATAATCATGAATGTACATTAATCAGGAGCACGAGCGTTTGCTCTCATATTATGGCTGTTCTGAACGCCTTTAATGTGTTGCACGAATGCGCGTCTGCAGTTATTCTCTCCCTGTTCACAAGGCCGGTGTCCTGACATTTGCCAGATATTAATACTAATACTACTATTATACTACTACTACTAATAATAATAATAATGATAATTAATACATAAATAAATAAATTAAAGCAAAAAAAAAAAATAAGTCGTGATCACGACATAACAAGTTTTTGTTATGTCAAGATCACGAGATAATTAAGTCGTGATCACGACATAACAAGAGAGAAAAAATATTTTAATGCATGGCCTCTTAGGACTTCCGTACATTTCTGGTGGAGCTTCCAATCATCGTCAATGTAGTGCAAAGTAAGGCTCAAGAATGACTCGTTCTACTTGATTAGCGATCAGATGTGGCTTCAGATTGGATGCAGATGTATAAATCAGGCTTAACTGGTTTATACTTCTGCGTCGAGTGATCGCCATGATCCATGGTACATGCCTTGCGCGTAGCCGTGCATTTGGCGGACGTGCAACAACTTTAATCATAAAGTAAACACAAAACAACAGTTTCCAACTGGAGCTCCTCCAGAGGACTGGGACTGGACACACTTGTAAACACTCGCTTCAATGGGCTCGCTGCTTTCCGAGCTGCCCACGTTGGTCACCACTATCAAGCCCACCAATCACAGAGCTTGCTCTACGTGTTGTCACAACGTGTAGTTACATTTTTTGAGAGGTGCGCGTCAGTGTCAGTGCCAGCCACGGCGAGGCTATAAACTGGACCATATGCGTGCGCTTGACACAGAAGTATAAACAGAGCAGGGTCACGTGAAAAAGCTGATCAATTATAGACCCTCAATGACGATTTTGATTCATTTTCTATTAATTGGCCAGCCCTAATGACAATGGTTACCTGTTTCCAGCTTTCTTCATATTCTCTGAACAGATAACATACAGTTTGGAACCCATTGAGGGAGAATAAATAGAGAGTACATCTTTTTTTTAGGTGAACTATCCCTTTTACTGGCAATACCATTACATGTGTACATATACAGAAAGTGCATTCACACACACAGCATTGATTTGGATGTTCAGTAAGATATATTGCAAAATATCAAACGTCTTGTGTATTAAGTTCAGACTTAAAAATACTAAATATACTGTTTTCTTTTTGGTTTTGTACAAAATGAACCAATCAAATTACAAGAGTTATCATAATCTCAGTCCAGTGCATGTAACTTGTGCTTCGGAGCATTTCGGCTTATGATTCTGCGTTATACAGTATGTGTGCTTGGTTTCAATGTTTACTTCGTAATATTTATATGAATAAACCACAGTGATATGCAAAAACCCAGAAGCTCTGCTTTAGTGAGCTGCTTATCTAGGCAGCCTTTTAAGGTATCATTGGCAAGCTCCCAATCAGAAAGCTGTTCCAAAAGGTGGACAACATAATAATGCTGCCAAAATTCAGTGCAGCTTCACATCAGTCCTGCTTGTAGAAGGCCATTATTAATTCATTGGAGTCAGTTCAGTGAAAAATGTATAGTGTTGTTTAAAAGTTTGCCTTTGCTTTGATATTTGTTATATTTTGAGAGAAAAACAAAACTTTATAATTATAAACAATTCAATTATATAAAAAATTATTTTGTATTTTAATCATTTTTAAAATGTAATTTATATTTGCAATGGCAAATGTGGATTTTCAGTATCATTGCTCTCAGGGAGACACGGTGCTTCAGAAAACCTTCTAACATGATTAATTGCTGCTCAAGTAATATTTCTAATTATTATAATGTAAAAAAAAATGTGCCGCTTGCTGTATATTTGTATGGAAATCAATACCAATCTGGCTTCAAAAATATTTGCCATCAGTACCACTTACGTACATAAAATACTTCAATAGCATAACAAATTTAGCTTAATGTATTTGTTTATATGTTTATATACCTGTTAGATTATCAAACTTTTAGCTTAGCAGGAGCTCTAATCTGAACATTGTAACCATCAGTCCCAAAACATCATCATTAAAATAGTTTAGTCTAATAAAATCTTGCCTATTTTAACTCGACATTTCTGTCTTTATTTATTTAGCTTTTACTTAGTCTGATGAAAACAAATCTCTGTTTAACCCAATATGTGTATATGTATTTATGTCTGTAATATTATTTTGTCACACTGTTTAACTAAATATGTTTTCATGTATTTTTACACTTAATAGAGTATCACACTGTTAGCGTAGCAACAGTCTGTGGCTTGCGGAGTTATTTGGGATTCTTGGGTCTAGACTTTTAGAAGTTGTATAACCATATACTGTAAATACAGCGGTCCAAAGTAAAGCGCATTTATGAGTGGCTGGTCAGGAAGACAGAGTGCATTGAGGGATAGAAGTTGTCAAACATTGGGCAGTAACTCCGGTAAGAAGTAACCACAGAATATACGGTATATGGTACTCCACACTCGGCTAGCCTTAAAGGGATAGTTCACCTAAAAATGCAAATGTACTTACCTCTGTTAAACAAAAAACAAAAATAGATATTTAGAAGAATACTGAAAACTGGTAGCTTTTGACATCCATAATAAGAAAATAATAAGTCAGTTTCCAGCATTTTGCAAAATATCTTCTTTTGTGTGTGTGTGTGTGTGTGTGTGTGTGTGTGTGTGTGTGTGTGTGTGTGTTCATTCATACGATGCTCTGCTCATGTATTGTTTAGTCATTGTTTGTCCTTCAAGTAGAGATTAAGACTGCTGTAGGCCTGAGGGATTCATACATTTTCCTTGTGTCGGGCTTTCCGATTAAGATTGCTTACGTGGAGAGCAGGCTGTTAAAATCTAAATTCAGCTTCTGCTGGGATCGTTTGGCAGGCCTGCGTATACAAAATCTGTTCCACACATTCACACGCACAGACGTTGAAACTTTTCTTCGTGGGCTGAGTGTGTCAGGTTTCATGATGTATGTAACAACAAATTGCTCCAGGATTAATCAAAGCAGTTTTGTGTAATCAGATTGTACTGAGAAATGGCGGCTTGTTGCAAAACAGTCTGCAGGTAGATGCGAAACATCTGACGAAGGAGTAATTAACGCCAAGTTGAGCCGTGCCAGACTTTGTGGAGCGCGTTCATTCGTCTGTGATCTCTCATAAGGAGGCCACACACGCCCATGTAATGCTGTGAGGGCTCATGGGAGAATCAATGACATCAGTGCATTTCCTCTGCCCTCAGGGGTAAGGTGCGGTTATTGATTGCTTGTGTCTGGTTTTAATTATCCTCCGGTGGAAATGAAAGGGAGGGGGGGGGGGTGCATCAGCAGATCCTGCCAATCAATATGATGCACAATCTGATTGAGCCACTTCAAACAATATGGGACAATCGACCAATTAGAACACGGGAAGCCTCACGTTTTGGTTTGACTTTCATAGTAGGGAATGATGAGATCGGTTGTGCAGTAAATTTTATAGGTGTGGGTGCTCACAAAGTGTTGTGCTGAAAATGACCCATTGTCTAATGTTGGTACAGTACTTTAAAACCAAGTAGCTTTCTTTTGGTCTGTGTGATGTGATTAACTTGAATCTATTGTTGAAATGAGTTGAGATTAAGATATTTTCCTAAAGACTATGAATATGTTATATAGGGCTGCACGATTCTGGCTAAAATGACAATCACGATTTTTCTTGCTTAAAATCAAGATCACGAATTTCTCACACTTCTTTAGATGTAAAATGAAGGTTAATATGAGTAGGCTATAATTATTGTTAATTATCAAACATATGGTAAAACAACAACAATAATATTAGGCCTATGTGTAGGTGTACTGTTGGTTAAAATGCTAAATTTTGTATAGACTTGGAATGGTGCACTTGTAGAAAAGCTGAATTAAGATCGTGTGTAGGGATCACAATCTTTTTTTTGATTAATCGTGTAGCCCTAATGTGATATAGGAAAAATTTCTGAACTACTGCGAGTGCTCAAAATTAAGCTTTGCAAAAAAGAAAATCTATAATTTAAATGTTATTACAAAGGAAAGCAGTTATTTTACACTTTAATTTTATTTTTGATTAAGTAAATGCAGCCTTGGAAAGCATAAGAGGTGTTGGTGGTGTATAAGAAGTTGGTTCATTTTAACACCAATATATTACACTAAATGGTGACGAAACATCATTTCCCTCATATTTTGACCATTTATTTTGGCATAAGTTATTAGCCTTAAAGGTAGACACTTTAATTGGATTTCTGGTTATATTATGTGATTTTTTTGGCAACGCATCACAATGCAGTTAGTTTTGCATCAATCCATAAAAAAATTGTAAGGGAAAATTAAAGTGCAGGAAATTAAAATGCAGTACATGCTTGATGTTAAAGAGTTAAGTGCATTAACCATTCTTTTTCTGTATAATTTCTTGCTCAAATACCCGAGTTAAATTAAAAAAGCATGTATATATATATATATATATATGAGCAATTCCAGCGTTATGGATGTGACATTTGCAGTAAAAACTTAAAACATAAATTCACATAGAAAGTGTACAATAACATTATATTGACAAATCTGTTAATATTTTCCAAAACAACTAACCACAGAGTTATGGGAGCAGAAAAATATCAATCTTTAAACATTTTTTTAACTTTCAATAAGAAAAACAAGCATGCGTTATGGATGTGACAAAAAAAGTCTGTGAGTTTACAGTCTACAACATACTTTGTAGAAATTCTGTCAATTTAACTGCACAACCCAAAAGAAACAATGCTAATCAAACAGATATGAGTCAGCTCACTAAAGAATAAACATGATTGATTTTATTTTATTTAATATTTTTGCATTTATGAGGAAAAAGTGTCGTTATGGATGTGACAGCTGTGAAATTGCCACTTGTGTGATTTTGGCAAATTAAATATAATAGTTTTAAACACTGACAGATACATTTATGAGTATTTTTAAAGTACTGTAAAATACTTGCTTACACAAAAAATGTAGAAACGGTTTCCCTATTTTGGTGAAAACTAAATTATTTTCATGGCAAGGTTGACATTTGCATGGAATTGCTCCTATATATATATATAATTAATTCATTCATTCCTTTTCCTTCGGCTTACTCCCTTTTATTAATCAGGGGTCGCTACAGCAGTTTTACACAGCGGATGCCCTTCCAGTTGCAACCCATCACTGGGAAACACCCATAAACTCTTATTTAAACACATACACTATACTGACAATTTAGCTTATACAATTGTACAATTTACAATTCACCTATAGTGCATGTCTTTGGACTGTGGAGCACCCGGAGGAAACCCACACGAACACGGGGAGAACATGCAAACTCCAATCAGAAATGCCAATTGGCCCAGCCAAGGCTCAAACAAACGACCATCTTGCTGTGAGTCGACAGTGCTACCCACTGCGTCACCGCGCCGCCTCTTTATATACATATATAAATATTGTCTTATTAAATATTTTTTCACTCAGTTTTTAATTTACATTCTTATAATATTTTACTGTTTGTTAATTGCATCTTAATTTCTCCCTCACACTTAAAACAAAACAAGTGGATAAAGCAGCCATTGACATCCACAGTAGCAACAAAAAATTAATACTATGGAAGTCAATGGCTTTCAATGGCAATGGGTTTTTTCTAGCCTGCTTCAGTATACCTTTCTTTGTGTTTCACAGAATAAAGAAACAAGTTTGGAGGGTCAGGAAATGGTAAAAGAACTTTAATTTTGGGTGAACTGTCACTTTAATAACATAGAAGATGCATTGAGAATCATTTTACAATTGAACCATTAATTGAATCAAATTGTGATTAAAGTCTGTTCCTATATAAGTGAAATCACATGAATATATTTAATTAGATGCAAACATCAACATGTGATTTTTCATCTTTGACCCATAATTCCATTATTCTAAAGTAAAATTATTCAGTGGTTTGTCTGTGTGAGATATTTTAGGTCTGTGTTTGTTACTGTGTGTCTAGAGAGCAGTTGTCAATGTTCAGTCAGTGCTTAAGCATCTTTCTCTGTCTCTCTGACTCTCTTTCTCTCTCTTTCGTTCTCCACGTCTATTCATATCCTCCTGTTCAATAGCCCTCCCTCATGCGCTTCCAGCTACTCAAGATTCCAGAGTGTGTAGCAGTGCCAATTAGTTCTGCGCTGTTCTGTGTGTATGTGTGTGAGGTTGTGTAATACTGCTATACTGTATGCGGTGCAGCACCGGTGCTCTCCACACACACAGGATGAGTCATACGCTCTCAGCAAGTGCAGGGCTTTCCCTTGCTCTGATGGAAAAGATGCTCACATTTTATTGCTGTTTATTACAACATTACAATTTCATCTCAATCCTTCTGTCTCACCAAAATCATCGGTGCTGCAGATTATGACCTGTGCTGACTGCAGAGGAATGATCATTTGACATATTTGATACTCAGTATGTGGAGGAAATTCCGAGCATAGTTGCTTAATCCGTTGAGGAACGGCCTTGTTTTGCAGGTTGATCTAATGCTGTTAACTAACTCAATTTGAAGCCTTTTCTGTTGTTCCTTTGAGACGGACGAGTGTCCTTCAGAAGAAGCTAAAATGCAGGATTGTGTGTGTGAGTGAGGAGCTGGACTGATATGTGTGGAGTTAAAGGAGGTTTCAGTGACTGTTTTGATTGACAGTCTCTCAGGCTGATTGCTAATGGTGTCTGTGCTAAAGTAATTGCTTCATATGCTTAATGTTCTGGGTTCAGTATAAGTTCAGCTATAAACAGCAGCTTCTGTCAGTTTTCATTGAAGCTATTTCAGTAGCCATTTAATTTATACAAGCAAACTGGAATCACAATTGCAAATAGACAATGGTATTTGTAGTATTAATTATTATAAGTCGAGAATAGTGTATGGTATCAACTATTCTTAAAAAACATTTAATTCTGAATTCATTTTTTTTCCAATTTAAACATTTCTAGACTTCATTTAAATGTTTAAATTAAATTGTTGCGATTACAAAGGTGATCTGATTAATTTCAGTCATGAAACATACATAAATTTGACCTAATCAAGTTGCAATCAGCATAATAAAAATATTTCTGAAAGGTCGTTATGCTTGAAAAGTTTGCTTTGTCGTCACAAGAGTAAGTTATGTGTAATTGTTTAAATTGCAGTGATATTTTTTTTATTTTTGATATTATTATTTTATTTAGATTTAATTTTAAAATATAAGATGTTCATATTTGCTATGCCATATTAAATAATAATAATTATCACAATATCACTATTATCATTATTATTGATCTTTATATATTGATTATTTTTATAAAGTTTTGTGAATTGTATACATATAACCCCATTAGCCATATTATTTGCTGCCTAATGGCCGTTACAAATATTTAGCATTTCAAGTAGTGGTGCAATCAACAACAACAACAACAACAACAACAACAACAACAACAACAACAACAACAACAACAAAATGTTAATAATCAAAACAACTAATAAATATAAATAAAAACAAATAAATACATTTTGTTATAGACGCCTCCACTGGCCTCTTTGACTGTGTTAACTTCAGTTGGTCTCTTAAAAGCAATTAGTTTTTATATACACAGAACAAGAAGAAACACATTGGTAGACATAAATAATAATATAGACATAAAGGCCCAGTTTCACAAACAGGGCTTAACTTAAGCCAGGACTAGACCTTAGTTAAATTAGGCTGTTTAAGCCACATTTATAAAAATGGCCTTAGAAAAATACATGACTGGTGTGCACCTGGAGACAAAAAATGACACTGACATATTTTAAGACATCTCACTGCAAGTTATTTTCAGTTGAGACAGCTCAAACATGCAATTTAATCCATGACTAGCCTTAAACCTTGTTTGTGAAACCGGGGGAAAGTGTCATAAGTAGACATTAAGAATATTTTAAAAAGAAGAAGAGAAAAAGCCTATCTTAGTAAGCATACAAAACAAACAAAAATGTATAGCTGAAACCTCCGATAGGTCACTGGATTACACTTGAGTTATAGATTTGTAAAATATGACACAATCAGTTAAGAGTCTAATAAGCCATATGATTTTACCCCTCCTTTATATTTAACAATTATTAATGCTGATCATTTTTCCTCATGGACTCACACACTCTAGCCTTTAAATTGTTTTAGAAGTTTTCTCATGCTCCTTTGTCTAATGTTGTTTCTGCAGACCATTGGAATGTCTATTTTTAGCAACTTGGGACACTGTGTGTGTGTGTTTCCTGTTGTCCTGTGATTGGTCAGTCTTGTTGTGAGTCACATGGTTGGTGGAGGTTTTTGTCCTCTTCATGTCTGTCTAGGGTGAGTCCACTTATCAGTCTAGACATGAGTACAATTGACTGCTCATATTCTAGTCATGGATTCATCTATTACTCTTCTTATGCTTTAACGTGTGTGTAAAATAGAAAGGAATTATTTGAAAGTATTACTTCATCTTTAATCCAAAGTCTTATTATATAATACATTCTGAGAATGAGAACACAATGTGCTTTCTGTTTATTCTTGAATTGGAAATTTGGGAAACGGATTTATTGTACACAAGGAATAATGTTTTTTTTTTCAGCCACTGTGCTTCCATAATTTAGGGACAAAATTGAGCTAAAAATGAGCTAAACAAACTTCTTTTTGTAAACAAATCTTTTTTTATGGCTGTCTTAGATTAATATATTAGCTGTTTAAAATTGCTAATGTTTATTATTTTATATAATTTTGTTATTATGGAGTTAATATTTGGATTTTATTTGGTATTGGCATTTTACACTACCTGACAAAAGTCGTGTCACATAGCCAAGTTTTAGGAACAACAAATAATAACTTGACTTCTAGTTTATCATTTGATTTCAAAAGTGGCTTAGGCTAGATGACGCTTATTTTACCAAAATAAAATATGATCATGCCTTGATTTTTAATTATTAATTAGGACAGTAAGGTCTGACTTTGCTCAGACAAAAGTTTTGTCACTTAACAGAAATAATGTACAGTATAGAATATAAAGTCACAGAGCAGTGGAAAAATACTTAATATTGTGTATGACTCCCTTAAGCTTGGAGGACTGCATTCATACATCTCTGCAGTGACTCAAATAACTTATTAATAAAGTCATCTGGAATGGCAAAGAAAGCGTTTTTGCAGGACTTCCAGAGTTTATCAAGATTCTTTGGATTCATCTTAAATACCTCCTCCTTCATCCTACCCCAGACACGCTCAATAATGTTCACCTCTGGTGACGGGGCTGCCAAATCCTGGAGCTTGACCTGTTTTACTTTCAGGAACTTTGATGTGGAGGCTGAAGTATAGGAAGGAGCGCTATTCTGTTGAAAAAAATTGCCCTTTCCTGTGGTTTGTAATGTAATGGGCTGCACAAATGTCTTGATACCTCAGGCTGTTGATGTTGCCATCCACTCTGCAGAACTCTCGCTCAACCCCATACTGAATGTAACCCCAAACCATGATTTTTCCTTCACCAAACTTGACTGATTGTGTGAGAATCTTGGGTCCATGCGGGTTCCAATAGGTCATCTGCAGTATTTGTGATGATTAGGATGCAGTTTAACAGATGATTCATCAGAAAAACCTACCTTCTGCCACTTTTCCAAATGATCAACAAGAAGTCAAGATATTATTTGTTGCTGGGATCGACGACATGACTTTTGTCAGGTAGTTTATAAGATTTGGCAAAACTACTCAAGAAAAAAAAAAGAAAAATAATCTTTCTTGAAAGCTAGTTCTGCCAAATCATATAAAATACTACAAAAAAATAGAAACGTGTATATATATATATATATTTCACAAAAAAGACAGAATTGTAAGATATAGGGCTGGACGATATGGCAAAAATCTATATCACGATATATTTTTTTATTTCGGTCGATACGATATAATTCTGATATCGATATGGACAATATTAAAAAGAAAGGAAAAACTCCCAAGAACGCACACAATGGATGTCTGTACCTACAAATGTCTGCAAAGTGAATTTGCAAAGTCGATAATACCTCCAGACTCTTATAACTTTTTTTTAAATAAAAACAGTACAAAAAAAATTGTTCACTTTTTATTTGTATTTAGCCAATACAAACAAGAAATGTGAAATAAACTATCAAATAAATAAAGCTCAAAAATTCATATAAAATATGCAAAATAGTTTTTTAGAAAAAAAGTTTTGTAGTATAACCAGCAGGACAGCAGTGATGTGTGAACTGAATTTGGTGAGAGTACAGTAATTTACAGTACAGTTATTGAATATTTTTCATAATAAAAATTCATAAAAAATATGCAAAATAGTTTTTTAGAAAAATATGTGTTGTAGTCTAACCAGCAGGACAGCAGTGACGTGTGATCTGAGTCTGATGGCGGTATAATGAGTTAGAGGGAAGTTATTGACAGCTTTTGTAGTATTGGTTTTTGCGTTTTGCTCTTTGTAGACGGTCCCTAAGGAACGGTCTCTTTGCCGCCTGCGCATAGAGATCAATATAATGCGTCCAGCGCGTAGGAAAGCTCATTTTTAGAAAAATAAGGTTGTAGGTGGTTGTATACATTGCGACAGTTGAAAAAATGTGCTATTTGTGTAGGAACAATGTTTCGGTCATGAGTTATTGATCCGGAAAAGACGAATCTGCGAATCTGTTGCTAACTTTACTGAACTGAACCACTTCTACACCACTGCATTAGTCTTTCCTTTCTTATCAACTATTTCGTCTGCATTCTTACTTGTGGAAGCTTGTTCATTCGCATCTGTATTCAGAGCACTCATTTTGTAGCTAAAACTTTCTGCGGCGCAGCTTAAACCAACCGCTGTGCTGAGCGCTGGCAGCGTGTCTGTGTTGTTCGTCATCACGTAAGTGAGATCAGATCACGCTCTTTCTGACGGCTGAGCACTGAATGTCATTCAGTGACAAGTGATACATGTATAAGATCTTATATAAATAATAATATATATATATTTATATATATGCAAATTTATATTGAAATATCGGAAATGGGTTCAAAAATCATATCATCGTTATTGAAAAAAATTCTATCGCGATATATATTGATATCGAATTATTGTCCAGCCCTAGTAAGATATAAATAAACTACTATATATCATATAATTTGCAAATGTAAACTCACAGATCTGCCTTTTTTTCTGTAATTGTGAGTGACCTTTTTTGCATTTCTGACTTTTTCCTCTCTCAAAACTGTAGCTTTATTTCTTATAGTTTTGTATTTATAACCTTTCTTGCTATTCTGAATTGTTTTCTTCCAATTGTTTTAATTTCAGAACTGCAACATTATTTCTTTTACTGACATTTTCGTTGCCTCACAGTTATCTCACAAATTTAATTTCATGTCTCACAATTGTATATATATATATATATATATATATATATATATATATATGGTCTTTGACAAAAAAAATCATAAAAACCCATGTTCTGTGGTATTTCCTCATTTATGTCTTGAGGTAAATGTTTGTGTGTGTTCTCTAAGCAGCGTTTAGGGTCCTCTGGAGATCGTGAGAAACAGGAGAGTCCCACAGCAATCTTGGCATGAGTGTGGTTTACTCAGACTTTGCTGCATCAGCTCTCAGATCAGCTCTGTACAGAAATAAATCATGAAATATGGTTTTGTTGTAGGTGTTTAGTAGTTGCACTGATGTTTTTGTGTTTACTCATGTGTACTGAAATATGTTTTTCTTCTTCTGCAGTATGTGGAGAGGCCTCAATGTCAACTGTGTGGATGGATCAGGATACACACCTCTGCACCACGCGTCTCTGAACGGACACAGGTAACACTCAAATTATACCTCAGAGATGAGATAACAACATTTTGGTATGAAAGGGGTACTCAAATGTTTAGGGATTTTTACAAGAAATAAATGTTTATTATATATATTAGGTGAGATATTGCTACATTATCTCAATTATTGCCCTCTATCCCAATACAAAATATTATAAACGAGACCAAAGGTATGTGTCTTACATATATGTCAACTACATTTACTTCTGGAAATGGAGTTTATTTTGTAAGAAGACTTTAATAATTTCATATAACAGTAGGCATAAAATAAGTAAGGTATATTAAGGAAAATAATGCACAAGGGGAAAAATCACCACCGAGTGCCAAGGAAATCATACAGTGGGAAATCATGCAGTAAGCATATGTATTTACTTTTAGTTTATCAAGGACATACTGTATTCAGTTGTTCAAGAGTAAAAGTTAAAATGATTATAATAGATTATAAACTTTTTATTTGAAATAAATGCTGTTATTTTGGACTTTCTTTTTATCAAAGAATCCTAAGCTTTAAAAGAAATGACAGGTTCCACAAAAAAAGTGAATACCTGAATGAAGATGAATGGACACTAAACGTTTTGCACACATTCGCATCATTCTCAGACAGATATTCCCTCCCAGCATTATAGACTTAAAAAGAGAAAGCGCTAGACGTCAGGATTACTTCAGATTCCAGAGGTGTAATCCAGCTGGCATACATCAGGATTAGATGACTGTGATGCCAGATTAGGGTGGGGTTTATGAAATGGGGGTGGGGTCAGATTAGGACAGAATTTGAGTGGGTGGAGTTACATTCGATTAGTGAGGGGTTTATGGGTTGGTGGGGTGTCAGATTAGTCAGATTTTTTTTTAAGTAGGGATGGAATTAGATTAGTACACGGCTTTTTAAATGTTAGCTGTAGGAACAAGGCCAGAGTGAGAGAGGGAGTTTATATAACATGAATTATGTATTATGATTATAGCACAATTACCCCCTTTATATTGTGCCTGCGAAAAACTTCATGAAGTTAAACAGTACAATGGAAGATTTATGTGATTTTTGGGGTTTGAGAATGAAAATCGCCCACACACATGTGAAATGTGAAATCTTTTTTTATTTGTTTATTTGTCTTTCTTGCAGAGACGTGGTGTTGAAGTTGTTGCAGTTTGAAGCCTCTACTAATGTGTCTGACAGTAAAGGCTGTTTTCCTCTGCATCTGGCTGCGTGGAGAGGTGACGTGGACATAGTCCAGATACTGATCCACCATGGGCCGTCCCACAGCAGAGTTAATGAGCAGGTACACACATGCAATCTACCAAAGCACATGAACACTTTTGTGAGTTTGAAGTGCAATCAGAGTCTTGCTGGAAAGATTGGATTTACAAATTGAACATACCAGAATGCCAGAGAGTCATTATTATGGATGGCTCGTCTGTGAGAAGTCTTGTAAGACACAACAGATGCATTAAAAAGTCACATGTACGGAGTATCAAAGTAGTAACTAGTGTTTTTATATACCCCTCGTTTTAAAACACATACACTTACTACAGTTTTGCCTGGTGTTCACACTACTCTGCCTTCTTCTGTACCTGCAAAAACAGTGTTTTAAAAATGCTGATCATTCTCTGACTGTTTTCCTGGACAATTGCGAATCATGTCCTGATTCATCAAGCTCCTCACCGGCAAGATATGTGCATGCACAGTGAGCATTAATGGTCATGTATAATGTGTTTTAGGAAGTATAGTTTGGACAGAGATTGTTTTCTGAAATGCATTAAGAGCGCCAGCATGGATGATTAGTGTATTCATTTTACAAGAGCTCTTTTGAAATGAAAAAGCACCAATGTAAACACAGCCTAGACAGAATATATGATGATTAAATTTACAGAAAACTTTAATACGAAAAAACAGACCTGATGAGAATTCCTTATTACTCACCCACAAGCCTTTCAACATGTATGTAGTTTAATAGTTTAATCTGAGAAACACTGTGAGTAGGACAATAGGAGGATGTGCCCTAAACACTAGCCCTGCCCTCAATTTAGTGCTCCTTTTTCACTCAGAAATGTGTTAAAATACTTTTATTGCAATCAGAATCAATCAAATCAGAGAACTGATATTTATATTGAAGCATATGATTATGTTTTGGGTAAGTTACCAGTATAAAGTACAGGATGTGCTAGAGGTTTGCTAATCTACAAGCAATATTTAAAAGGTTTTGACAGATGGAATAAAAACGTACTGTATAAAATATATTAACAGTTTGCTGTTTTCAAATTTGTTCGCTAAATTAGACTAAAATGCAGGGTTCGTACGGGTGCTGGAAATCCTGGAAAATGCTTAATTTTTAATATAGTGTTTTCAAGGTTAGAAAAGTGCTTGGATTTTGGACAAAGTGCTTGAACCTGCTTGAATTTGAAATTGCAGGACTCGAAATTACAACCGTTTTGGTCGCATATGCGGCCGATATGCGGCATATTTGCTCTTAACGCCAAACGCAGCGCTTGGGTATAGTTTAAAACAGTTGTCATGTCAACTTGCTGCAAAGCCCGCAATGCCTCGCCTTAAAGCTCGTTTGACTGGCCCACTGCTCTTGAACTGAACGCGAATGGATTGGTTAAAATCAGCTGTCAATCACTCAGTTCAGACGAATGCTACAGCTGTGAGCCGGCGGGCGCCGGAGCCGCGAAAATGTGAAGGTCTGGATGTATGGATACGAGAGAATGAAAATAACACTGACAATTTTTGTCTGCCTAAAGTTACAAATAACGGCACATCTGATCAGTGATCATGTGGTGAATGTTAATCCAGCATTTACACTTTTCGAAGCGCGGATAAAAGACTTCCGGTGGGTTAAAGTTCGCTATGAAAGTGACTAAATTCACTATGAAGCCTGAGGGACGGAGTTTGCAAGTAACTTAACAGCATTTTCCACACATTTAAAGCACAAGATGTTTTGTTTAATCCCTCATTTATTCATCACGATGTTGTCAGTCATAAAACTGCAGCGCGTACACCATCGCAAAAGGGCCTGCGTTCACTAAGATTAAACTAATATTGCAACTCATTTGCAACTTGTTAAGATGACATATGCAAATAATAAGTTATATGTCAATATCTACCTACCTACCTACCCTGTTTGGCCTACTCCTGGATAACCTAGTTATTATTTTTGCACTATATTTTGTTCAGTGCAGTTTCATTTTTGCATTATTTTCATTGTAGATTTTTCCTAAACTCTAACAGTCTAAAAAGGGCACTCCCTTGCCAATTTAAATTATTGATCGTGTTATTCACGACATGCTATGTGGGGGCTGCTCAAGATGAGCATAAGATAGAAAAAAATATTCAAATTTTACACAATTAACGTTAGTGTTTATTGAAATTGAATTTATCTCTCTGGTGATTATTTGTCAATTATATATAGGTTATATAAAATTCTCAAACTACTTACAGAGAGGTGATACATTTTGAACTATTAAACATGTTTTCCTTTAACCCCTTAACTGCCACCATTTGACAGGTGGGACATTTACATACAGTTACAACAGTACCTTAGTCCTAACCAGGGCTTGACATTAACTTTTTTGATCACCAGCCGCTGTGGCTAGTAGTTTTCCAACATTACTAGCCACTCGCCATTTTCACTAGCCACACTTTTCTTGTTGGGAAAATATATTTTATATGCTTAAATTTGACTTTGACATGCTAAAATGACTTGATTTAGATGTTGTTATGTCCACATGCCTTCTCATTCATTTCACTTCTTGTGTGTGTTGTGTATTAGCTTGCTCAGTGTGAATGAGCAAATGGGTTGTGTCACAATGCAATCAGTTTTTATTTCACGACTTTTCAGGGCTCAAAATTAAGGATTTACCAAATTTATCTCTGACCACACCAAATAAGTATTTCATAGCCACAATGTTTTAAAGTGTCAAAACAAGGAAAATATAGCTGTATAGGTGCACTTTTTAGTTCAGCAAAACTTTTCTTTTAAAAAAACATTACATTTAAAAAAGGAATTATTGTCATGTATCTAAAATATGCACAGTAATCTGTCTAAAAATCCCAGATCACCAGTTAACTACACATAAACGGGGAGTAATCTCCCATTAAAGCAATGTTATTGTAAACAAATATAATTAACCATATTAACAAATATAACTGTAACGTGGTGCACGATCATCGCTTTTTGTGCAGTCTATTTCAAAGGGAACCAATCGCACCAGTTGCGCTTCCTCTAGGCACGGTTTCTTCGCGCAAGTAAACGGGAGCGTGCGCGCTTTTAACAGTTGCGCGCAACACATTACCTGTGCGCACGAGTGATCATCTTCTCGTTGTGCTGCTTTTCGATTCTAAGATCACGTTTGCAGGAATATTGGGTCATGCTTATTATCGAACCCTGCTTTCAGGAGACCTACAATTTAAAAATGATTCCCAACCAGCCAAAGTGGCTAGTGGAGGTGTCTGTCTAACCTGCCAGAGCTGAAATCTACCCGCATGTGGCGGGTTGGCCGGTGTTAATGTGAAGCCTTGGTCATAACCTAAAGTAATATTGATGAAAGCTCGGCGTCACGTCTGTGTGGAGTTTGCATGTTCTCCCCGTGTTTGCGTGGGTTTCCTCCGGGTGCTCTAGTTTCCCCCACAGTCCAAACACATGGGCTATAGGTGAATTGAATAAACTAAATTGGCCGTAGTGTATGTGTGTGTATGCAAGAGTGTATAGGTGTTTCCCAGTGTTGAGTTGCAGCTGGAAGGGCATCTGCTGCATAAAACATATGCTGGATAAGTTGGCGGTTCATTCCGCTGTGGCAACTCCTGATTAACAAAGGGATTAAGCCGAAAAGAAAATGAATGAATTAATTGATGAAAGATTACAAACTATGGTTTCCATATTTGGTGACTGATTTTCAAAACAGTTGACATAGGAAGAGTTCATTAATTTGCAGCAAGATTATTCTCAGACTCATAAGGATTTAATTTGTTACATGAATTTTGAATAGCAATGCACATGAAATATTATGAACGACTGGTCTTGAAAGTTTGGTACTACAACGAAACAAAATCTGACTGTAAGCTCATTTTTGAGATATCAACCTTAGGTAGAAAAGACCAAACCTAAAAAAATGCTTCATCCAATAACTGAACTTTTTATTTTTAATTTTTAATTTTTTTTTTTACCATTTTTGGGTAAACTATCCCAATAAATCTTTGCTCCAAAGTATTCAACAATTTAAGTTGAAGTGCCATATTGTGTTTTTTTTAAATAGCACAATGGATTTAAATGTGAAAAAGTACATACAGCATATATAAACGTAATTTACCGCGGTTGTTAGGTGCTGGAAAAGCATAAAAATGCACCTTGAAAGTGCTTGAAAAGTGCTGGAATTCAAAGTTGCAAAAAGTGTAAGAACCCTGAAAATGATTCAGCTTTTTTAACATTATTCATTTATTTTAAGCTGAAACTGGCTTTTTTGAGTTTTGTTGAGGGCTAAACACAATGTATTTTATGTTTCTTTTATAATTGATAATATAATACATTAAATAATAGATTTAAAAACTTTCAAGTCTTAATAAGAGGGCAGGACAGTGGCGCAGTGGTTAGCACTGTTGCCTCACAGCAAGAACGATGCTGGTTTAGGCCAGGAATGGGTCAGATGGCATTTCTGTGTGGAGTTTGCATGTTCTCCTTGTGTTGGCGTGGGTTTCCTCCAGGTGCTCCGGTTTCCCCCACAGTCCAAAGACATGCGCTATAGGTGAATTGAATAAGCTAAATTGACCGTAGAGTATGTGTGTGAATGCAAGAGTGTATGGGTGTTTCCCAGTGCTGGATTGCAGCTGGAATGGCATCCGCTGCATAAAACATATGCTGGATAAGTTGGCGGTTCATTCCACTGTAACTACTCCTGATTAATAAAGGGACTAAGCTGAAAGAAAATGAATGAATGAAAGTCTTGAAAGGTGTGAACAGAACTTTAAGTGGTTGATATGATATTCTGGATGGTGCTAGGTTTTTGGTATTTAAAGTTAGTCAGTGGAGTATTTTCATACATATTTATCATGACATCAGAAAATGAAAAGCACAGCCTTCCTCCACAATCCATCATAACCAGAGTTCGTTCAATTCTGAGCGCTCACAAGAACTAGTAATAAGCACTGATTGGCACTTTACACAAGCCTAGTACAAATAAACAGTGCACAAACACACAAAACACCTGCACACACTCACACATTCACACGCTCTCAACGGGGTTTTGACAGTTTCAGACCTGTTTCTCACATCTCAGCGTGTTGATGGGCTGATGGAGGGTTTGATGAGCAGAATCAGAGCTGCTCTTTGAAAGGCCTGTATTTACCCGCAGTTAAAATCCTGTCTCAGTGCTAGGAAGAGTGCTGCTCTCTCTCTCTTCCTCACTCCTGCTGTCTGCCTCACTCTTAATGACAAAACCAGCCTGAGAAACAATTACCTCCAATCTTCAGCTACTAAACCAGCAGCTTGATGGATAGAGCTTCACTGCCAGTGTGAGCGCATTGTGCAGAGGCAAAGACAGTGAATGACAATCATTTACGCTCTTAGTAGTCTGTTAATAATGATTAGGGCCTATTTTTGAGTTTGATCGTTTTAATTCATTAGAGGAAGTGGATTTTAATTAGTTCACCCCAGAGTGACAATTCTGTTGCCATTTTCTTACCCTAATGTTTTCATGAAATTTGGGTAGCATTTTCTATGATGGCTGTTTTTATTGTGTTTTTTTGTGTATACTACTATTTTTAAATGTAGTATAGTGCAGTGGTTCTCAAACTGGGAACCAGAAGGTGTTGGGGGGCTGCAAAAAATTCTAGAACTGGTGTAATCATCGGACACATCTGGATTAATTTTGTGGCCCACGTCATGATGAAGATTAATGTATTTTTAACTTATAATTTAATTATAATTTTAATTACGTTTGCGGAATTTTAATGCAGTAGATACTTTCGCACACTGGAAAAGAAGTACAGCGCCACACTGCTACATACTGTATATGTATTGGGACTTTTAATTTTGAATAAGTCTTTCCAGGTGCTTCCAGTGAGCTGTCAAGCAATTATAATCTCACCCTTTTTAAGTATTGGTTTGTTCAAAATCACTGATCTTTATTGCCTGATTGAGACACAGTATGAACTGGGTTTCGCAAGAAAGTGCTGCATTAAATTCTATTGCCATGCACCATGTCTTTCAAATATGGAAATTTATTTTACCACAGTATGTTTTCAATGGATATTCAGTGCTCAACTGCTGCTCCTTTCATCTTGTTTACGCTTGAACAACTAAATGAATGCTTAGGTCTGTTTAACTGACTATGATTAAAATCTTCTGGTATCCTGAGCTTTATCTCTTGTTGTTTGCTTCAGATCTGTCTAGTATGGTATGGTAAAGTATATGACTATTTAGTTAAGAACAAAAAATTTTAGCCCTCCTCCTGTGAATTTACATTTCTTTTAGAATATTTTCCAAGTGATAATCAATTATTTTTTCCCCACAGTATTTCCTATTATATTTTTCTTTATGAGAAAGACTTGATACTTTTATTTTGGCTGCAAGAATAATAAAAAAAGTTAAATAAATGTAAAATCTGACAAGGCCAATATTTTAGCCCTTTTAAAGAGATTTTTTTATTTACTCAACCCTGTCAACCCTTTATGAGTTTATTATTTTCTGTTGAAAACAAAATAAGTTTTTTTTTTTTTTATGTTGGAAACCTGTAACCATTGACTTCCATAATAGGAAAAGCAAGTACTATGGGAGTCAATGGTTACAGGTTTCCAACATTTAAAAAAAAATTACTTATTTTGTTTTCAACAGAACAAAAGAAACTGAAACAGGTTTGTGACAAATAAAGGGTGAATAAAGGATGACAGAATTTAAATTTTTTAAATCAACTATCCCTTTAAGATTATTCTGCTACAGAACAAAATGTTACTTGCCTTATTAACCTACAGTAACTTGCCTAGTTAACCTAAATAATAGTTAAACCTTTAAATTGCTCTTTAAAAATACTAGTACTTGAATACTAGTATCTTGCAGAATAACAAGTAAAATATTATGTAATGTCATTATTATAAAGACAAAAAAACTATTGTGTTTAAAAGTGTGTTGAAAGTCTTCTCTCCCTTATACAGCCCTTAGGAAATATTTGAAAAAGTATGAACATTTCACAGGAGGGCTAATAATTTAGTTTAAACAACAAAAATCCAGCTGTGTTTATGACCTTACTCCTATAAAGAACATGTTTACAGGTCCATTTTGTTGGGATATTAATCTGGTTAATAATGTGTGCTTAATGTCATAATGCGGATAAAAACCTAAATTAATTCCGTTCCGGTTTGGATTTAACCACTGAATTTATTTGGATTCATTTTTTAAAAACACACAGTATCTTTTTGGAGTGTTTTGGAGGAATAGACTTTCATTGATGTCTTATCTTATGGATCAATATAAGGAACAACACGAGTTAAGGAGAACAGAATTTTCATTTGTGGTGAACTAACACTATAAAATTCATGAAGTCAATAAAAGTGGGCTTTTCTAAACTCTTTTATACACACTGCACAACTCTAATTGATAGTGATAACTAGTTAGTAGTGCTAACTAGTTGATAACAAACAACAGTAACCTTTTACTCAAATTTCACTCCATTGACATCTGAATTTGTGCAGTACTTTAAGAACTATAAGCAATGCAAAAGCGGCGATACACAAACACACAGCCAGTGGCACAGGCATTGTGGCATATATTACACTGCCGTGTGGGATGCTGAGCTCTTTATGACTTGGACATTACTCATATCCGAACATAATACTCATATATTTGGTGTCAGAGGCTATGCTATTATTTCAGCGCTGCTATATAGATTCGGTTTATAGCCCCATCACTTAAAGCTAAGTGTTTTATAGTTTTTATGCTGACACAAACACACACTAGGCTTGTAACCCTCTAAGATAAGAGATGTCAGAAAGTTTTTTAGCTTTTCTGTGCTGTTTTATAGATTTTGTTGTGCATATCTAATGTATGAACCAGTGCACCGTCCAGATTTGTAAATGCAATAAATGCGGAGAGGCTCCATTCATCATTCTTTCATCTGGAAAGACATAAAATCAATCTGAACGCTCAGCGCTTCTCTGGCGTGTTCATACTGAAAAAAATGCACGTCAAACGTACCTGCGGGTGATTTGTCATTCCGAAATCTCCATCCTCAGAGAGAAGAACATGACAGCCTATGACAGGCCCATTTTACAGCATATGACTGTGTATTAAGGGAAGTCTGTGCTAATTTACTTGAAGAGCACTTACTTATGTCATTCAGCTAAGCGAGAGCTTCTTGAAAGGATAGTTCAGCCACAAATGAAGAAGTTCTGGCATCATTTACTCATACTTGGGTCTTTTTAAACTCGTATTACTTTACGTATTAGAGCGTAAAAGGCAGTTATGGATGCTAATCAATGCAGTTGAGTGAGTTTTGTTGTATATACATATAAAGACGCTGCTGGTGTATTCATTTGTGACTTTTAATTAATTAAAAGTATTATCATACTAGAGTTTGTGTGTTGGTTGCAATATACTTTGGTGGTAAAACTTAATTTGTTGTATTTAGGGAGGCTGTTTTTTGGGGGAAAAGGCAAATAAATCAGGTTATGGTTATTCACTGGTGGGATATTAAAGTTCATATAATATTTAATCATTTTATTTAAATCTTTGGGGTTAGTAGCATTTTTGAATTGTCTTTGAAGAAATCTCTTATTCTCACCAAAGCTTCATTTATTTATAAAAAAAAAAAAATACAAAGAGCATTATTATTTCTGGAATGACAAAATGACAAAAGTATAAGTAAATAAATAAGTAAACAAAGAAATAAACGATAAAAAAGTACTTGTTTACTTTTTGCGGTAATAATATAATTGTCATAATTTTTGTTTGAGAATATTTATTTTATTTCATTATATGAGTATGAGTATGGCCATATCAGATATAAAGTGTATCGACACTCACCGGCCACTTTATTAGGTACACCTGTCCAACTGCTCGTTAAATCATATTTCTAATCAGCCAACCACATGGCTGCAACTCAATGCATGTAGGCATGTGGACATGGTCAAGACGATCTGCTGTAGTTCAAACCGAGCATCAGAATGGGGAAGAAAGGTGATTTAAGTGACTTTGAAGTCAGTTAGTGCTAGATGGCCTGGTCTGAGTATTTCAGAGACCGCTGATCTACTGGGATTTTCACATACAACCATCTTTAGAGTTTACAGAGAATGAGAATCCGAAAATGAGAATTTCCAGTGAGTGGAAGTTCTGTTGGCGCAAATGCCTTGCTGATGTCAGAGGAGAATGGCCAGACTGGTTCCAGCTGATAAAAAGGCATCAGTAACTCAAATAACCACTCGTTACAACCGAGGTATGCAGAAGAGCATCTCTGAATGCACAACACGTTCAACATTGAGGCGGATGTAATAAAACTGGTTATATATAAATAAGGAAATTAAAGTAAAAACATAATATTTAAAATATGTTTTAAAAACATTAAAATATTTGTTTATTTTTCAATGTAGAGTTTATTTATTTTTCTATTTACATTTCTCTGTTTTATTAATTCATTTGTTAATTGGTTCCTGTGGTATGCCATGCTACAACAGTGATTTAGTGAAACATTCATATTTTGTGGAAACCACTTTTCATGATTATTTCAGTATAGACACCTTTAAATGGAAATGGAAATACTAAAAAAAATGTCTTCACACTCTCACTTTTAATCAATTTAAGACATCATTTTATTTAAACGAATGTAATTTATGTTAGTATATTTAACACTGCTATGTAAAAACTGTAAAAGCAATAAGATAGCTAGCATTTTTTACTTATTTAGGGAGTGTGAGAAAATGACTAGTTTTCTGCGTTACTCTGGAATGTTTTGTTTTCTGGCTGTGAGGATGAAAGGTTACACCGTTTTTTTCTGACTCTCAGCTCCTCTGAGCCCACAAGAGACGGCCCTCTGAATTCCTCCATTTCTCCCTCTCACACACACGCACGCACGCACACAGACACACACACACACACACACACACATGTTTGTTTTTGTGAAAAGTGGGTACATTACATAGGCTTCCATTCGTTTTATACAGATCAAAGCGGATATTATATTGCCCTCACCCCACCCTACCCCTAAACCCAACCATCACAGGAGACAGTGTACAGCTTTACTCCCTGAAAAAACTTTTTGAGAAGTGAGGACGTCACCAATGTCCTCATATTTCTCCTGCTTTTTGTAATACCTGTGTCATACCTATGTCATTATACAGATTTGTGTCCTGATATGTCACAAAAACACATATACACACACACACACACACACACACACACACACACACACACACACACACACACACACACACACACACACACACACACACACACACACACACACAGACACACACACACACACACACACAAAGTTAGCCAGATGTGTTTGTGAGTGCCGGTGTCAGATCTGCTGTGTTAACACTCTCACTCAGCTCTCTTTAGTACAGGTCACTGATATGAGGTCACTTCCTGTCAAGCGTATGTGAGCATAAGTTGAACCATGTGTTTATAGTCCAGTGGTCACCACTGGACCAAGTTGTGGAATGGCACAGTGTCTAAAGGGAATCATATACAAAGGAGTAGAATAAAGGAATGAAGATATTAATTTATGTAAAATAATATTGTGGGCATAATGTTGATTATTAATAAATAAGAGGTAAATGATATTCATATCAATATGATTTCAGTTTGGGAAAAAAACTTTTTCTGTGTGAAATACATACGGAAGAATTAATGCAAGTGCTTTTTTATTTTTAGAAATTTATGAACACATAATTAGCTTTTTTATTATTTTATTAGTAACACTACAATAAGCTTCCATTAGTTCATGTTTATAAATGTATTAATTAACATGAACAAATAATAAACAATACAATTATTATTATATTCTTTCTTTTTATGTTTGTTAATGAAAACAATGTCATTTTTTGTTTTTGTAAACTTACAGTCCATTAATTAATGTTAATAAGCTAAATGTTGAACAATAATTAATACATGCTGTACAAATAATGTTCATTATTAGTTCATGTTAGTAAATACAGTAACATTAACCAATTTAACCTTATTAAAGTGTAACAATTTTTATTTTACTTGTGACAATCAATATTATGCTGCAAATGCTGCTTATTGAGCTTAAAGGGCACCTATGATGAAAATCATCTTTTGTAAGCTGTTTGGACAGAACAGTGTGTAGGTATCATGTATCCATTGTCGTATTGGATTGATATAAACACAATAAGTCTCTTTAAAAAAAAAAATTAACATTAAAATAGGATTCAAATCCCTCCTGTTTTTAGGCCGACCGCAACGTGATGATGGAGTGCGGTTTCCCCGTCCACCGAATTGATTGACAACCGCGTATTAACATGTCTCCGTAGTAATACATTTAATCATATCAACAAGACAGGACGTGCGCAAAGCAACTGGGATTAAAAGATCTGTTCAGCTCTCTGTGATCATCAATCATCATCAAATGTGATCAAGAATGAGATTTACAAGTTTAAAACGTTTTTAAAACAGTGCATGTGTGTAATGAATTACAGCGATTTTAACGTCTTTATCACCACAGCTGCATGCCAGTACAATTATCAAAGAAGACAATTCAATCCCGGTTCATGGACGTCAAGGTTTATTTTGTACATTACCATAACGGATATCCATACAGCAGTGAATATTAACGTGTATCCTGTCACATTTGCTGTGCAAAAACAGTGCAAAGTTAAACGCGCACGCTGTGTGTGTGTGTGTCTACTGTGTAGGTGTGTGTGTGTGCGTGAACAGGCTTAAATTAACTCCACAACTCCAATACATCAAATAATAATTGGGAAAGTTCTTACTGTAGTATTTCTCAGAAAACATAACGTGAGATCTGGTTCATGTCTGTCACTGTGCTGTTTATCTGATGCAGTCAAGGCAGAGATTGAGGCACACTCTGACAGGCATGCGGGGACGGTGGGCAGGGAGAACTAGTATTAAAGGCACAGGCAACAAAAACAGCTACATGGTTGTTCAGAGCAGAAAATCCAATAATCTGAAAGGTATAATCAATAATGTAATGGGTGTTTTGAGCTGAAACTTTACAGACACATTCAGTAGACACAAAAGACTTATCTTAAATCTTGAAGAAGGGGTAAAATAGGTGCCCTTTAACAAATCTAACCAAGAACATTTTAAATAATGCAAGTGCTAAAAAACATTAAAAACTTTTAAATTCATAAAATATTTTTTCTGTCTGTTTACTTTCATTTTAAATTTAACGCATAACATCTATTTTTTTTATAAATATCTAATTTTAATTTAATTTAATTTAATTTAGTTTTATTTTATTTTATTTTATTTTATTTTATTTTATTTTATTTTATTTTATTTTATTTTATTTTATTTTATTTTATTTTATTTTATTTTATTTTATACTTGGCAGTCAACATTATGCCACAAATGCAGTCTGAGCTGTCTGAGCTTGGCATGTCTAACCCAGAATACTCCTTTAATTCTACAATATCGGCTCAGAGACCGAATCCACATTAAACAGCACAGGATTGTACAGGCTAGTCGAGACTAATGTGCTCCTCCACACCTCCTCAATCCCCCCCCCCGAGGGCTTTCACTGTCTGTTTCTACATCTGCTTTAGTGATCCGCTGTATGAGATGAGACTCACAGGTCCTCATCAATGAACAAAGCACTTTTGTTGAGCCCGTTTGTCTTGTTTTACTTTAATGATGTGTTTTGTGTCATTTAAAGTGCTCTTCGCTAGATACGCCTTCACCATTGTGTGTCATTTCATTTATTGAATGCAAAAGCCGCTTCTTCTGTTGTTTTATCATGACAGCCCATCTTGGATATTAACCAATAGGGTGTAAACAGTGGTAAATCGGCCTGCTGTCTCTCTGGATATTGCTCTTTTTGGCCGACATACAGATGTATGATGGAGGCTCAGCACATAGATGCAGGAAATTACTGTGTGTGTGTGTGTGTGTGTGTGTGTTTGGCGTTTAAGGCTGAAAAAAGGGAGATTAAAGAGTATGAGAGAGCGCTAGAGATATCTCTTTGCAGTATCAGGTCTGTTTCTTTGTGCTGCTTCAGGGACTGGGAGTCTCTTATCATCATTTTCAATCATGTCTGGCTAATTAAGGAACCCATTTGCCTGAAATAAGTCATTGCGGTTAAAGCGGCTGCAGTTCTCTTGTTTATTGACAGACCTTGCATGAATGCTTCGTTTGCCTTCATGTTGCAGACATAAATGCTTATTTCTGACTCGTTTCTAGGAGCACTCCTCTAAAACAAGCACACAAACACGTGTACAGTAGTGGAAAGATAGAGTGTGGTGTGCTGTATTGCCAACAGAGGGCACTGTTGAGTTATATTGCAGGTTATGGCCTGTTTAGGTCAGGTGAATGAAATAGTTGTCAGCTTTGTAGGGTTACATGTTAAAACTCTTAACTCGGCTCACAACATTTGTGCACCTGGAGAAGAGCTGAAGATTCTAAATGATTTAAAGACTTACAATATCTAATTTTTTTTGAATTGGGTCAATAAATAAAATCTTAGCAGGCGGGGTTATAAATTAATAGAGGGCTTGTGGGGGGTGGGGGGAGCCCAATTTCAGTGAATTTTGGAGATGAATGAAAAGTGTCAATTATTTGTCATGTTGGAGTTTAGTTTATGCATGCAGAGACGAATCAGAGACATTTTGAATAAAACAGTTGGAAATGCAGAACGTTGTAGAGTGTGTCCACGATTCATGATTTCTCTCATTATAATCTTCATGAGATTTAATTTGCAGCCACAGTCATTAGAGTATTTGCATATGTTTGCACTGTGTTTTGAATGTGTGTAGCCAAATAATGGCATACTGTTTATAGCATTCTGGCAACACCTTGGTAGCAGACACAACATTCTAGCAACACCATGGTAACAGACAGCATTCCAGCAACATCCTGGTAACCACCACCAACATTCTAGCAACTCATGGAAAGCAGGCACAACATTCTAAAGTAGTATCACCACAGTAATCAAACACAACATTCTAGTAACAGCATTGTGATGATGATAACTAATAATAACAATTGTATTCGACTTTAACAACTTGCATTCACACTGACGAACATTAACGATCTGTTAATTTGTAGTTTATACTTTTCATTTGGCATTACAACCTTGTAACCAGCAGATTTGCTACTAATACATTGTTTCCTTTGCATATCCTTTGCATATGCATATCTTTATTGTTATAGATGTGGTCTGTTGTTTTACATTTAGAATGTTTTTTTTTTTACAACTCTATTGTTATTTACACTCACCGGTCACTTTATCAGGTTCACCTGTCCAACTGCTCATCAACGCAAATTTCTAATGAGCCAATCACATGGCAGCAACTCAATGCATTTAGGCATGTAGACATGGTCAAGACTATCTGCTGAAGATCAAACCAAGCATCAGAATGGGGACGGGCTGGTCGGAGTATTTCAGAAACTGCTGATCTACTGGGATTTTCAAGCACAACCATATCTAGGATTTACAGAGAATGGTCCGAAAAATATAAATTATCCAGTGAGCGTCAGTTCTGTGAGCGCAAATGCCTTGTTGATGCCAGAGGTCAGCGGATAATAGCAAGACTGGTTTGAGCAGATAGAAAGGCAACATGAACTCAAATAATCACACGTTACAATTGAGGTATGCAGAAGAGCATCTCTAAAAGCATGGATCCATCCTGCCTTGTATCAACTGTTCAGGTTGGTGGTGCTGGTGTAATGGTGTGGGGTATATTTTCTTGGCACACTTTGGACCTATTAGTACCAATTGAGCATTGTGTCAACACCACAGCCCACCTGAGTATTGTTGCTGACCATGTCCATCCCTTTATGAGAGCCGACAAATCTGCAGCAACTGCCTGATGCTATCATGTCAATATGGACCAAAATCTCTGAGGAATATTTCCAATACCTTGCTGAATCCATGCCACAAAGGATTAAGGCAGTTCTGAAGGCAAAAGAGGGTCTAACCCGGTACTAGTAAGGTGTACCTAAAAAAGAGGCCGATTAGTGTATATAGTTAATATGCTATGTGTCCTGATGGCCCTTAAAGTCTGAGTGAACGGAAAGTTGCGGAGACTTTTATTTCAGTTTGCTGATGTACTTCCAACTAAAAAGAATATTGAGTAGGTGCAGGGCTTTCTTTTGTTCATCATTCTCTCATGGCAAACTAACGGTGAGAGTGGCGTGGTTAGGAATATTGTGTCTAAAATCGTCAAACTAACATCAACAAAAGGAGCGCCTCTCCAAACTCAGAGGCAAATGATCAGATTTTGATTGAAGATTACCAAAACAAACATTTTTTCAGTGGATTAACTTGCACAGATTAATTGTTCACCTAAATAATAACGCTGTATACTAGCAAAGTAAACATTGTACATTAGGATTTAACAAGGACTTTTAACATCCACATTGTTTTAGTAAACACCATGGTCAGTGCACAAAACATTCTAGCACTATAATGTGTCACTCATACTTTAACATTGCCCTTATTCCAGTATTTCATAACAACAGCATGAATCTGCTCATTCATTCGTATCGTATGATTCAACTTTAAGATTTGTGTCTTTATTATTTTTCACCAATAAATCATTGAATTAATGCATTGAATTGGTGTGGTAATTACATTGATGTGATGGAGGGATACGATCAGGGTGTGTATCTGTGCTGCTGTGCTGTGTGCTAAAAAAATCATGGCAATAGCCTGAGGGCCATTGCAATGCATTATGGGCCTTATTTAGGGCAGTGTTTGATTGACAGACAGTTGAATGACAGCTCATGTTTTGATAATGAATGCTTCGTAGTGAATTTCTGTTACAGTAACATACTGTCTCTCTGTGTGTCTCTCTCTAATGTAGAACCTTGAGAAGGAGACAGCCCTACACTGTGCAGCTCAGTACGGTCACTCCGAGGTGGTCCGTGTTTTGTTGCAGGAGCTGACAGACCCCAGCATGAGGAACAGTCGAGGAGAAACGCCGCTGGACCTGGCCGCCCTCTACGGTCGCCTACAGGTGGTCCGCATGCTACTGACGGCCCACCCTAATTTAATGAGCTGTAATACACGGAAGCACACACCTCTACACCTGGCTGCTCGTAATGGCCATCATGCTACAGTTCAAGTGCTTCTGGAGGCCGACATGGACGTTAACACACAGGTCAGTGTATGTGCAAGCTATCCTCTTCCTGTACAAATCATACACATTCAATCCAAATCTCAGTTTTCATGCTCCATTCATAAGAGAAGAGCGAGAGAGAGAGAGAGAGAGAGAGAGAGGGGATGGTTTAAGGGCTCGATTAGATGAATAATTAATCTAGCTATGAGAGTAAGTGAAACGCAGTAGAGGAACACTCTGTTCTCAGTCCAGGATTTCCTTGGGCTACCCTGGTGTGTGTTTACTTTCTTATACTTCAGGGACGTATTTTGTACCAAGAAGTGACCTAAATCATACAAATCTTCCCTTTGGGAACATCTGGGGACAACCTCAATTTGAAAAACAATTTATAACAAATCAATAGAGGTGGAAAATACATTTTAAAAAGGCTTGTGAAGACATTTGAATGTTAAAGTATTATGCATTGAATAGTAAATAGTATGTTGAAAAAGGTAGAAGGTTTTTTTATGTTATAGGATGTGGTTGTCAAATCTCACAAACATCTTGTGTGTGTGTGTGTGTGTGTGTGTGTGTGTGTGTGTGTGTGTGTGTGTGTGTGTGTGTGTGTGTGTGTGTGTGTGTGTGTGTGTGTGTGTACTGGTTTTTGGTGGTTTAAAAATGTGTATAATGAAATGGTATAATGATATAAATCAAAACTGTTAAGAAAAATCATACTTACTGGGGTATTTTACATTCAAAATTTGCCACAGGTACATGAAACACATGAGGGTTGGGTTTGGGGCGATATACTCTAATAATATTATATAAGTATAAAGAGTATAAAATACATTACGTATATGGAGAGTTTAAAATACATTACACGTATGAAGAGTTCTCATAAATCAGCAAAACATGTATGCATGTGTATAATCGAACAATGCCAATGTGTCCAATTAGAAGAGCAGTTGTCCTGAACAGACTCAGACAACTGCAAAACAACCTCCCTTCTCAACCTTACAATACAAAGGTTGTACTTACACTAGGCATGATTGCCTTGAACCATGCCTGGATGCGATTGTCTCCTCTCCCCTTTCCCTCAACGGCCCCCACTCACACTGTATTTTTACCTTCAGAGCCCGATCACGCTTACATTATTAATGATGTGACTATTCAGTTAGGAAGAAAAGCGCTCTCACTCAGTACAATGGAGATTGATTTGGTTATTTTGCTTTGTATTGTTTTAAGTCGTTTGGAATGCAGTGATATACAGTCAGATCTTTACCTGAACAGATCAACCACTTTTAACGCTTACAAATTTTCATGATAGTCATAGTGCTGCAGGTATTAAGAGGGAAGCTGATGGTGGCAGCTGACGTGCAGCGAGGGGTTTGCATCTTTAATAAACTATGACAGTTTGCGTTCATTGAAAAGTTTCAATCCGTATGAAACAGTCCCTTAAAAGTGACGTTGTGTCTTTAGTTTCACGCTCATGCACGCTTTGCACTAATATTACAAGCGTGCCGCACCCGAGCCCAACCAAACCACATTGTAGCCCACCTCATTCAACCAGGCCTGTGCCGCCCAACTGAACTGTGCCGGGGTGTGGTACGGAGCACTCATACTTATCAAACAAACCGGGAAATGGGGGTCAAACACACGGTCAAACAACCCCCCACCCCCAGTAACCACTGGTAACTACAAGAAGACCCAACAACCACCTATAAATCATCTGGAGCTTACTAGTTAGAACATCCTAAAGCTGGATTTATACTTTCGCCTGGCGCCGCATCGCGCACCTCCGCTGACTGCGCGCGCACCTCGCGAAACGGACGAGGCTTTTATACTTGCCGCGTTCGCCGTTGTGATATTCTTTAAAACGACAGGGGGCGGTCAAAAGTAACTGACCGTAAAGACAGACAGATAACCAGAGAGGTAGAAAGTTTCCGGAACTACGTCATATCATTAATATCATTCACGATTTTTTAACATTATTATTATTGTTTTTATAAATTATTTTAATGATTATAAGGATCTTTATAACAATTCAAGATTTTTTTAATTAAATTTGATGCATCACTTGCTTTTGTTCATATCTCAGACAGTTTTACCTATTAAAGTTTATTAAAATATTAATGACAAGAGAACATGGGCTGCACTACAAATATATTCTTTATTATGGCAAGAATAAAAAAAAAAAAAAAAGCACACTTACTAAAAAATAGATTTAGATTTTTAGATTTAGCCGCTCCACAATTCACATATTAACTGTCTGGCTAGTTTCTGTCCTTTACTTATGCTAAAAGGGTAATAATGGTCCAACATTCCTGATCATTATCACCAATAAAGCCTAGAAAAACAGGCATCAGTGTAAACCGAAAGGTTCAAATATTCATTTCCAGTTTTCAAAGCAATAATTTCTTAATTCATTTTAGTTTTGTAGTTATTAAATTGTTTTAAATTCAAAATTGTAACATATACATCAGTGTAAAACCTATGACTGGTGGATAAACATGTTTCTTTAATTGTGTACTGGGTCTCCACTTTGCCATGGCCTCTTTTGGCTTTAACAAACTCATCCCTCGGGTTTTTCCAAACCTTTTAACATAAACTGTCCTCCTTTCCCACTGCTGTTGCAATTTCTACCCAAGAATTATTGTTCATCAGGTTATCTGTATGATCACGGATCATAAAGATATGAGTACAGTCGTACTGTTTCAGTCAAAATCTCTTCAAAGTGGTTCATATTCAACTCAAATCAAACGCGGCGCCGCGCGCACTGTTCGCTTGGGTCTCAAAAAATGCCGTGCGCACCGCCAGCCGAAATCATGTCGCGCGCACTCAAAGCGAACTTCCGCTAACACCGCGATGACGTCACATTCGCCGCGCGCACTCAAGCGAACTAGCGGACGCGTCGAGTATAGACCTTTTTCATGCAACGCCAAATTACCCATTATGCTTTGCGTGTATGCACAAGGAGAATGCTAAGAACTTCCGGTCGGCAGCTGATGCGTGTAAACGGTCACATTTAGACAGCTTTGAAACGATAGTTTTAATCTATTTTACCTGCTTTTATCATCTTTGAACTAATAATGTTGTCGATCAGCGCCACCTCCTGGACTGATCATTTAAAAAAAAATGTGATCTAATACGATGGCTGAGGCATTTTTCTCTCGTTGACAGACGGCATCTTCTGCCGTTTAAATGAAGCCTCGTCATCGCTAAAGTCAACAGTTTCTCTTTCTTTCAGATATATAACTAGTCTAGCCCAAACATAGTTCACCAAAATGTTTAACACACACGTAGCCTACTGTACTGTCCCACTAACACACTGATATAATAACTGTGACAAAGTGAAAATAAAGTGACGTTTTGAAATGACAGAAAAACACAAACCGTGATAAATACAACACACTAAATGAAACATAAACGGCTCGCGATTAGAATGAACAGCAAATCAGCCAGCAGAGTATCAGTAATGGACTTTAATTGGTCATTTTTATAAATTGCATGACTTACACACCTGTTATGTTAATCTGGGTTTGCTCTATGATGCAGTGAAGTATTGCGTGCGTGTGTGTGCTAAAGAGCCGCTGAGCTAACAGCTGACAGGCAGGGGAAACACGCACACACTGTATTTCTGACGGCAGACACGTGAACTAGGAGAACGTTTTTCTCTCGCGCTTGAACCACATCTGACAGATTATAATGGCTTTAACACACACCTTTCAAAGTTGTGTGTCACCAAATCACTCCGTAATCCACTCAAAACGCTATTGAAACCCATTTTCGGAGCGCAAATTACCAGTTGTAAACACTGTAAACGGAAGTTCTAACCATTCACCGGAAGACGCTGGTCGCTATGGCGGCCTCCATGCAGCAGCCAAGAAAAAGGTCTATAAACCAGGCTTAACAATTCCAATCACCTTAGAAAGTGCACGGAAGCCACAGACTGGCATCTACCTTGTATCCACATGGTTCATGGATCCCCAGAACAACTTTTTATTAACCCCTCAAACACTATAGAAACAGCCCAACAACCACTCCAAACATCATAGGAGCCACCAAATGGAAATGGAACACTTGAGTAATATTTTTCATTATCTTAGTATAAACGTCATGGCATTATTGAGAAAAAAAATCCCTACAAATATAGCTTCAAAGGTTTATGGATTCTCTTGTTTAATGTCTGCCTGTCATATGTCAGGCTGCAAATGCTGTTTATATGGAAAGCGTCTTTTTAGGCATTGTGTGTGTGTGTGTGTGTGTGTGTGTGTGTGTGTGTGTGTGTGTGTGTGTGTGTGTGTGTGTGTGTGTGTGTGATGGAACGCTGCTGGGTTGTCTGCGTTTGAGTGGTTCTGTGTTGTGTGTGTGAAAGAGAATGATCAGAGGAAGCTTTGATCTCAGAAAGCGTGGTTTCCCCGTCAACTGTCTTTCTCTGTCTCTGTGAGAGGTACAGTTTTATTTCACTCTTATTTTAACCTTGAATATACAGTGCGACAAAGTGTCCTAAACTCACGTTTCAGCTTATCTAAGAACGTATTTTATGGTTAAATTGCATGAGTTGATGAGCTGAATTTTGAACGAATGACATAATGTTGTACAGTATTATTAGAGCTACTTTGAATGACCCAACTTCAGCAAAAAAGGAGAGATAAGTTAAACTCAGATTAACACGTGGCAAGAAATGTCCAATTACATGGTTGATCAATGAGTCTATTCCATCTTTTATGATGTGTGTCCCTGTAGTTTCCATCTTTCTTTTTCCACTGAGAATGACAATCTGTCAGAGCAAAACTTACAAGTACATTCAGTACCATGGAGCAGTGCAGCAGTGATAAAGAAAGAAAGATGAAGGCAATCTGCTTGCCACTTCTCAATTCCTGGAAGCACAGTGAGAGTGAATCGATTTCCTCCTCCTGGTGACATCAATAGCTAATCGCCATGGGAAACTAGACAGGAAGTGGTCCTCATTCAAAGGAGGGGGTCCCTCTTCCTGTCCCGTTGTGGGAGCACTTGTTGCTCATCCCGAACAGCACAGAAATCCAAGTTTAAGATACAGGGAGAACAGTGCGCTCTGCAGTCTTCACCATGTTCATTCTGGATTAAGCCTCATTTACAACTCCTTAGTTGTCCTGGACTTTTCCACGATCTGGAATTTAACCTCAGGTTCAAGGATGAATGTTTTATCTACAGCTGTTTTTGAGGGTTTATCTTCTCAGAGTAAGTAAACAGGATGTAAGCTCTATTTTTGAATGCATGTCTTATAAAAGATAATGTATTCTTTGTGTTTGTTTCCACGTGGTTTATAGTCAGGGTGCAAATTACAAGGGGGTTTGACCCCTTTATTTAACACTTGATCCCCCCTAAAGGACATCAAAACAAGAAGTGTGGTGGGTCAGCCTTTAAAATAGTGGGAAATAGTTTGCTCAGATCTGTATTGTTAAATAATAATATTAATATAAAAAATTATAGATATTTTAAATATACATTTGACCACCCCTATAATGGTTCATGCCATTGTGAATGAATAATTGCGCCCAGCAGTCAAGCAGATTTAGACCAGTAGTAGACACAAAAGTGTTCACAAGACACTTTTCTTGCAAAATACGATAGAATGGTGAATTTATCTATGTACAACCTAAAATTAAAGTTAAATCAGGTACATTTTTTTTAATAGACACCTATGCTCGCATATGGAAGTTAAATAGTAAAATAATAAGGGCAATCGTTCATGCACCTTTATTGGTATAGGAATGCAAAATTGTGAGCGTTGATTTTATATCAGAAAATAGGTCATCTTTGAGAAATAGCCAGTCAGAGCTTGGTGTAGGCAGAATACACTCATTATTCATCAAAACTAAAAACTTAAATAAGTTTGATTAATCAATGAGATGTAATTGAATTAATTAAATATTTGAATTTGGTTCACTGAAGTATGCGCGTGTATTACACAAACTAGCATTACCGAAAACAGTTTATAATTGAAAGTCTGCTGTTCAAAAAATAATTGAAAACTGTGTACTGTTAATTTGTTGCTGGAACAGTACTCTCAAATGTACACCTTTGAGCCTTGTAATGTAAAATACATCCTGAAAAAACTCTCTGCACAACTCTGAGTAGGATAATATGGTTTAAAAGTGATCCAACCACTCTGTACCAGCTCTGGCTGCACTCATTGTTTTCTTTTTACGTAACCTCATGCAGGTGTTGCTTCACATTGTTATTGTTGTTGTTTTTTTTTCTTCAGTTTTGTTGTAAGAACTTAGAGCAGACTCTGGGGTGTATACAGGATACATTCTTGTGATGAAGAACAATAGTCAGCCCCAAATAAATGAAACAGAATTCAGGAATCTTGATACTTGAGATTAAATGTTTTTTTTAATCTTTGACAGTTCACATTGTGAGTTTAAAAACATGTTGAAGTAGGGCGGAGGAATATAAAAAAAAGTGAAAGGCACATTTGTAGAACGGTGTCGTCTGCTAAAGGCATGAACACAAAAGTCAAAGAAGTCTATCCATCACATGCTTACATAAAATATCAATGGAATAGCAGTTTAGACAAATGCAAAAACCTTAAGGGGTTGTAACAATTTCAATGTTAAGGCAAGGAGACGATGGGAACCGGCAAAAGATAAACATTAACTTTGATCACCTAAATAAACAACACAAGTAACAGCAGTGATCACGGAGTACTGCCTCATAAACAAAATCAAAACAACACTATAAAATGTTCCAGGGCAGTTCCTATCTCGTCCTTCACTGGCACACTACTTACCACATGCCTCCTTTGCCCTTCACACCCCAGCAGCCCTCAGCTTGTGATCGTGATGGGAGTATGTGGCAAGCAGGGCACAAGTGGTACAGTGCAACACTGGCACGCACTACTAGGATTGTCCTCGTGATGACCATAGCACCTGGGGGTAAGGATAGATTAAACAAGAGATATGTAGCTGAAAAAGATCTTTGTCCTTACTGCCATTTGTACTCGACTCTCCTCAATGGTCCTCATTTTCTCTATGGACAGTGACCGTGTAACTTTTACCTTCAGTTATTAAGCAGTGATCTCCCCCAATAGCTCATTCTATCTGCTTTAGGCATTGGATGATAACTAATATCAAGGTTTACCATCATGGAAAGTCACGGTTCTAAAACCATTTCCAACAGTATCTCCAACAGAAACCCAGCTACAATTTAAAATCAAGCCTCACTACAGATTGGCACACTTTTCCATTTATTTAAATTGGTTCCAAATAGTTTTAATCTACATAATGACTCAGTATCCCAGTATTGACTGTTGTGGACTGCCCATTTTTCAGCAAACCTTGTCATTTTTCTAGCTTGAGTAAAACTATAATAGTGTTGACTCACATTTGCTATGACTACTGATTTCAGTGGAGTGATCACTAGTGAGCAAAGGTGAAACTATTACAACCAAAGAGGTTTGAAGTTTTGCTGTAAGACTCTTTGACATAGATATACATCTGTTAACCAGCAGCTAGTTTTATGCAGCTCTCGCATGGTTGCCTACTGAAGCTAAGCAGGGCTAGGCCTGGTAAGAACCTGGTTGGTAGATGACATGGGAAAACTAGATTGTTGCCAGAAAAGGTGCTTAACTTGCAGTCTATGTGGGTCCTAATGCACCATTATATTAATGGGGACAATATCATTCTATCACTCTGTTCAATGAGCACCATCCTCCAGAAAAGACATTAAACCAAGGTTTTATTTACCTAAAATAAATAAAACTGCTATAACTTATCCTAGGGCTGGGCGATAAAATCGATATTTATTGACCGAACACCATTGTCAATATCAATAAAAAAAAGATTTGGTATGAAGTTTCGGTATGAAGGCTATATAGTATTGTTAAAATGTGGCTGCTGAGCGCTCGCCTTAGAAGCAATGCCAACATGCTTAGGGTGTAAGTTTGTCATTTTCAATGGAGGCACACAACTTGCACAGCGCACACATTGGAGCCACGTGCACATGTTGTGCAAGCAGCTCACACGTGACGCGCACGCATTTTCCAGATGCACCTAGTTGAAAACATCTCAACCTTTGAATGCAGAATGCCATGTGTGCATCGCGATTTATGTAAGTAGAACTAACCAATCTGTTTCACACTTTGTATGAAATATACACATTTCAATAATAATGGCAGACTAATTACCTCAGACAAACAGAGCGCATCCAAACACTGCAGTGCTTTTTACTTTTCTCCATAAACTTGCATTGGAGCTGCAGCAATGGTTTCTCCATTTGTCATCCTCTGAGAATAAGCTTAATTGTCGCCTAGTTACGAGAGACTGCAGGGGAGCATGAGCATTGTAATGGTCAGAATAAGAACACACGCGAAAATGAGTGCCATATCACAGCAGTGAAGCAGTGAAAAAATGATGGCAAGGATGTCGCCAGAGTGGCTTTTTGGTTTCTTTTCTTGTGCATCTCAGTCACTAGCTCCCCAATAATTTTTAGCATAGGGGGTAATGTAGTCATTCAACTTCACAATTTGTAATGTTGCAATATGTATTGGAATAATGATGGTTAGATCCTTGTTTACAGAGTTTGAGGTTTACTGTATCATTGTTATTCACACCTTACAGATGTTGATCTACCTTAAAGTTTGCTTTGATTGTTAAGCATTTACACTTTACCATTGCACACACTTTGTAATATTTTATTAATCGAGTTTAAGAGTCTCTTTAACACTTATGTTTGTTTTATTATAAAGAGATCAGATATTTGTTTTAATATTTTTGTTTTTGACTATTAAAACCATTTGCCTTAGTAATGTTGGTACATTTAAAAAAAGAGGTAAAAAAATCTATATATTCCTAAATGTATAATATTGTAAAAAATATTCAATAATTATCGATATCGAATGATATGAAACCTAATATAATAATATATATATTTTTTTTGCAATAATGCCCAGCCCTAACTTATCTCTTTAAACAATATATCATGATTTAAAAAATGGATGACTGGTCTGGAAAATTTGTAGATTATGTTTTCCAAATAAGAAAACGTAAGTGAATGTCAGAATCATCATGAAAAGTGCACAAGTGGGGTTTAAGAACAGATTTTTTGTAAGAATGGACGATAAATGAGGCTCAGAAATATTTATACACATGTGAATGGGATAATATGCATTCCTGCCAGATAAACATTCAGAGCATTCTAGTAACCACCTTCAATCTTACTGACAAGAAACAGAGAAACTATTCAATGACCCAGGACGTTTATTTGAAGTGTACCACGTCCTCTTGGTTGTCTAAGTTACAAAGAGAATCACTGTTGTCCTAGAACTAAATTAATGCTGTGACACCATTGCCAGACAAAAACACTATCTCAGACTTTTGCACAGAGGTAGTTTTGGCTCTCCCAGACCGCTTTGCTGAAACGAAGGCCTATTTTTGCTGCAACATGACATGCTCAAGATTAAGTATTACAGTTGTAAGTCCCTGAAGTTCTTATTTAATGCGTATTGCATCATCACAGATCCATAGAGGGAGAGAAGTGAAACTTTGGAGTTGAATGGTTGCCTCTAGACTAATGAAGGCCGATGGGGGCCCATTTGATTGGAAATCGAGAGCAGTCTCCCGGTGGCCTATTAAAATGACCACGCTCAACTGTGCAAGAAGCTCTCTAGCCATCTATCTCGACTGCCGTTCGGTCTCATTTGCCTGTTTCTTTCCCTCTGAAGCCCCCATCAGTCAGCCTCATAAATTCACAGCGCCATTGCCGTTAATTGTAGTACACTGAATAAATGTTTCCAGAGCTAAATTGGGTGTAGTTAAGTACTTCACAGAGAGCATGATATAAAACACCCTGCCAGTCGCCCCAGTAGACGGCTGATAGACTGCGAGGGCAGCAGTAGTAAAGACGCCGTCGTGTATAACTGCCGTTTACTTCTTATATGAGGCATTTGGGCTTAAAATATTGACTTCAAATCCCTTCTCTCTCTTTCTAGACAGAGAAAGGAAGCGCTCTCCACGAAGCCGCTCTCTTTGGAAAGATGGATGTAGTTCAGCTACTGCTTGACTCAGGTATGTGTGTACTGTACTGTGTGTGTGGGGTCGAGATGGGATGTTTCATTTCCATAGTTTGTTTAAAATACTTGCGTGACCTGTGACCTAACAGCTTTCCTGTCAGTGCCAGCTGTGGAACAGGAAGTAGGACTGAGGAACTTCCTGTTGTAGGGAAAGGGCGGTGGGACCGCTCTGTCGTGGTTTTATTGTTATGGAAAATATTATTCTGGGAAGATTGTTTTAGTTTTGTGTTTTTCATGTTTTTGAAGGTTAATAGAAAGAAGTAAATCCTGATTTTTCTATTGTGTCGTTTTTCCACAAGGATTCACGCGATTTTTGTTTCAAATCATTTGCTAGTTTAAATGTATTTTTGAATTAATGTTAATTACTAAAATATTATATTAATATATTTATACTTTATTATAACCTTATTCATAGTTGTGTTTGTTGTTAGCAGATAGAAATGGAAAAAACTAAACACAAAGTATATACATATATATGGATTATGGATTAATGCTCAAAATTACAGAGAAAATGTATTGTTAGTTCTGACATTAAAGGAATATTTCACCCAAAAATTAGAATTTACTGCAACTGAATAATTAAAAAAACTTGTGATCATTGACTTCCATAGTATTTGTTTTTTTCTACTATGGATGTCAATGGTTACAGGTTTCCATCTTTCTTCAAATTTTCTTCTTTTGTGTTCAACAGAAGAAAGAAACAAGTATAATATATAATATTAATTTATATATATATATATATATATATATATATATATATATATATATATATATATATATATATATATATATATATATATATACAGTATATATATATATATATATATATATAATATATATATATATATATATATATATATATATATATATATATATATATATATATATATATATATATATATATATTAGATCAATACTCAAAATTACGCAGTAAATGTATTGTTAGTTCTAACAGGGCTAGTTCACTAGAAAATTTACTCACCTTTTATTGAAAACTGAATAGCTGAAAAGCTATAACCATTGATTTCATAGTATTTGTTTTTCCTGTTGTGGAAGTCAGTGGTTATTGGTTCTTCAAATTTTCTTTTTTGGGTTTAACAGAAGAAAGAAACTCAAACAGGTTTAGAGCAAGTAAAGGGTAAGTAGAGTAAACCCTTTTGGGTGAACTATGCCTTTAAATGGCCACTTTAAATAAATATTTTGAGCTCTGCTTTAGATTTGGTTTGGTATCTTTTGTAAAAAAGGACTACATTAATTAAACAAAAACTGCAAATCTCATTTATATAGTTAGCTTTTTGTATTTTCAGTGTTTCAGTATCATCATAATCAGATGGAACAGTTTTGTGGTGTTGTTTTATTGGGATTAAAAAAGTACACTAAAGCCAGTTACTTTACAGAACATTGAACAAAAAAGATGCAATGTACAAGTTATTTTGCTCAAGAATTTACGCGATTTAAAATTGTTTTCAAATTGTTTTTCTAGTTTTAATCTATCTTTGAATTAATGTTGATTACTAAAACATTAATACATTTGTATTGTATTAGCGGCTCAGTGGCGCAGTAGGTAGTACTGTCGCCTCACAGCAAGAAGGTCGCTGGTTTGAGCCTCGGCTGGGTCAGTTGGCGTTTCTGTGTGGAGTTTGCATGTTCTCCCCGCGTTTGCGTGGGTTTCCTCCGGGTGCTTCAGTTTCCCCCACAGTCCAAAGACATGCGATACAGGTAAATTGGGTAAGCTAAATTGTCCGTAGTGTATGAGTGTGAATAAGTGTGTATGGATGTTTCTCAGAGATGGGTTGCAGCTGGAAGGGCATCCGCTGCGTAAAACATATGCTGGATTAGTTGGCGGTTCATTCCGCTGTGGCGACCCCTTATAAATAAAGGGACTAAGCCAAAAAGATAGTGAATGAATGAATGTATTGTATTAGAAACTTATTCATATTTATATATTTTTACCAGAATTAATTGGAAGAAAACTAAACTCAAACATTTAATGTATGTATGTATATATATATATATATATATATATATATATATATATATATATATATATATATATATATATATACAGGGAGTGCAGAATTATTAGGCAAGTTGTATTTTTGAGGATTAATTTTATTATTGAACAACAACCATGTTCTCAATGAACCCAAAAAACTCATTAATATCAAAGCTGAATATTTTTGGAAGTAGTTTTTAGTTTGTTTTTAGTTTTAGCTATTTTAGGAGGATATCTGTGTGTGCAGTTGACTATTACTGTGCAGAATTATTAGGCAACTTAACAAAAAACAAATATATACCCATTTCAATGATTTATTTTCAACAGTTTCAACCCCAGCCTCCCAGACACTGTTCAGAGAGGTGTACTGTTTTCCCTCCTTGTAAATCTCACATTTGATGATGGACCACAGGTTCTTTATGGGGTTCAGATCAGGTGAAAAAGGAAGCCATGTCAATTGTTTTTCTTCTTTTAGACCCTTTCTTGCCAACCACGCTGTGGAGTACTTGGACGCATGTGATGGAGCATTGTCCTGCATGAAAATCATGTTTTTCTTGAAGGATGCAGACTTCTTCCTGTACCACTGCTTGAAGGTGTCTTCCAGAAACTGGCAGTAGGACTGGGAGTTGAGCTTGACTCCATTCTCAACCCGAAAAGGCCCCACAAGTTCATCTTTGATAATACCAGCCCAAACCAGTACTCTACCTTCACCTTGCTGGCGTCAGAGTCGGACTGGAGCTCTCTGCCCTTTACCAGTCCAGCCACCGGCCCATCGAGACTCACTCTCATTTCATCAGTCCATAAAACCTTAGAAAAATCAGTCTTGAGATATTTCTTGGCCCAGTCTTGACATTTCAGCTTGTCTGTCTTGTTCAGTGGTGGTCATTTTTCAGCCTTTCTTACCTTGGCCATGTCTCTGAGTATTGCACACGTTGTGCTTTTGAGCACTCCAGTGATGTTGCAGCTCTGAAATATGGCAAAACTGGTGGCAAGTGGCATCTTCACATCTTGGCAGCTGCATGCTTGACTTTTCTCAGTTCATGGGCAGTTATTTTGCACCTTGGTTTTTCCAGACGCGTCTTGCGACCCCTTTTGAATGAAACACTTGATTGTTCGATGATCACGCTTCAGAAGCTTGGCAATTTTAAGAGTGTAGCATCCCTCTGCAAGATATCGAACTATTTTTGACTTTTTGGAGCCTGTCAAGTCCTTCTTTTGACCCATTTTGCCAAAGGAAAGGAAGTTGCCTAATAATTATGCACACCTGATATAGGATGTTGATGTCATTAGACCACACCCCTTCTCATTACAGAGATGCACATCACCTAATATGCTTTATTGGTGATGGCTTTCAAACCTATACAGCTTGGAGTAAGACAACATGCATAAAGAAGACGATGTGGTCAAAATACTCATTTGCCTAATAATTCTGCACTGCCTGTATATATATATATATTGGATTAATACTTAAAATGACACAGTAAATGTATTGTTAGTTCAAATATTAAAGGGCTAGTTCACTCGAAAATTTACTCGCCTTATATTAATAACTAAAAAACTAAAAAGCAGTAACTACTGACTTGCATAGTATTTGTTTTTCCTGTTATGGAAGTCAATGGTTACATGATCTTTCTTCAAATTTTGTAAAATAAGCACTTTTGAGTGAACTCTACCTTTTAACGATCATGTTAAATAAATATTACAAGCTTTGCTTTTGATTTTGTTTTCTGCCTTTTGTAAAAGAGGACCACAGTAATTAGAAAAAGACTGCAAATCTCATTTACATAGTTAGCTTTTTGTATTTTAAGTGTTGTATCATCATAAGCAGATGGAACAGTTTTGTGGTGTTTTTTAATTGGGAATAAATCCAGTTATCTTAGAGAACATTTAACAAAAAGATCAAATGCACAAATTAAAAACATTGAAAAAACACTAAACATAAACTTTAGAAAAGAATCCAAATTAATATGTTTTTCTCTTTTTATCAGGGATTGATGCCAACATCAGAGATTGCCAAGGAAGAACTGCGCTAGATATACTAAGAGAACATCCGTCTCAGAAATCACAACAAATTGCTTCTCTCATACACGGTAAAGTGTTTCACAGTTTTCTTATGTGCACACTCTGGGAAACGTTTTTAAAGGGAAATATACCACTTAAAACACACACAAGCACACTCTCACACACGTGCACAATTTGACAAGGGAGTGTGTTCTTGGTGGAGATCAGAAGGCGGATGCTTGCAGATTGATAAAATTCATTTCAGGAAGTTTGTGTTAGATTGAGAACAATGGTTGTTTAATGTGTTAGAAATCCCTGTTCCCTGACATACTCTGGACAAAAAATAAATAAATCAAACACTTACAATGATGTGTCTTCAGTCTTGTTAATGAACTGTTCATGAGCTTTAGGGCTTATTACATGTTTATTACTTTGTTATTACCAGTGTTGGGGAGTAACTAGTCACATGTAACGGCGTTACGTAATTTAATTACAAAATAAAAGTAACATTAATTCGTTACAGTTACTGAGAAAAAATGTGTAACTAAATTACAGTTACTAAGTAAAATGTTAAAGATTACAAATTGGGTTACATCTAAATATGTTGAATAATATTAATCTGTTGCTTTGCCTGTTTTTGATATGCACAATGCCTTCTGCTAAGGCCAATTATTAAAGCGGTGCTGTTCTGATGCTTTTGATTGGTTTTCCGGTTTGAATTTGCGATGCACCTCCTCTTTGCCGCTGAAAGCATTAGGCTACTACAACCAGTCTGAGAGCTGCCACCATAGCGAGTGATAAAAATGCATTTCAATGCTGGAAATTTAAAAATCATTTCACCCTGAAATCTGAGAAGAGAATAAATATAACAGTTCAGTGCAAAATTAGTTTGCCAGCTGTTAAAATACGTTCGACATTAAAGGCTTCAATGTCGAACCTGAGAAAGCATCTGCAGCTATGTAACATAGCCTTTATTTATTTTATAAAAGCAAATGGGTTTGTCGATATTGTGAGTGTACAGAAATAAAAACCCTTTCATTTCCAATGATATATTATGACTCACAAAGTTATCGATTTGTGAAATTCAGGGCACCAACAGACTCCTCTGGCCAAAGCGATTTTATCACATTAACAGTGTTGTGCAGTAACGTCACTACAAGTAGGGATGCTACTAGCTTAACTACATTTCTTAGTAGCGTGGCGGTAGCGTTGCTACTTTATAAATCAAATAGCTTTTCAGTAGTGAAGATATTTTTTTAGTAAAGTAGCGCAGTAGCGTCCACACCAGTTACAGTACATTTGCCGATCGCAGATCAATAAGTGACGGCACCGACATTCACAGAGCTGTGAGGCCAGTGTCCAGCTGATGAAAGTAAATCCATATGATGATGAGTGACGATTTCTTCTTCTACTGGTTTTTCAGTGGTTGACAACAAACTTTTTGGTGCGTTACTGCCACCTCTCGCTCTAGTCAGTGACGTCGCCAACCAATTCGCTATACAAATATATAGTTTACTGTAGTAAAGGCTAAAGTGTACTATGGTTACTAATGATACTACATTATATAGTGTAATTTATTAATGAAGAGTTGTAAATATATATACAATATAATGCTCATTCCTAAATATTTCCCTTTACTATAAATTACTATAGTATTTTAAATGTGTAACAGCTGGTTTTATTGGATTGTTTTTGCTGTTATATACTATAATTTGTTTCTGTTAAGTACAGCATATTATTTACAGTAAATAATCGAACTGAGCAATTTTTTGTTATAAGGTCTGGTTTTGTAATGGCTGTACTTTTAAATTAAATTAATATCATTTTAATTCAAGTGATGAAAGATTTTGAAATGCTAACAGTAAACAGAGCTACTGTAAGGTCACACCTGCGTGGTATAAATGCTTGAAAATGATTTAGTTGAAAATATCCATTAGAGATTTAAAAGTAATAAAAAAGCAGTCAGATGTAATCAGTTACTTTACTTTTATAAAGTAATCGAAAAGGTACACTACTTATTACATTTTAAATAGGGTAATTTGTAATCTGTAATCTATTACATTTTCTAAGTAACCTCCCCAACACTGGTCATTACCACATTCAGCGTTTTTTACTGCTGTTGAATTTTTTTCAGCCTGTTTTCATCTTTCTTGTACAAATCCTACTAAACTCATTCTTTCCAGCAGAGTTAATCATACAAAACAAAAGGCACTGGGTTGTTTGAACCCAACGTTCCACTACGCTGTCAAAAACACACCCTCATAAAAGAACAAGATGTGGTTAACTGGTTTTGAAATTCATTTTAGCTCACTTGTTGTTTCCATCCACTTCATCCCCCGTGTTTCTCATTTCTGAGGGTTGTCTTGGGTCTTTAGGACTCCTTAAAATGCCTCCTTTTGAGACTAAATCACCCGTCATCCTACAGAACAGAGGCGAAATTAAAGTTTTCCTCTCTGCCTCTGTGTGGGCAGTCAAGCAGAATCCTTAGCGTGAAGGAATCTCAAAATCACACTTGCTGTGGTTTTGAAATCTACAATCTTTGACGGGATGCTGAAACTATTGTTGTTTTCATGGTCACCGTGTGGCTTGTGCAACCTATAATTGTTTAGAGCTACAATTACAACCACCTCATTTTGGTTTTCACCAACCTAAAGTGCCTTTTTTATTTCTTTTCTTTTTTAAAGAGAGAGATTGAAAAAATAGGGAGAGTAAATAAGACAAAATGGAATGTAAATACATAGCTAATTGCTTTCAGGGCCTGTATAGAAATTACACTGTAAGGCTTTAGTTATCCTAAACTATAACTTAGCAATGGTATCCTAACCTAGCTGACTCATGTCAAATGTGTTTTTGTGTTTGTCTGTTTATTGTATGTTAATTCATTTCTTTCTCTCTAGATTATATGATGTCAGATTGTGACAGAGGGAATTTTCACGAAGACTTAGCACGACATCGGCCAATACCTACACCACGCACTTCAATACCGTCTCCTGTGCCCTCACCATCTCTACGGCATAAAAGTATGTTTATTTTATTGGTTTAAAATAGTGCTTTTAATAATGACAATGACTAATCATGCTTGTATTTACATATTATATTTGTGTATATATCTGTGTGTACTGTGTGTGTGTGTGTGTGTGTGTGTGTGTGTGTATATATATATATATATATATATATATATATATATATATATATATATATTTATATATATATATATATATATATATATATATATATATATATATATATATATATATATATATATATATATATATTAGTGCTGGGCCGTTATCGGGCTGGGGTACTAGACGCAAATAAGGGGTAAGGACTGGTGAGAGTGTCATGGAATTTAATAATGCACGCCAAATGGTAAGAAAAAAACTTCCGCATTTCGCGATGCGTGTGTGTGTTTGTGTATGTTTGTGCGCGGTCCTTTACTGACAGCCGCGTGCGGATCTTGTCGGAAAACATGGCGAAAGGTCCTAAAGACCACAGGGTTTACTTCTATAATGCCACTAATATCTGCATACTCCACATGTCTTAATTCCATTTCTGTTTAGTTCAGTTTTGACTTTAGTCGGATTAAGGTAATCAAAAATTGCTATTTAGAGCTTATGTAGGCCTACAGTTCAAAATTCAAGTTTAACTGAATAAACAGTTAGTAAACACAAGTACATCTTATTAAACATAATTTATTTTCATCACCAATTATCATAGTATAACAGTTTCTCAAGCAGTTTGTGATGCACTTTGGAAACAGGAGATGAGCCCCTGGTTTAATGCGACACCCGGCTTGAGAAACCCGTTCTCAAAGACGTATAATTTGGGTAGCACACATATTCTGAATGCCTTCGGCAGAGTTCAACTGAGCCATTTTAATCTAGATTAATCTAGATTTTCATGCACAACCATCTCTAGGGTTTACAGAGAATGGTCTGAAAAAGAGAAAATATCCAGTGAGGCAGTTCTATGGGCGCAAATGCCTTGTTAATGCCAGAGGTCAGAGGAAAATGACCAAATTGGTTTGAGCTGATAGAAAGGCAACAGTAAGAGCATCTCACCGGGTGCCACTCCTGTCAGATAGGAACAGGAAACTGAGGCTACAATTTGAACAGGCTCACCAAAATTGGACAACAGAAGGCAAAAATATTGCCTTGTCTCGCGAGTCTCGATTTCTGCTGCGACATTTGGATGGTAGGGTCCAAATTTGGCGTCAAGAAAATGAAAGCATGGATCTATCCTGTCTTGTATCAAGGGTTCAGGCTGCTGGTGGTGGCACTTAATGTGTGGGCATTTATTTTGTGTGTAATTAGACACATTATTTGTTAAACGGCAGTAGTTAAAAATACCTGTAATTAACGATATCTTGAGATTCATGGGTGATTTACATTTATTTTCTGATTTTGATTTTGACTTGCATTATGGGGCCTTGATATCAGCTCTGAAAGCATTTAATGTTGAACAGTATAACAGAGTGACTTTTATTGACATTTTTAATAGTTTGAAATTATATATTGACTGGCTTTGTCGTGTAAATTACAGTGCAAAAACTGACTGCCAGTTTAGTTTGTTTATTGTGTGTATATATATATATATATATATATATATATATATATATATATATATATATATATATATATATATATATATATATATATAATAATGTTTAACAGAGCAATGATTTTTTTCACAGTATGTCTGATAATATTTTTTCTGTATTTTAGCTAGAATAAAAGCAGTTTTAAATTTTTTAAAAGCTATTTTAAGGTCAAAATTATTAGCCCCTTTAAGCTAATTTTTTTTTCAATAGTCTACAGAACAAACCATCATTATACAATAGCTTGCCTAATTACCCTAACCTGCCTAGTTAACCTAATCAACTTAGTTAAGCCTTTAATTGTCATTTTAAGCTGTATAGAAGTGTCTTGAAAAGTATCTAGTAAAATATTATTTACTGTCATCATGGCAAAGATAAAATAAATCAATTATTAGAAATGAGTTATTAAAACTATTATGTTTAGAAATGTGTTGAAAAAATCTCTGTTAAACAGAAATTGGGGAAAAAAATAAACAGGGGGACTAATAATTCAGGGGGCCAATCTGACTTCAACTGTATATATATACAGTATATATATATATATATATATATATATATACAGTATATATATATATATATATATATATATATATATATATATATATATATATATATATATATATATATATATATATATATATATATATATATATATATATATATAGTTGAAGTCAAAATTATTCGCCCCCCTGAATTATATATATATATATACTTTTTCAAAATAGAATTATTATTATATACTTTTTCAAATAGAACTATTATTTCATACAATATATTGTAAAACTAAAAACATCAATATAAATCCATCTGTTAAGCTGTTGCATCTTATAGATTACAAGTATTTTTATACATCAAAACATAATGTTATTATTCATTATTTGGTCAGTGCTCTAAATGTGCTTGTTCCCTCAAAGAGAATTCCTTTTATGTGTTTTATTGCATATATTTTTTTGCATTCAAGTGTACAGTGTGACATCCAGTGGTAGTGTGATGCTATTACAGCACATTGTCTGCTGCTTAGTGTTTTTTTTCTTCTGCCAATTATGTTACTGTTTAATGCAGTTTGCTCATCTAGATCACCTGAACCATGTTTAAAAAAAAAAAAAAAAAAAAAAAAAAAAAACCCAAACAAACAAAATGCTCTGTTTTTGTTCAATATTTTCATACCAGAACACAAATACTGGAAATTAACTGGTAGATATTTGGATCAATGTGTGTTATTACAAAAGTGCAGTCAGGAGTGCCTCTAGTGGTCAGTTGTTGCAGTGCAAGGCAGTTTCGCTAGTCCTCTTTGTGGTCTGAATGTGAATTACTGCTGGATGTGCGTCTTTGTTTCCAGCTGGAGCAGCATTTTCATAATGATCACAGGTGAATCGGAGAGTCTGCCAACCACAAAATGACTGTTAGTACACATCAGCACTCTGAGCCCATGCCAGAAAACAAGCATTTGTCCCAGATTAAATATTCAAAGGACAAGAGAGTAAAAATAAATAGGCTGGTTGCGTAAAAATACATTTATTTAAAAGCTTTTAAAGAGAAGTCAGATGTGCTTTTGCTATCATGATTGTTCATAAATGCAACGTTTTATGTGTATAAATATTGAGTTGCGTTGACTTGACAAAACTGTTCATCATACTGTAGTTTAATATACATATATTATTGGTGAATAGAAAATACAAAAAAATATTGTTTTGTGTGGTTACATTTGATTATAGTGCAAAAGATGAAAAAATATCTATTATAGTTTTTCTGTGATTTTTCAAAAGATGAAATATTATTTATGGTTGTTCAGGGGAGGGAGAAGGAAAAAATATCTAATTTGCTACAACTCCCTGAGCTATGGATTTAGAAACGCTCTAGCAGCACTATTTAGAAGTCAAAAGTAATGCTATATTTAAAAGAAAATATTCAAATGTTATTAGAAATACTAATACCTGCAGTGCTTATGGCCTGTATCAGTTTAAGTCATATTATTACATAAAATGAAATAGCTGTGTTTTAATGTACAGTGCTCACTGCTTGGCATATATAAGTACACCCTTCACAAATCTCTCTTTTAAATTTATATTTTTAATAGGAAGCTATACAATATTATATTTGTGCATTTACATTAGATTAGTCAGTGCTGAAGCCAAATCTGGAGCTTATCTAACAGAATAACTTACGATAACGGTCCAAAAACTAGTACACACAAATTTATATGTTATAGAAAAATATTAAATACAAATTTAAAAAAGAGGAAAAATCAAGAGAAGCAAAACAATGGAAAATTTTGTTGAAATTTTGGAGTTTTTTTTTTTTTTTTTTTGCAATATTTTGCTTGAATTTAATTGTATTATCGTTCTATTTTTAACTATGTTTGGTGACTAAAATATTATTTTATTAAATATATCTGTTTAATAAATCTGTTTTGTTTAAATACAATAAAATACATTGCCTATATTCACTGAGAAATGGATACTTATATTCATTTTCAAAATGAGATGTACTAAATTATGCTGAGCACTGTATATTTATATTTAATATGCTATTATAGTATTGGAGAACAACTTACTATTGTACTATTACCTACTGTAGTTTTATCATTAATTTAGTGATTTTAGATTTTCTGTTTTTGTTTTATACCTTTTAGATGAGTTTTTTTTAGTTTTAGCTGTTAGAAAAAGCTGAATGAGAAACATGTTATTGGCAGAGATGCTAAAATATAATGTTTTTCTTTCTAGTCAACACTTAATAATTAACAAATGGTTTGGTTTAAAGAGTTTTAGTGTCAGTTTTATTGTACTATAATAACCCTTATGCAACTTAAAAATCTGATTCTAATCTAAAATCTAATCACTTAAATTTAAAACGTATCCTGTAAATAAATAAGTAAATGTAAAAATGTGTTGTTTCAAATGAAAAGTATTGGATTTTAACTAGTAATTTAGAAAAAATAAACATGAAGAATAAATAAGCAACAATATTAGATGTCATCGTATTAAACCAGTAAACTGCAAAAATATTATATGTTAGTCATGACATGGTAATCATAACTTCTTCAAATCATTAATCCTATTTCAGCTTTTTTATGTATTCAAACTAATGTAATTTACTAAAGAAAATAAGATTAATTTGATTTAACTTAAATATTTAAGGCAACCATGTCACTTTTAACAATGTATATAAGTATTTATAAATGTATTTTACCATAACATCATTATACTGTTATTTAAATTTTAGGTTTGCCTTCTCTCTTTCTCTCTCTCTCTCTTGTTGGTCAAGCTAAACTGTCAATATGGAAAACCCATATAATGGCTATTGAAAAGAAAAATATTGAGATTTTTTATTGCCTTGGTTAAATCCATGATCAGATTGGAATGTAAATTTCATCAACTAGTAGGGAATTTGCTTGAATTTAAATAGTGAGTGAATTAATCTCTGTATATGCTAAGTGAAAAAGAGACGATATTATTTACTTGGTGATTTTTGGTGATCAGTAGTGTCTTAAGATGTTTTGTAATAGCTGTACTTTGCTCTCTGAGGTTTTACTGTTAATCAAAGTGTTTTTAAAGTCTCTCTTTCTTTCTTTCTTTCTTGCTTTCTCCTTGTCTTTGCAGATGATGCAGTAACAGGGGAGTTGTCCAAGCTGCTGAATGAAATAAAGATCTGCCGTGATAAGGATTGCTCCTTCGAGGAGCTTTGTCAGACCATCTCTTCTCACTCTCAGTCCATGGAGAGCTTCGGCAGTGGGCGACTGTCAGACGAGGAGCGCAACGGCACTCTAACCCGAATAAACAAGGTGTGCTGCAGTAGAAAATACAGTATTCTATAGAACTCAGGAGAAGAACAAAAGAAAACTGAAACAGTACAGGATGTAGTCAAAACACCAGCTAAAGCCATCAGACATAATGTCAATTATATAGTACAAAATTACACACATATTTAAAAAAAAATAAAAATAAAAAAATAATGTATTTTGGGACTGGGTTGCCAGATTGCATAAAATCTCTCGTGTCTTTTCCCCCTCATCTTTAATCGATACAATTAAGAACAGTATACATATTTTTTGGAATGAGTTGCCAGATTGCTAAGAATCTTTGGATGTCTGTTTTTTTATTCAAATTGAAGAAATCTTTAATCCATGAAAATAAAGAACTGCGTACTTGTTTTGGAACTAGGTTGCCAGATTGCATGAATCTCTAGGTATCTTTTAGTTTCAATTAAAGAGGAAACCTTTAATCCCTGAAAATAAAGAACAGTGTACATATTTTTGGATCTAGGTTGCCAGATTGCATAGAATATCTGGGTATTATTATTTTTATTTCCAAATGAAGAAGAAATCCTTAATCCATGTAAATAAAAAATAAAGAAAAGGGGTCTTTACATTTAAAAAAAACATTAATCTTCTGGAAGGTAGCCATATAATATATACAATATTTTGAACACATTGTACTTGTTGTCCCCTTCAGAACTTCAAAACATCATACAATCAATAATAAAAGTGTTTAATGAACTTTTAACTCACAGTGTTGATGCATTACCTCACATTGTCCAACAGAGGGCAGAACTAAACGCTATTTTCACCACTAGGTTTCCTTTCAATTTATGTAATCTCATAAATACATATTTTTAGCTCTAAAACAGCCCCAGATTTAATCACTGATGCTATTTACCACAAACAAAATTGTATTTTTAATGTGGCATCCTCACGTTGCTGGCTGAGGGAGTGAGTTTAACCTTATATAAATGACAAATAAGCTGCTTTAGGAATGTGTGCGCTTTGCTGTCACAGTGACCACTGGATCACAGCTTACTCCCTTGCGTCTGTTTGATCGATACAATTAAATGTGTTTGTGTCGGGTCAATCAATCAAAGTCTGCAGAGCCCAGATAAACAAGCTAAGACACGCGTGCACACACAAACACACTCTTCCAATCGATTACAGTCACACGTCAGATGTGTCAAATGGATTTGTTTGCAGAGTCTTTAAAACGGCATGTTTACTGGCCATGCATTTTTTCAGACAGTTATTAAATAGTGTTTTTAAAACAGCTTTATCTGTTATTAAATGTTTAGAAATAAAAATTATTTAAATGTTTTGTTCATCTTCCTTATACAATATATTGCTGTAGATGATTGTTTTATATGCAAGTGCGCTGTTAAAATATGTTGCTTATTTTAATTAAGTTGAACCAATTTAACTTCATTTTAACTGGGCAGCATGGTAGCTAATTGGTTAGCACTGTCGCCTCACAGCAAGAAGGTCGCTGGTTCAAGTCCCGGCAGGGCCAGTTGACATTATTGTGTGGAGTTTGCATGTTCTTCCTGTGTTTGCATGGGTTTCCTCCAAGTGCCCCGGTTTCCCCCACAGTCCAAAGACATGGGCTATAGGTGAATTGTATAAACTAAATTGGCCGTAGTGTATGTGTGTAAATGAGTGTATCGGTGATTCCCAGTACTGGATTGCAGCTGGAAGGGCATCCGCTGTATAAAACATATGCTGGATAAGTTGATGGTTCATTCCGCTGTGATAACCCCTGATGAATAAAGGCACTAAGCCGAAGGAAAATCAATGAAAGCCATTTTAACCTGCATTAATTAAGCTTAAAAGATCAAGCTAAAATTTATTTAACTTAAAAAATAAGTTGAAACCTGATTAACTTTCTAAATTCATTCATTCATTTTCTTTTCGGCTTAGTCCCTTTATTAATCCGGGGTCGCCACAGCGGAATGATCCGCCAACTTCTCCAGCATGTTTTTATGCAGCGGATGCCCTTCCAGCTGCAACCCATCTCTGGGAAATATCCACACACTCATTCACACACATACACTACAGACTGCGTCGCCACTTTCTAAATTAAGTTCAAATAACATAAAACATAAGCTGTAATGACTTTATTGTATATTTTTATTACAGTGGGTGATATACTAGTTAAATGCACATACCCTGTAATATCTAAATAATGCTCTGTAACATCTAAATTTGACACATAAACAATGTTCACTCAGAAATTGCAGAATTTCATAGACAGTGATTAAGTATTAAAAAGTAACACAGTAAAGTAAACATGAATTTTTATATTATATATATTTATATTATTTTTATATTATTTTTATATTATTTTTGTACAATATACTTCAGTTATTGTTTTACAAAATATTTAACAGTGTAGCAATGTGTTTCTGTGGGAACTTGAAAAAGAAGAAACAAATATATCACATAGAATCAGACAGAATGGAGCATTGAGAGTCAGACTATAATTCTAACATATTTAAAGCATGAATCATGCTATAATCCCTCTAAAAAGTCAAAGATAAATGGTCTGAAAGTCACAGACAAGCAAAGCGATTGTTCATGTTGAATTATACAAGGCCGTAACCATCATAAACACAGAGTGGGACAAGTACCCCCTGATTTTTAGAAATGGACAAAATGTCCCCCTGAGTATTTGAAATGCTCTGCTGCACTCCATTTAGTCATTTTCTGTCTTTAGAATGAGATTTGTTTTCTAAGTTATGCTTTCAGGCTGGACAGAGTGTTCCTATGATCCAGCGGTCCAATCAAATTGAAGTAGGCAGGCTTTACTGAATTTCAGAGCAAAACGTCAGTTTACTGTTTAAAAAGTAATGTTTTTATTCATTTTTTTATATTGTAATATTATGCAAAAGGTACACAAATTAGGATCACATTCAAATGGAAGAAAAAGAAAAACTAAACAACAGAACAGATGAAAAACAAAACAAAAAAACAACAACAAAACAGTCAGGTACTGGCAGGTGTGTGTGTTTGCGCGTGTGTGTGTGTGTGTGTGTGTGTGTGTGTGTGTGTGTGTGTGTGTGTGTGTGTGTGTGTGTGTGTGTGTGTGTGTGAGCGCGCGTGTGTGTGTGTGAGCGCGCGTGTGTGTGTGCGCATACTGGGTGGACAGGTCAGAATGCATAAATAAGAGAACAATATATATATATATATACAACTTGCATAACAGTAGAAAATTATTATAGGTCACACATATCAATAAATGAAGGAAACAACAGATAGAAATAAAACAGATAGAAACCAATCAGTGGTAAGGAGTGACAACAATGACAGTAATGTAATGATAGAAATAAAAAAGGACAACAGTAATAATAGCAAAGACATCAACAATAATAATAAGTACTACTACAGCAATTACTACTGCTGCTACTACTACTACTACTAGCATCAGCGCATCATCCAAGTGGATGCTGCATACTGGTGGTGGTGTGGAGAGACCCTCCTGACTCCCTGAGTGTATGGCCATACACAATAAATGCGCTATATAAATGCACATTACATTACATTACATTACTATTACCACCACCACAACTATAACGACTGCTACGTATGTTTTGCATTTTTGACATAGGAGGCAATACAGATAAGAGAAAATGTGCATGTGTAAAAACTGTATTTACAAACCGTTTAGACTGATTACTTACAACTCGAAATACACTCTTAAAATAGAAATCAATAAATAACTACACTTTTCTTTATTAGCCTTGGTTCCATGAAAAATCTTTACAGTTGACTTTACAGTAGTACCCAAAAGTTCTTAATGGTTGGGAAATGGAAAGGTTCTTTAGATTCTGAAATGTTCTTCACATTAAATAAAAAAACAAATACATGGTTCTTTTAACAACCATTCACTGAAAGGTTCTCTTGCAAACTAAAAATGATTTAAAGCAGTGGTGCTCAACCCTATTCCTGGCAATCGACCTTCCTGCAGTTTTCAGTTGCAGCCCTTATCAAACACACCTGCCTGTAATTATCAAGTGCTCCTCACGTTCTAAATAATTGGTTCAGGTGTGTTTGATCAGGGTTGGAGCTGAAATCAGCTGGAAGGTCGATCGCCAGGAACAGGGTTGAGCACCCCTAATTTAAAGCATCATTGCAACCCATCTCTTTTGGGTATAGACACAGTATTTCCTTTGCTGCCCTGTGTCTTGAGAATTTATAAAACAAATTGGTGTGCCACTATGTTAAAGGCGTGGTTATGGCTTTGATCCGTAGACTGAAAAGCACTTTTTTAAGTCCTATTGAAGAAAGTCAGTGGAGTACAGTGAAATACAGGTGGACTTGAGTGAGGAATGTCCAAAACATTAAGTCAGGATTCTTTCAATAGTAAAATCGCAATAAACTGACAAAAGTCTTGTCAGGAGTTAGCCTTTTTTAATCTCAACAAAATGGTGATTGGCTCTTTTAGCTATAATGGTGCTGTTATATTACTGAAATCAAAAAGTCGTCTGTATTACACTTAGTACTTATTACACTTATTACACTTAGTACTTATTACACTTAACTTATTACACGTAAAGAATGACTTTTCCCCCAATGTAATTAATTTCAGTAATGAATTGAGTTGAATAAACTGAATTTGTTTAGACGGAACACATTTTTTGTAGTGTAATATATAAAAAGTTTATCTAGTAGTTATATTTTGTAAATATATCCTTCAGCCAGTATATCAAGCGTTCAGTTTTTTCTTCGAGTGGTCCGCTTCCTCCCCCTTCTACCTTCTCTCTCTTATCTAAATCTTGTGTTATGTTGGCTTGAAATGAGATCAGTATCTGTGCTCAGCCTGTGTGCTTGACTGTTGACTGTATTTAACTTTATATATCTCTCTCTTCTGGACTGCAGCGTCCCACTCCCCCGTTACCCCCAGCGATGGAGGAGGAGGAAAAGAGCTGTGGACCCTCAGGCCTGTGGGAGGCGCTCACTCCCTGCAACGGCTGCAGAAACCTGGGCTTTTCTCAGGTACACACATTTACACATCTGCCCATACAGTGCAGTCACCAGTTTCATAGAGGATAAAGAATTAAAAATTAAAAGAAGGGAAGTAGCTAAGTCTGTAAAATTAGTTAGTCAATCAGTATTTTTTTGAATGATCATATTATAATGATTATTTGAATGTATACAATCATGCAAACATGTGGCACTAAAGACTGTTGTACACTGTAAAAAATTCTGGGTTCCACACATTTCCTTCATGTTGTGCCAACACAAATTAACTTAACTTAATTGTTTTTAAAACTTTAAGTGGATTGAGCATAAAGCAATTAAGTTTGTCTTTTAAAAAAAACTCAAGAATTGTGTTGATTTAGCTCATTTTAAATAAGTAGTTTGAACAAGCAGCAAAAAATGTTTTTTAAGTATAATGATAATGAAAATCTAGCATAGAAGGAAAAAAACTTTAAATATAGAGTGCACAGCATAATTGAGTACAAAAATAAATATTGGTATCCATTTCTCAGTGAATATAGGCAATGTATTATGGTGCATTTAAACAAAACAGGTTTATTAAACAGATACATTTATTAAAATAATATTTTAGTCACCAAACATATTTAGAAATAGAAAGATAATACAATTAAATTCAAGCAAAATATTGCAAAAACCTACAAAATTTCAAATAAACTCATCAATTCTTTTGTTTCTCTTGATTTTTCCTCTCTTTTTAAATTTGTATTTAATATTTTTTCTATAACATAAATTTGAGTGTACTAGTTTTTGGACCGTTATCGTAAGTTATTTTGTTAAATAAGCTGCAGATTTGGCTTCAACACTGTCTAATCTAATGTAAATGCACAAATATAATATTGTATAGCTTCCTATTAAAAATATGAATTTAAAAGATAGATTTGTGAAGGGTGTACTTATATATGCTGAGCACTGTAATTAATTAACATTTTGTTAACTAACAGCTTGCATATTTAATAACTGGTTGCAACAGCACAGATCTTTATGTCATTAAAAAAACTACTTTTTTTTAGGAATTTTTTACATTAACAGAGCTGAAAGTGCATCAACACAGTGACTTTTGCAGCTGATTGTATTGCATGTGCATTATGGAACAAAATTAATGCCAAAAGTATTGAAGTAAAAAGCTTGATATACATTGTATTTTTAAACACTGAATATATTGGAAGTGAAATCTGGAAATTAAATATGAATTATTGAATTTTTATTTTGAATTTTACCTAATTAATTAAAATAATTAATAACCTAACTTTAAGTAGAAATATTTTTAGTTTTTTGCGGAGTTTGCTTGATTTTATATATATATATATATATATATATATATATATATATATATATATATATATATATATATATATATATATATATATATATATATATATATATATACTACCGGTCAAACGTTTGAGGTCAGTTTTTTTCCCATGTTTTTTTATTTATTTTTTTATTTTAATTTTAATATTTAAATAACTGCTTTCTTATTGTATGTAGTTTCAAATGAAATTATTACTTAATAGAGTTCAAAAATAACTAATAGATATCTTCATATTTTCTCCATTTTATTGATTATATGAACTGTCTTAGGTTTTCTTTTGCTTTTTTATGTTTATTTTATTTAAAAAAAATTTATGGTTCTCATGATTTGTCCTATATATTGAAATTTTGTTTTATATTTTTCCCTAACATATACATTGGGGCTAGTAGCTTTTGCACCATGACCTTAAGTTCTTTTGTTTGATTAGTTTTTGGTTTAGTATACCATCCCATGGAATTCATTTAAAATAGAGATCTGTAAGGTGTGTACTTATTTATCCTGCATGATGCTTATGTTCATATTTAAATGAAAATGTAGGATCAGTATTCATCATGTTGTGGCATGCTGCTTTGTGAACTTAACCCATCTAACCGAGTAGATCTTCAAAGTCTTTGTGACCACCTAAAAGAATAATAAAATCTTTTCATCTTTAATTCTGATTGCGCATGAAACGACGGATGAGGAAATGTTAATAGTTGGAATGTGGGCTCCCTAATGCTAGAATGAGCAAGAGGGATTCCCAGCCCTTAGACAGGAAGTCTTAATTATCCCACAGGAAGTGTAATCATGTCACACGCTCATCCGCCCACTTGCGCCATGTGAGGAGACCTCCCGCTGCCATGGAAACAGGGCTGGGGAAGGTGCCAGCGGGTTGGATCGGGGTTCCTTGGGCTGCGATTCATTCTTCTGCACCCCAGCAAAAGCAATGCTGAACTCCGTCACTGGCTCTCCTCCACAGGGAGAGAGAAACACGCCGATTCGTAGTTGCTAGGAGACACAGAATTCATAAAGTGCATGGCGTGGGATTTCCACCCACTTCCCAATTGACAGATCTGAGTCTCCATCAAAACAGGTGCGTCACAGCACTGCGCAATAACATCCAGAGCAAACATCCAGAGATAGAGAGAGAGAAAGAGAGAGAGATGGAAATAAAAAGAGAGAGAGGCTCATTCAGGCTCTTCTCAAGCATTCCTCTGCCTTCCTTGTTTGTCAAGGCAAGACACTGAAGATGAATAGGGTTAAAAAAAATAACTAATAGTCATGTTCATATTTTCCCATTTTATTGATTACATGAACTTTTCGTTTGCTTTATAGTTTTTTTATTTAATGCTGTTTATTGCGGTTGGAAGGACATCAACTGCGTAAAACATACACCAGAGTAGTTGGTGGTTCATTCCGCTGTGGCAACCCCTGTTAAATCAGGGACTAAGCTGAAGGAAAATGAATGAATGAATGAATGAATGAATGAATGAATTTTGTTTAAATATGCAAATGAGTTTCATTGAACATGCTAATTTGCATAAATTGCACATAATCTGAATGTCGGATGCAGTCAGGGTTAAAGTTATTGTAGATTATTTTTTGTGTGGACATTATAAGGTTTTACTGAGAGGATTTTGGGAATCTGTTTTCTTTACTCTTTTTTTTCAACTTTGTTTTTTTATTATTAATTTTTTGTTACAAAAGTCTCATGAACATTACAGGATATCAAGATTTATATCATTACAAAGTAGACTTTCCCACCCCTGTATTTACCCCCACCCCCTCCCCCCCCCCCCCCAAAAAAAAATGAAAAATTTAAATAAAAATAAAAATAAATTAAAAAAAACAAACAAAACAAATAAACAGATTGAAATTCAAATAACAGTCATTATTACATACTATTCCACTTTATCTATTTACAAATTGCATAAAAGGGGACCATACCTTTTTAAAGACCTCTGCTTTACCTCTTACTGCATATGTTAACTTTTCAAGTGCGAGGTTATCAGACATTTCTTTAATCCACTGTAAAAGAACAGGTCTCTGGATGTTTGTCCATACTAAAGCAATCACACGCTTAGCTTGTATTATTCTTTACTAGAAAAAAAACACAAAGAGCCAGAAATTAATTAATTTTCATTATTTATTTTTTATTTGTTTTGTGAATAAAATGTTTCATGTAAATTTTTTGTATGAGATGTACCTCTATGAAAATATACAGTATAGAAAATATTTATAAAACTGTGAAGTGGCTTTTGTAATTACTTAGTGAAATTCACAGACACAAATTAATAAAGTATGACAAAAGAAACCCTTCACAAGTGTACTTTGGGATGTTTTCCAAAATGCCTTAATGTCTTTCCATTAAACTAAAAAAAAAAATCTCAGAATTGACAAAAACAGCTGCCTTAATCCACTGTTGTTTTCACCATCCATCATTTTCTGTTACGTCACATTTTGCGTGTGGAATCTGGGGCTGAGCATTCATGTTTGTTTCTTCAGTTTACACCTTTTTTTCTGCCTCTATTCCCAATGCTGCAGTCAGCAAACATGCTTTTAATGTTGATGCTGAGAACGTCTTGTGATTCCAGATCAGAGTAAGCGATCCCATCTGTAGCATCTGCTTTGCAATGCTTTTCTCTGCAGATAAAATTGCTGTGTACAAACAAACACTTCTGGATAGTTCTGGCATCCTGGAAAAGAGCTGGATTATGATATTTTCCACAAGATAAAATAATATGAATTTACGAAAACAAGTCCTTCCAGAAGTTGACATATCTTTGTTTGAATCTTAATATTGCATATTAACTGGTTGACGCACTGCTGTTTTTAAGTTGTGTATTTTTAGTTATTTAAGAGTCACTTGTTTGTCGACTGTTATTTAGAAACAGATATAGAGTGGGGGAATAAGTATTCAACACGTCACCATTCTTCTCAGAAAACATATTTCTAAAGGTGCCGTTGACTTGAAATTTTCACCAGATGTTCCTAACAACCAAAAAATACATATATGAAATAAAAAAAAATCTAATTAGTTCATTAATTAAGTTATGTGTAATAAAATGAAATGACACAGGGAAGAAGTATTGAACACGTGAAGAAAGGGAGGTGTAGAAAGTCAGTGAAAGCCCAGACAGCAGCTGAAATCTCTCAGTAGTTCTCCAGAAGCCCTCTGCCCTTTCTCATTGTAACGGAATATTAGCTGCTTCAGTTGAACATCTACAATATCAGGATGAGAAAGATGAAACCAGAATGGACAATTAAAAAAGACAATGATACAAAACACAGCCAAGGAAACTCTCAAATGGTTTCAGAGAAAGAAAATCAAGCTGTAGAATGGCACAGCCAATCACATGACTTGAATGCAATAGAAATTACAAAATAAAGATCAGTTTGGATAGAAAAAACCCATCACATATCACAATGTATGACATATATGTACAAACATATATTTTAAATAATAAATATGGCCATTTACATATATATATATTTTTAACCATTATATTTATAATATATGTACATATATGTTAAAATATATGTTATAATTTTTATACTATGAAGTGCAAATTTATTATCCCTCCTGTGAAGTTTTAAAACACTTAAATATTTCCCAAGTGCTTTTTAATGGAGAGAAGATTTTGTTCCTAATAGCTAATAATTTTATTAACTAATATCTAATAACTAATTTCCTTTGTCTCTTCCTGACCATATATATTTTTAATCTTATTTTGCTTTAAAAACATTGCATACTATTTTACAAGTTATTTTTTCAAGATGCTAATTGTTTAGGCTTAACTAGGTTAATTGGTTTAACTAGGCACATTAGGTTAATTAGGCATTGGACAACAAATGTTTGTTCTGTAGCCAATAAAAACAACTTAAAGGGATAATTTTGCTTTAAAATGTGATTTCCAGACAAACTTAAACTAAAAGAAATAAGGCTTTCTCCAGAAGAAAAAAAAAAAGAAGCTATATTAACATTCATATAGAGTATGGCCATATATCAGATGTCCATATAACAATCCCTCAGGTCCTGCACTTTTTTATTTGCACCATTTGCATATTTGGCCTCTTTCCAACAGTCACTGTATAATTTCGAGATTCATCTTATGCCACTGAGGACAGTTGATTCATACACTACTATTACAAAAGGTGAAGCATCACAGAAAGTTGTACCTCTCTAAAAAATGTTTTCTTAATTGATATTGATTTACAAATGAGCATAATATAATAATTTCTGAATAATTAAGAAGAAAATTATATAAGACTAGAATAATAATACTCAAATAATTTCGTAATATTACTGTTTTTGCTCTTTTTTTTCCCCCAGTATCTTGCAGATTTAATAACTGGTTGTGACAACACAGAGCTTTTTTGGAATTAAAAATTACTTCCAGGGTTTTTATAGTGAAACAACACTGAAAAGGCATGACCACTGTGCTTTCTGTGGCTGATTTGATTGTCTATGCATTACATTTTCTTTTTCAAACACCAAATTTATGCAAGGAGAGTATTTCTATCATGCAACAAGATTTTCTGATTTAAAAGAGGTTTGCATGGAGCATTATAAAAATGAGCTGCTGTGTCTTTGTTCATTTGTTCATATTGTCAGTAGATCATGTTCAGAGCTTTCCAATCCTATCTGCCCTTTTATGTGATTGTGCTCTCACGCTAATTTTCCCTATGTAGTAAATCCGGCCATTATTGAGCAAAAATACTCTTTTTCCTAAAGCAAATACAAATCTTATTGAACTCAAACTTTTTGAACAGTAGCAGAATGCTTAACAGATCAGTGAAAATAAATCTAGTCACCATTGTTAAATCTGTTTTATTTCAAGGGAGCAGGAATGTCTTGTTTTTTTGTCCATGTCATTTAATCTATTGTTTTCCTCAGTTTGCATACAGCATCTATTACATCTAATTTGCTGCATATAACTGCTTGTATAGGAGTAATTTGGCTGATCTGGTCCAGCTCTATGACTTTTTTCCCCAAACAAAAGCCACAAATTATGTCTAATCAGGAGCTCCGGGAAGTGAAGTTTTTCATGTGTGTTGTACATTTTAATTGAGCAGAATGGCTTTATGTGTTTGCAAGGAAACTTATGTCCCTGGCTCTCACTGACTGCCCAGTGTGATTTAGGAGGCGATCAGGGCCGCTGCTCTTTAATAGATCACTCTGAAAACAGTGCTGGGATAAGAATCCTAAACGACCAATCGTATTTTATGAGGCGTTTAAAGCCAAATACAGGAGATGGATTGAAGACGGGCTATGCTGCATATAAATATACAGCTGGATTCAACACGAAAGCTTATTAATGGATGATTTATACAAATATAAAGTTGTTTTAGCAGCGATTGCAGTCATAAAATGTTATTTACCACCAAGAGACAAGCGCATAAAATGTTATTTACCACCAAGCGACAAGCACAGTAAAATGTTCCAGTGCTTTTGTTTGTGCGTTTGTGCCCTTAAAAGCAATTTGTGTGGCATTAAAATTGTATGAACGACCGGCATCATTACTTCCGCTGTTTTTGGTGGGTCTCCACGTTGGAAGTCATCGTTGTTAAGTGCTCGGGTGTTGCGCTGTAATAATATAAAGGAAAGCCTTGAGTGTAGTTATTCCAAAGCCGCAGGTTCCCTTGAGTGATTGCATTAAATGTTTCCTCCGTCATATTTGTTTTAATCTTCATCCTCCTTCTCTTCTTCTCCCACAGTGCAGCATAATCTCTTTTGTACCACCGTGACTCACAAGCCAGACAGTGGCTTCATCTAACGAGAAGGTTTCTGCGTTTCCTCCTAGGTGCTGAGAGATAATTAGGGCAGCTAATGAATGTTAGCGTCTCGCAGACTGTGCAGGCTGTGTTTGATAAGGCGGTGACGGTTTGGACTGCGCAAGAAACTTCTCGGGAGGACTGAGAGCTCAAAATGCCTCCGGTCTTCCTACTGGCTCTTTGTGGACATTCTGTTCTCAGTGTGTGTGTGTGTGTGTGTGGTTGACTTGCTTAGTTTTTTCCCCTGCTTTTTGCTTGTCTAGTCTGTCACTCTCTCATCACTCTCTTGTTTTTTTTTTAGTTTGCTTACTAAAAGTTTACAAATTTATTCTCTGAAAAAAACTAAACTGTTGTAACGGAGGCCAGCTAGCGAAGTCTTATGCAGGTAAACCTCACTCCTCTGACCTCTAAAGGTGCTCTAGCGACAGATGCTAGAGGCCATGGTCTTTAGAATCGTTGTTAGAGCAACTAACTCCCATGCCAAGAGTCGCCGGTTCGATCCCAGCTCAGAACTGGATGGGTGCAGTAGGACTGGTGGGTTACACATGGGGGTTCATCCGGGATGGGAGTGAGGTTTAGGGGGGTGAGAGCAACAGAGGCCAGCTAGCGAAGTGCTATGCAGGTAAACCTCACTTCTCTGACCTCTAAAGGTGCTCTAGCTACAGATGCTAGAGGCCATGGTCTTCAGACTCCTTGTTAGAGCAACTAACTCCTATACGAAGGATCGCCAGTTTGATCCCAGCTCATAAAGGGATGGTTGCAGTAGGACCGGTGAGTTACACGTGGGGGCTTGTCCAGGATGGGAGTGAGGTATAGAGGGGTGAGTGTAACGGAGGCCAGCTAGTGAAGTGCTATGCAGGTAAACCTCACTTTTCTGACCTCTAAAGGTGCTCTAGCAACAGATGCTAGAGGCCATGGTCTTTAGCCTCCTTGTTAGAGCAACCGATTCCCATGCAAAGAAACGCCAGTTCGACCCCAGCTCAAATCAGGTGTGGTGCAGTAGGATCGGTGGGTTACACTATTCATGACTCATCCTGCACATGACAGATTTTTGTCCAATCAAGTTAGAGATTGCACTATTGTTCCTAGTTCTAGTTATTTTTAATTTAATTTAATTTAATTTTATTTTATTTTATTTTTGCCTTTTAGTATGATAGTACAGTATGTAGACAGGAAAAAAAGTTGTAGAGAGAGAGGGAGGATGGGATTGGGAAAGGTTTACGAGACTTGACTCGAGCATTCATATGGTTTATTATGGCATTTTATTGTAATTTATGTCATTGTTCATTTATGCAGAATAATATTTGTCAGACGTTTTGCCAAATATTTAAAATGATACAAAAATATACTTCTAATCTACCTCGAGGGAAAAAAAAGAAACCATCCAGATGGCTTGTTTTGCCATAATTCTATACTTTTAATCTGTATATAATAAGGTTTATTATTTTTATCCCACTTCTTTTAAATTTGAAACCATCTAAACATCATGCTTTATTGTAGTGCTTTAACTGTGTCTGCTAAAAATGCCAAGCTTTTTTTTTCTTTTGTTCTCATGATGCCAGTACTCAAAACATTGTTTTATGAAAACAAAAAAAGGAACAAAATAAGGATGGATCTTGTCGTTTTGATGGGTCTTTTGACAGGTAGTGTTTTACAGAGAGACTTCCTAATGCATGATGCTACAAGCTACATAATAGTGTATGCTGTCTGCCACAAACATGCTATGAACAGCGACAGTATAGACTTATTTTTAACTCAAAATTTAACTCAAAACTGTGATTAAAATCATTTTTCATGTTGGATACTAACTGCATTCACTGACTAAACAGAACCTTCATAGCCCTCTGAGCAATTTATGTTTGACCTGCAGATGTATTCTTATCCCTATGGATTTAAAAATCACATCACAGAGTTCATAGTTACATTGAGTGCAGGTGCTAAATCCGTAAAGGTGTCTAATAGGAAATGTTGGATAAAAATTGGAAACAACTTTCACAGGATTTTTACTTCCATTTGCCCCCCCCCCCCCCCCCCCCCCCCCCCCCCCCCCTCTTATTTCCCTTTATTTCCTTTATTGTGTGTTCTTTCTCTCTCTCATCTGTAGTAGCTGCTCTGTTATTTATCAGGCGGAATGAGATTATTTTGGCTGGAAGTCTTTTAGTCCGAAAATGACTGTCCTAAACAGGCTACTTTGTCTCGCTGATGTTATTTATTTGTAGTTCCTTTACTTATTGTCTGTTTAGTTCATAACGAAGCCTCGGCGTGAGGCATATTGCAGCAAAATTGTGTAAGCCAGAGGTCTATATCAGTGAACTTCTGTGACTTCCTTCCCATGCATGCAACAGCCCTCCTCTAAAGCACATGACCAAACTTATCTTCCCTCTCTCGCTTTATATCAATCCCTCTATCTGTTCTGAGAAGGTCTCTGAGGGGCCTTTTATGCAGCGGGGTCCTCCTCCAAAATATGCAGAGCTCAGATTAGAAAAAAGCACAGGAAATGACACTGGCCATTCAGATCAGATACTGTATCAACTGAGAGAAGAGGCAGAAGTGACAGAACTCGGGGTACATTTGAAGAAAGGCAAAGCAAACAGAGCTGATGAAAGAAGAACATGTGAAAGGGAGAAAGGACGAGAGTTAAGCCGGCTGTGAAGTCTGTCAGGCCCCCAGTCACATGAAGATTGCAGACGTGACTGAGGGCCGTCCGTGGAGATTTCCTATTTGGATCCGAGTCCAGCAACTGCAGCATGATAATTACTGACCTGGACGGCTTCTGTTTGTTTTATAGTCTTCCTTTGCAGGAAAAAAAATAAGTTCCTGTCTCTGTAGTCAGAGAGAGATAGAGAAAGAGAACAAGAGTTGTAGTGTGGTCGGACAGTTAGGCGCAGTAGGGTCATTTGTTTGTACGCTGAAGGGTTGAGTTCTCATTCACAGTCAAGAAATCAAGATCTACAAGAGATTAAGAGGTAACAAACTATTTTCATCATAAGTGTGTGTATCTGTGTTTTTGTGACATATCGGGACACTAATGTGTATAATGACAATGCTATAACATGTATTACAAGGGAATGGTGAATTATGAGGACATGCTGATGTCTCCATTTTTCAAAAGTCTTATAAAGGTTTTTTTCAGAAAGTAAAACTGTACAGTTTCCTGTAAGGGGTAGGGTTAGGTGTTGGGTTGCGGTCGAGGAATATAAAATATAGTTTGTACAATATAAAACAATGAAAACCTATGGAATTTCAATACAATTCACAAAAAACAATCTTGTCATTAAAATCATAATTGTAATTAGATATATGAATTAATATTTTGTTATTTAGTTCACATTTTTGCTATCTCAAAAATTCTTCCAGGTCTTCCAGGGTTAGGATAGCAAAAAAATGTAAGTCATATGTCACCATCAATGTAAATATCTCCAGTAAAGGCTATTTGCCATGCTCATTATTGCTGTAGCTTTTTTCCTCAGCCAGTGGGTGGTTTCGAGCATGCTAGCATATAACGCAGGAAACCACTGATTCAAAGCCTGTCCATTTCCCCTCCTTCCTGCTCTCAGAGTATTTTCCTCGGCGTGTGCCCGTCTCCTCTGTCCCGCCTCACTGTGCTATTAAAACTGACATACAAATGGCAAAAGTTTCTCTACCACTCACCTTTTTGTTGATGTCTACATCTCTGGGTAGCCTGTGTTCATTCTGAGCTTCATTCAGTGTGGCTTAAATGGAGTGAGATGGAAAAATGATCATTAGAGTAAGCGGCAATAAAGGGGAACTTTTACAAAGACTGGATCGATAGGACATGAGATAAAGTTTTGCTAAAATACATTCCTGACTATAAGTTTTAAACTTTACATTCCTCTTATGGGTTGACTTTTACCAGCAAGCAACCCCCCAGAACACCCTAGAATTATAGGAATGACATTTTGGACCACTCGCACTTTCTTCAGATAGTATTAAAAAAAGCCAGCTGTAACATTCTGGCATAAGAGACTCCCTAGCATTATGGGGAAGACTTCTGCACTCACAATCACCTACCAGTGCCCTAGTTAGCATGTAGCACCATAGTGAACAAAGACAAAACTATAGCAAATTGCTTAAGAAATAACCGGAATGATTCTGCATAGTCAAACAACACTCGCAATAACTAGACCACTCGAGTAACACTTTAGCAACTAACACGTTTTCCACTGTAGCAATACAGTATTTGCTGTTTGGCATTTTTGGATAGACTAGCACCACTCACAATCACCAACCCGGGACCTAGTAACCAGCCAGATCTTATAGTAACAAGGTTCATGGTAATCCTGGAAAAGTCATGGAATTTTGACAAAGCATTTTGCAGGCCTGAAAAAGTTTTGGAAAAACAAATAAACCTAAAATGTTTTGGAAAAGTCATGGAAATTAAAAAATATATATATATTTGTGTACTAAAATATATTTGAGATGATAATATTGTTTTAAATGACAAAAAAGCAATTCGCAGTTGCAGCTTCGCCTCTTTTTCAATCGCATTCATTGTAATTTAAGCTACAGGGGTAAGACACTGAGTGCTAAAAGCTAATTTGTATTATTTTTATGAATATTCATGAGTATTCTTATGAAAACACAAGCCAACATTTCTAAAATACTTTCACACAGACAGCAAGATACTTTCTAAAAGCTATTTTACAGATATAAAAATAAACAAACTACATAGATTGTCACATATGTTTAATATGCTGTAATAAATATGAACATGCCTTTTTTATTTACCATGTGTACTTACACATTACATGAAACATTAGATCATGAATATTTACCTGAAAGATTTGGAAAAGTCATGGAGTTTTGGCAGTAAAAATGTGTATAAACCTTTTAGTAAGCATCTAGCAACATCATGGCAACCTTGCAGTCACCTAGCAATACCCTGGCAGTGATCTGCAGCAATCTAGCATCATGGGACCACCAAACACCATTCAGAATCACTTAGCAATGAACTTGTAATTAGTCAGGCGACATTGATGACCACCTCAGCAGTCTAGTACTGGCATTCACAATTATGTACTGGCAAACACAACTTACAACCACTAAGTAACCAACCAGACCACTTTAGTTACCATCTAGCAACACACTAATAACCAGAGTAAACAACCGTATTAATGTAACTACATTATTAAAGATGATTATACATGGGGCAACTTTTTGAACAGTATGTCATCTTTGGATGAACAAGCACTACTCACAATCAACAAGTATATTATTAGTTGAATGACTTTTGGAATATATATATATATATATATATATATATATATATATATATATATATATATATATATATATATATATATATATATATATATATATATATATATATATATATATATATATATATATATACTCACCCGCCACTTTATTAGCTACACCTTACTAGTACTGGGTTGGACCCTCTTTTGCCTTTAGAACTGCCTTAATCCTTCCTGGTATGGATTCAACAAGACATTGCAAATATTCCTCAGAGATTTTGGTCCATATTGACATCATAGCATCACGTAGTTGCTGCAGATTTGTCTGGCTGCACATCCATGATGCGAATCTCCCATTCCACTACATCCCAAAGGTGCTCTATTGGATTGAGTCTGGTGACTCTGGAGGCCATTTAAGTGCAGTTCAAGAAACCAGTCTGAGATGATTCGCGATTAATGACATGGCGCGTTATCCTGCTGTAAGTAGCCATCAGAAGATGGGTACACTGTGGTCATAAAGGGATGGACATGGTCAGCAACAATACTCAGGTGGGCTGTGGCACTGACATGATGCTCAGTTGGTACTAATGGGCCCAAAGTGTGCCAAGATAATCTCCCCCACACCATTACACCAGCCTGAACCGTTGATACAAGGCAGGATGGATCCATGCTTTCATGTTGTTGACGCCAAATTCTGACCCTATCATCCGAATGTCACAGCAAAAATCAAGACTCATCAGACCAGGCAACATTTTTCTAATCTTCTATTGTCCAATTTTGGTGAGCCTGTGCGAATTGTAGCCTCAGTTTCCTGTTCTTAGTTGACAGGAGTGGCACCCACTGTGGTCTTCTGCTGCTATAGCCCATCTTCCTCAAGGTTGGACGTGTTGTGCATTCAGAGATGCCGTTCTGCATACCTCGGTTGTAACGAGTAATTATGAGTTACTGTTGCCTTTCTATTGGCTGGAACCAGTCTGGCTATTCTCCTCTGACCTCTTGCATCAACAAGGCAGTTGTGCCCACAGAACTGCCGCTCACTGGTTATTTTCACTTTTTCTGACCATTCTCTGTAAACCCTAGAGATGGTTGTGCATAAACATTCCAGTAGATCAGCAGTTTCTGAAATACTCAGATCAGCCTGTCTGGCACCAACAACCATGTCACATTCAAAGTCATTTAAATCATGTTTCTTTTCCATGCTGATGCTTGGTTTGCAGCAAATCATCTTGACCATCTACATGCCTAAGTGCATTGAGTTGCTGCCATGTGGTTGGCTGATTAGACATTTGCGTTATTATTATTTTTTGTAAATTCCCTACATATCTCAAAACATGCAAATATGCACTCTCAGTTTCCAAAAATTGACACTTATTGACACTTTTATGGTCCAGGGTCTCTCACTCACACACGCATACTCAGTACTGCCAGTTTGTAAGAATCGAAAGAGCCATTTCATTTACTCTAATCCAAGACTTGATCTTGAATGTCTATAAGGAATTAACTAAATGGCTGCATCATAAACACATCAGTCGAAAAACACAGACAAAGGTCTTTCTTTCAATCCCATGTGATGAATGGCCCTGCCCTTGTGCCTGGTACATGATGAATGTGTCTAAAGCTTTCTGGGTGATGCAGGATTTGGGACTGACGGCTAGAGTAATAGTCGTCTGAGGAAAAAATCGATGGGGTTCATGGGAAATAAGTGCGATGACAATGAGGGCAGCTTGGCCTGCACTGTGTTTACTTTGAGAGATGGTTGCCCTCACACACCTGCTGCGTCGCACCCATAAAGACAAACAGGCAGCGGGAGGTGATGGCAATGTTTCACTGAAGATGATGGAGCAGGGTGTCATGGGTGGATGTTTATCCTTGTCATTCTGTGTCTAAGATTAAATTGTTTGTCTACGTGGGGAGGAACTCTCAGTTGGATACTGATTGTTTTTTTTCACACTTTTATTGCGTCTATTGCTTTTATGGGATGTGTTTATATGTTACCTATATATTTATCTGTTATGTGTCTGTGTAAAGACTCTTATTTTCTGTCATGTTGTCTGTTTGCAGGACAAGCGGTGTGTTGAAATTGCCCATTCTCCATCACTGGATGTGTTTTTACCAGAGGATGAGGACAACCCTTACGAGTCAGTGGCTACAGCTGTCACACGCAAACCCTGCTCTTTGGACATCAACCTTCACAACGCCTGTCCTCGCAACGGTTAGTAACTGCAAATCGATGGAGAAAAAAAAAACAAGTCAATCAATAGGAAGCTGATGTAAATAATCTGCTCACTAACTCATCGTTTGCACCTACGTATAAGAGAAATACTGACTGCTTACACCACATGAAGTCAACCGAAAATCTCATTAGAAATCAATATTCCAATTCCTCAATGTACTTCCAAACAAGCAATTCATTTAGTTTAAATAAACAGGATTTTGGATTATAATGTAAAATGTTCATAAATATGTATAATTAATATATTAAAAAAATATTAATTTAAATTAATCATTTTATAAAAACACATGCACACATACACTATGCACAATGGATAAAATCAATACAATATGTACAGTATTTTTTTCATTTATTCATTCATTCATTTTGCTTCGGCTTAGTCCCTTTATTCATCAGGGGTCGCGCCACAGCGAAATGAACCACCAACTTATACAGCATATGTTTAATGCAGCGAATGCCCTTCCATGCTAAAACCCAACACCATACACACTCATTCACACACATACACTACGACCTATTTAGTTTATTCAATTCACCTATTGGCATGTCTTTGAACTGTGGTGAAAACCAGAACCCAGAGGAAACCAACGCGAACATCGGGAGAACATGCAAACTCCACACAGAAATGCCAACTGGCCCAGCCAGGACTCGAACTAACGAACTTCTTGCTGTGAGGCGATCGTGCTACCCACTACGTCACCGTGTCACCCTCCAGTATTATTTTAATAGTTTTTATTTATTTGTTTACTGTTCTATTATATTAAGTTTAAGCTAAATGAAAATCAGACATATTCCAGTAGCACTTTACAATAATGTTTCATTTATTAGCATTAGTTAACTAAATAAGTTGACAAACTAATGATGAAAAATATTGTGAAAACGTTTGTTAATCTTATTTATTAATTTTAGTACATGTGCATTCAACATTTGTGATTGATTTGAAGTACAGGGATGAACCTGTGTTATTAGTTTCAGAAGTTGTTATGTAGGAATAACATACTTTGGAATGAAGCAACTGAACAAAGAGAATCAAGTATTCCCCTCTAGACAGCTGAGTAATAATATTGTATGAAAAACATGGTCCAGCATTCATTCATTCATTCATTCATTTTCTTTCGGCTAGTCTCTTATTTATCGGCTTAGTCTCTCTTATTCATCAGGAGTCGCCACAACAGAATGAACCGCCAGCTATTGCGGCATATGTTTTACACAGCGGTTGCCCTTCTAACACTGCGAAACACCCCTACTGTACACTCTTGCATTCACACACACAGTCATTCACTATGGCCAATTTAGTTCATCCAATTTACATGTAATTCATATTCGTCTTTGGACTGGGGGGAAACCGGAGCACCCGGAGGAAACCTACACCAACATGTAAACTCCACACAGAAATGCCAACTGGCCCAGCCGGGACTCAAACCAGCGACCTTCTTGCTGTGAGGCGACAGTGTTAACCACTTAGCCACCGTGCCGCCCCATGGCCCAACCATAATAAAGCATTAGATATACTATAACAAACGTATTGCTCGTTGCTGACTAAAATTATTTAGTGCATTAACTAATGTAATCTTTTTGCAAAGTGGTTTCATATTTTCTTGGTTGTTTTATTTTATTTCAGTAACAATATTTTCTTTAATAAACACCGACACCTTTATTTACCCTCCAGAATTTTGCGATCTCTGAATTTAACATAAAGTCAAGCAAAATTTGTGGAGCTCTGTATTTTTTGGAATTGCCTCAGATTTCCTGCATATTTTGGGCAGATGGGACACAAATTTTTGCCACACAACAGAGCACCATCTGCATAGTTTTACATTGAAAAGCATTATAATATTCATGATTAGAATCTGCTCGTCTGGTATATATATATAAAGCCACCATTACATCTGGTGTGTGATCTGCGTCATGTGACAGTATTGCTACCACTCTACAACTAGACCTTCTATATACAGTAGGGCTGCACAATATATCGCTTTTGCATTGATATCACAATGTGCGGATCCGCAAAAGTTACATCACAAAGATAGTCTGAATTTTAGTTGTTTCAGGAGATACAGAATTGTATTTAATCACTGTATTTATACGGAATCTTTTATGATTTATGCAAAAATACAACTTAGAGTTACTTAGAATTTTAGTTTTTTTCTAGTTCAACTATCTACATTACAAAGCAAAAACAAGATTATTTCACTTACCCCAATAGCAGATAGTTTAGCATTATTTATTGCAGAAAAATAAAGTATTGCAATATCAGATTATTCCAATATCGTGCAGGCCTAATATACAGTATTGTAAATATTCATCAGTTGTCATCTGCCTCTCTTTCTTACATTGATGTCCAAATAGCAGTTAAACTAAATGGATGACTTAGCTTTTTTTCCCCACAAACAATTGATTTCATTTTTAAATATTATATATATTAAATATATATAAATATTAGGGGTAAACTCTTGTTTTCTCTCTGTTTCTTTCAGTGTTTCCTTTATATAAATTACAGAAATCTATAATTCAGTAGAATAAATAGATCAATAAAATTAACAAACAAAACAATAAAAGAAGTGGCACAAAATGTACTACAGATGTTTATAAAATCGCCAAAAAAACATATTATATTATATTATATTATATTATATTATATTGTATTGTATTGTATTGTATTGTATTGTATTGTATTGTATTGTATTGGACACAAACAGGTCATTAGTTCTCCATGCGCCTCCTCCTAGTGTTCAGGTATGTGAGTGTAGTTGTGGGACTCTCCACCTACTGCCGCAGCTCTTTCCTCTGGCATTCTTCCTGCACTACGGGTTAAGGTTGTCCTGGAAACTACAGCTTTATCCTTACCCAGAGAGCTTGGTGAGTCACCTGCAGGTTTACATGTAGACGCAGTGAGCCGTGTTTGCCTGTAGGCCAGTGATTCACACCTGATGCAGTCACTGTTTATCTCCAAGACCGCTCTATTAACAGAGCAGCACAGTCACTTCATTTGAGTGTGTGTTTGACTGAAAATATTTCACGTGGTACTGTATTTTAACGCTGTGTTTGTGCGCGTGCTTGCTTGAATGTGGATTTTGAGCTCTATTTTTGGCCCTTCGGCATCTCCACAAGCATGAAATCGCAGCTTACAGGAGTCTATTCTCTGCCTGATTATAGTCAACACTGCAGTTTTGTGCCGCAGGAAAGCACACGACCAATCAAAACACTCACACCGGTACATCCCAAAATAAATAGAGATGCCTGCACATCACTGTAAGGGTGAGTTCATTATTGAATAGAGAGGCTGATTGGTGAAAAGTCTGGATTTAGTTGTCAAATAGACATGGGCCGGTGTAAGACTGACAGTATGATAACCATGGATAAAAATATCACAGTTTTACAGTATTGTGATTACTGCTCTAAAATATGTTCTATTTTTTAAATGTCTGGGTAAAAAACAACAACTTTTTTCCTCATTGAACACAATATATTTTAATTTTAATAAACATTTAATATTTTTTGGAACAGTACACATGTCAGGCTAAATAATTATCTACTTGAATACTGCTGTCTTCATTAGTTTCAAAAACACAGATTTCTTTACATCTTTGTAGATCTTTCTTTTCTTTGGATATAAAGTAAAGCCACTGCACTGTTCAGCTCTATAGCTTCCTGCATGTTGGTTTATAAGCGATTTGTTTTTCAGATGTTTGCTGAATCATGGCCTGACCAATAGCTTTTGATGTGGAGATACTGTTGCCCTAAAATCAAAATAAAATAGTCACACAACGTACAAAAAACTTAAAACGTAAAAAGGTATAACAGAAAATGTTGGCGGTTTTAAAGCCTTGACTTTTCCAAACCGTGGTAAACCTTGAAACTGGTTATCGTGCCATGCCTATCATCAAATTGAATAGGGCTAAAACATGTATTTTAAGGGTGCATTTGATTCACTAAATTAAGTTTCTCTACTTGATTAAGTTTTAAATTTACAACTTATTTAAGGTTCAGTTACAGTATGCTCAGTATATTCAGTGCAAAAAAACAAAAAACTAATTTTGTGTTTTTAAAACTCTTACAGTATGTGTGCTTTCATTAATTGTTTTAGCTTATATTTAGGCAAAAAACATGTATTCACAAGTCCCCCTATCCTACAGTATGTTCAACACATTTTTTGCCACGATATTATTTTAGTTAAAAAAAATTTCAATTAGTTTTTATTTTAGATATGATCAAATCTGTAGAAAACACTAGCACGTTAAAATAGCATTAAGATATTATTAAATCTGCAGAAAACATTAACACGTTAAAGTAACATTAAGATATTATTAAATCTGCAGAAAACATTAACACATTAAAATAACATTACGATATTATTAAATCTGCAGAAAACATTAACACGTTAAAATAACATTAAGATATTATTAAATCTGCAGAAAACACTAACGCATTAAAATAACATTAAGATATTATTAAATCTGCAGAAAACATTAACACGTTAAAATAACATTAAGATATTATTAAATCTGCAGAAAACATTAACACGTTAAAATAACATTAAGATATTATTAAATCTGCAGAAAACATTAACACGTTAAAATAACATTAAGATATTATTAAATCTGCAGAAAACACTAACGCGTTAAAATAACATTAAGATATTATTAAATCTGCAGAAAACACTAACGCGTTAAAATAACATTAAGATATTATTAAATCTGCAGAAAACATTAACACGTTAAAATAACATTAAGATATTATTAAATCTGCAGAAAACATTAACACGTTAAAATAACATTACGATATTATTAAATCTGCAGAAAACACTAACGCGTTAAAATAACATTAAGATATTATTAAATCTGCAGTAAACACTAACACGTTAAAATAACATTAAGATATTATTAAATCTGCAGAAAACATTAACACGTTAAAATAACATTAAGATATTATTAAATCTGCAGAAAACACTAACACATTAAAATAACATTACGATATTATTAAATCTGCAGAAAACATTAACACGTTAAAATAACATTAAGATATTATTAAATCTGCAGAAAACATTAACACGTTAAAATAACATTAAGATATTATTAAATCTGCAGAAAACATTAACACGTTAAAATAACATTAAGATATTATTAAATCTGCAGAAAACATTAACACGTTAAAATAACATTACGATATTATTAAATCTGCAGTAAACACTAACACGTTAAAATAACATTAAGATATTATTAAATCTGCAGAAAACATTAACACGTTAAAATAACATTAAGATATTATTAAATCTGCAGAAAACACTAACACATTAAAATAACATTACGATATTATTAAATCTGCAGAAAACATTAACACGTTAAAATAACATTAAGATATTATTAAATCTGCAGAAAACATTAACACGTTAAAATAACATTAAGATATTATTAAATCTGCAGAAAACATTAACACGTTAAAATAACATTAAGATATTATTAAATCTGCAGAAAACACTAACGCGTTAAAATAACATTAAGATATTATTAAATCTGCAGAAAACATTAACACATTAAAATAACATTACGATATTATTAAATCTGCAGAAAACATTAACACGTTAAAATAACATTAAGATATTATTAAATCTGCAGAAAACATTAACACGTTAAAATAACATTAAGATATTATTAAATCTGCAGAAAACACTAACGCATTAAAATAACATTAAGATATTATTAAATCTGCAGAAAACACTAACACGTTAAAATAACATTAAGATATTATTAAATCTGCAGAAAACACTAACGCGTTAAAGTAACATTAAGATATTATTAAATCTGCAGAAAACACTAACACGTTAAAATAACATTACGATATTATTAAATCTGCAGAAAACATTAACGCGTTAAAATAACATTAAGATATTATTAAATCTGCAGAAAACACTAACGCGTTAAAATAACATTAAGATATTATTAAATCTGCAGAAAACATTAACACGTTAAAATAACATTAAGATATTATTAAATCTGCAGAAAACATTAACACGTTAAAATAACATTAAGATATTATTAAATCTGCAGAAAACATTAACACGTTAAAATAACATTAAGATATTATTAAATCTGCAGAAAACACTAACGCGTTAAAGTAACATTAAGATATTATTAAATCTGCAGAAAACATTAACACGTTAAAATAACATTAAGATATTATTAAATCTGCAGAAAACACTAACGCGTTAAAATAACATTAAGATATTATTAAATCTGCAGAAAACACTAACACGTTAAAATAACATTAAGATATTATTAAATCTGCAGAAAACATTAACACGTTAAAATAACATTAAGATATTATTAAATCTGCAGAAACACTAACATGTTTGAATAATATTACGATATTATTAAATCTGCAGAAACACTAACATGTTTGAATAATATTACGATATTATTAAATCTGCAGAAACACTAACATGTTTGAATAATATTACGATATTATTAAATCTGCAGTAAACACTAACACATTTAAAAATCCCTTCTATTATTGGAAATAAACTTTTCTGTGACATTAGCAACGTTTTTCTGAATGCATTTTATTTGCCAACATTGTTCTGATCTGTGCTCTATAGCTTTGAGGTTGCCATGTGTTCACTGCAAATATATGACATTTTATCATTTCTAAGTTTAGTCTTGTATGATTTATAAATTTAGTCTTGTAAGAACCTTTTGAATCTGAATTGACAAATGTTACAGTTTTGTAGATGTTCAAATATATGAAGATGTGTATATTTCCTTTTCATATTTTATATAATAATTATGCTGTTGCTGAGTAAAGCAGCAGAAACTTACTAAAAGATTTGAGACTATCTATAATAGATCTCTCTTGTGTATATCCGGTACTGTATGTTAACCATGACTTGTAAATAGTGACTTGCAACCAACAGAAGAGTTGTGAAATGTTAACAAGAAGCAGACGAATAGAGCTGAGCAATGCGTTCTTAAAATGAAAACTTACATTTTATGACTCTTGACAAATTAGTAAATACAGTATGTTGCTAATTAGTCCTTTAAGAGTAATCTTGATAATCATTTCCAGTCAGTACATGTTTCCAATAATATTGTGTTGTGTGTTCCCAGTCAGACAGTGTGGTATTTGCTGAGGATTTATTAAGTGACAGCTTGTCAAAAACAGGATTTAGGGTGAAAGAGTGGAGCCCTAGCTCAGCATAAGTCCTGTTGCAGCTGCTTTGGTGTGTCTTTTCCTGTTTATTTCTAAATCTTTGACTGTCCTCCTCTATTTTTTTCCTCCATTCTTTTTAACTTAAGTGAGTTAGTCATGTTCAATTATGGTCACATGTGATGAGTGAATGTAAAACTGCTGTATTTTCTCCTTGTGGCCTCAAATTAGTACAGCTGTGTCCAGTTCACTCTACTCCACCATTTCCATACTTTAGCAGATCATATCTTTTTAGTGTTTGCTGAAAAATCTTAGCATTTACTGATTCATATGGTGGTATGCTGGAAAGCAGTGAGCATAAATACAATATAAATATAATAAAATCAGCTTTTTAAATTTATGATCTGTTTATTTGATCTAATTCTAGTGCTTTGCTGCGCTGGGTAGATGAACATGGGCAAAACAAGCATAAATGCAGTTTATATATTGTGCTTTATTCATTATTTTGCTTTATTTTATTTTATTCATATATGTTCATATATTCACATGTGCTGTTCTTTCACTATTATAGCTGGGTGACTGAAGACAAATACAGTACAGTATAGATATATTAAACAAATACAGTATTCAACAAATATATATATATATATATATATATATATATATATATATATATATATATATATATATATATATATATATATATATATATATAATTTAAATAGTCAAAATAAATGTCAAAATATATATTTTTTATTGTTATGATATTTTATTTTGTTTTATTATATGTCTTATATATTTTTTTAATTTATTAGATTTATTTAATGCATTTATTTTGTTCAATGTGATTACAAGATTAAATTATTCTTTATTATATCTTTATTATATCACATCTCTATTTCATTTTATTGCATTCATAAATGTTTCTGTACTAAAAATAAGGTAAATATATTCCTCATAATTACAAAATATTTATTTATTTACTTTTTTCCTCATATTTGCTTCAGTTTTTAACCAGTGTAGTGGGCAAATTAAGAACATGTATACATATTTTCATTCAGTCAATTCAACGATCAAGTTTCACCACCTAAAACCTCATAAACTGTATTAATATCTGGATGTCCATATTAGTGTGCAGTTGGAGTAATGACCTGCTAATCTTTCAGCATCTGTGACTGAAGACTCTCAATGTTCCCAGGGCTCCTGCATGCCTCATTTCTCCCGCAGTACCACAGCTCAAGAGAGGTTAATGGCTAATGGCTGAAAGAGTAAAACACAAGTCGAGTTCATCCCTGCTTTCCTGCCCATTACCAACAGGGTCAAGCCCCAGTGAGCTTCCTACTGCAGTCACAGAGCCGCCTGCTGTTATCTCAAAAACAGCTGCAAGCGCTTTCGACAGAGTCACACTCTTCCCTACCAGCTCTGTCAGAAGCTCTGTTTCTCATATGATCTTGCATGAGTGTGTTTGATCCATCCCAGAATATTGTTTTAAATAACTGCAAGAAAATAAAGGCAAAAAATGAACTTGTTTTCACCATATTTCCAAAGTTTGTTTGATTACATTAAGATCTAAAAACTTTTTTTGTATTAGTTTAGCCTGTTAGATCACACTCTCCATGCCAGAAAAATAAATCTAGCCACGGACGCCAGATCCTGTCAGTAGATGTCTGTTTCTCTGGGTATCCAGACAACAAACCAGCAGAGCCGTTCAATATCCAAACATGTTAGCCTGTATTTAACTGAATTAACAATCTCCTTTCTATCTGCTTGTTAAGTGTGACATCATGCGAAGCGGGTTTTGGTTCCAAGCGCTCTATCAAACTGTATGGGGTGACTCAAGAAATGGTAATAATAAACGTTTACAAAGCCATGTAATACTTTCGAAAATCACGATCGCAATATATATATATATACAGTATGTATATATATACATATATATATATATATATATATATATATATATATATATATATATATATATATATATATATATATATATATATATTAGGGTTGGGCCGATAGACGATGTCATCGTCCATCGCCGATGGCTGATAAACTTCACGATGCTGAGCCGGCATCGTGATCCATCGCCCCGCCCCACATGTATATTGATATATAACTTATTATTTGCATGTCATCTTGATAGCAATAACGGTCTTTTCATGACCTGTGTTATATTATAGCTGCTGTTTGCACGGCTGACAGCATTGTGAGGATTAAATACATTGTGAGGATTATACAGCACCTCTCGCGCTTAAAATGTGTAGATTCAGTGGCAAACGCTGTTACCTGTAAACCCCGTCCCACAGACTTTACAGTGAATGGCTTTAGTTAGTTTTTATAGTGGAGTTGAAGCCACTGGAAGTCTTTTATCCACTCTTGGAAAAGTGTAAATGGTGGATTAACATTCAGCACATGATCACTAATAGGATGTGCCATTATTTAACTTTAGGTGGTTTCTAAAACTAAATCTGTCAGTGTTATTTTCATTCTCTCATCTTCAGCGCGTCACATTTCCGCGGCTGTTGCTCCTGTCATGTGAAGGCAGAAGGCGTTGACTGAGTGATTGACAGCTGATATTAACCAATCCATTCACGTTCAGTTCAGTGGGCCAATAGGAAGAGCACCAGGGCGGAGCAAGCATTGTAGGCTTTTGTACTTCAGCAATTTCACATGACAACTGTTTTAATCTGTTCCTGAGCGCTGCGTTTGGTGTCTTTAGGTGTAAAGATGCATCCTGCATAAATTTCTCCTAAATCAGCGCACGCGGTGATGATTTTGCAGTGAAAACAGGTCGCACGGTAAAAATGTATGCACTAGCACAAATGCTTTCAAATACATATTTTCGGTTGCATAAAATATCAGGCGCAAGTCTGACCAAAACGGTCGAGCTCTAGCATCTTTACTTGTTATTATGTCCTCATAATAATAATAAAATATGGAAGTTATCATTAATCACAATACAAATTACAGTGAACTCCAAACGAACTCTCGTCTCCGCCACCAGCTGTGGGGAAAAGGCATTATGACACAGATCACTCCGCCTGATCATGCCAGAGTCCCGCGGAAAAAAAGTGATTGACAGGTGGTAATTTGTTTATAACTTTATTTATGGTTTAACTTTATTTTATGGTTTGGTCATGGGTAAAGCAAAGACCATGTGGGTCAGGTAGTGAAAACGATACGCTACAATTATTAAATTCGTTATGAATTAATTGATATTTAACAACAAAGACCCCCGCCTACGACGACGATACCATCGTCCATCGCCGATGTTCACATTAGACATCGTACGATGGCAAATTTGTCAACATCGCCCAACCCTAATAAATATATATATATCCAGGCCTAATATTCGATGGCCAGAATGTAATAGTTTTTTTTATAAAGTGTTAAAATATATGTTGTCTGTGATGCAGCAAGTCCAGAGATTTTGTATAAAATTCACTTTAATGTGTGATTTGACACAAAAATGGTCATAAACGAATATTTCCTCAATTAAAATGAGTAGCGGCTTGGACCCATAAACAGTATTCCGTCATGACTTAACAAGCGGATAGGAGTTGACTGAGAATGACAGAGAAGAGCAAAAGCCGGAGCCAAAGTAATGATGATAAAGAAAGAGCAGAGTTTATTGAATAATCTTACTTGCAAATGTTTTATTGCTCAGACTTCATCTGACCAGGATAAATCCATGTTATTATACCACAAACAACAGCAATGGAAAAATTTCTGCTTCACAACATTGTCCAGTGACAATACAGACCTTGAAATGGAGACAATCTCTTACTCTTGTAAACTAATTTTGCTTAAATCAACACAGTCATAAGATTATAACAATATGGAAAAAAGAAAATAATAATAAAGCAATAATTATTGGAAAATAGTAATAATGAAATATATAACATATTCAAATGACAAATAATAATCAAATTATTAACTAATAATCATTCATTCATTCATTCATTTTCTTGTCGGCTTTGTCCCTTGCGGGGTCGCCACAGCGGAATGAACCGCCAACTTATCCAGCACGATTTTACGCAGCGGATGCCCTTCCAGCCGCAACCCATCTCTGGGAACAACTAATAATCAATAAAATATTATGATGATAATTATATAAATGACTAATGATCATATAATTAAATAAAATAATTAAATGAATAATAAATGAATATAAACAAATGAAAATAACACAAAACTTTCTTGAAGCAACACACATCATAAGTTAGCTACAAGATTTCTAGGGTCCTTAGTTAGATTCTTCAAGCCTAAAATGTATTTTAAATATGCAAAGTAGGCATTATTTAGTAAAATATGCACTTATTTGCATATATTTTTAGCACAAAAAAAACTTCTACTTCAAAATTTTATTCTAATTAATTAATTAATTAATTTATTTATTTATTAAAGTCAAGTTTATACATAGGGAGGTTTCACAATCTTTTTTATCACTCCAAAATTCTGAAAATACTTTGTCAGCAAAGGAATACATTTTTGCAACTTTTATAGAATAAAAGGTGTTAAGAATTAAAGTAAAATGTGAACTTATTTGCATAGATTTTTTAACACAAAAATGTCAACATTGGATGAAGCCTAGTTCAAATGTATTTATTTATATATGACATAATATAGGGGCAACCCAGTGGCGCAGTAGGTAGTGCTGTTGCCTCACAGCAAGAACGTCGCTGGGTCGCAGGTTCGAACCTCGGCTGGGCTGGGTCAGTTGGCGTTTCTGTGTGGAGTTTGCATGTTCTCCCTGGGTTCGCGTGGGTTTCCTCCGGGTGCTCCGGTTTCCCCCACAGTCCAAAGACATGCAGTACAGGTGAATTGGGTAAGCTAAATTGTCCATAGTGTATGAGTGTGAATGAGTGTGTGGATGTTCCCAGAGATGGGTTGCGGCTGGAAGGGCATCCGCTGCGTAAAATCGTGCTGGATAAGTTGGCGGTTCATTCCGCTGTGGCGACCCCGCAAGGGACAAAGCCGACAAGAAAATGAATGAATGAATGAGATAATATAGTCAAGTATAAACATAGGGGGTTTTTGTGAATCTCTTTTTATCCCCCCATGATTCAGAAACAGCTTAGAAAACTCAGGAATACATTTTTGCATCTCATCTGGGAAATTATATACAGTATAAAGATATCCCTTAATAAATGTCTTCAGAATACAGATATGAATAAAAAAATAGTTGGTAAGTGCTGCTGAAGTGGAGATTTAAGAAACAAAATTGTGAAGCCTTTACAAATATGGATTGCACCTCAAATCTACAGTAATTAATTTATAATGCAATAAAAGAAACAATTAAAAGTGTCTATTTTGATTTTTTTCTTTAAATTAGACAAAAAACATGCAAGGAAAAGCCCCCCAAATAATAAAAAAAAAAAATCTCAACCTTAAAACTTTTTAAGAGTTTTTTCTTGTTGTTGTGATAAAGGGGCATGCAGACAGAGGTAAGTTCCAAACGCAGCTTTATTAAAGAATGATCAGGCAGACAGGGGTCGAAAACCAGCATAAACAGCATCAGAGACAATCCAAGAGTGTAATCCGTAAAACAGGCAAAAAGTACTACAAAACACCTGTAGTATTGCACATCAAGCATCAACAAAGAAACTACAAATATAACACATGTAAGCGACAATCCAGTCTGCCATTTTGTTTCAATTATTAGCACTGCTCAGTTTAGCAGTTCATGAATATTCCACCGTCATTTGCATAGCAGAGGAACGGAGCTCGTCAGTATTCATGACACTGATCAGTGTGAGGGAGAAATGAGCCGCATATAGAAGTGTATGCCCGTGTGGACCCAACCGACTTAATGGTATTTCTGTAATTCATTAGTTGGCTGAGTGTTCGCCGTGAATACAGAATATCATTTTATTATGTAATTATATACTGCTAATGTCAAGAGTATAAGCCTGGCATATGCTGGCTAGTGTATTTTAGTGTATCAGTATTGTAAGGTCTGATATATTTAGTGAAGAGAGTGTCTTATCACTAAGCTTCAGGTATTTATTTTTTTATTTTTTTTGTTTTGTGTGAAACATGCTTTTATTTCAGATCGAGCTTGATCTTTGATTGTAGAAGGCCTGTTTAACATTAGGTTGATGCTTTAACTTTAATGACACCTTAACTTTAAAAATTAATTCATTGTCTTTAGCTAACTAACTATCTCTCATTTACTGTAGATGCAATACAACACCTTCTAAAACAAATATTCACCATGTTATTCAGAGTGTTTGTCCTGCTCTGGTTGTGATACATTAGCAACACAGGATTATATTTTAGCAATTGTTTGTATTTCTCTGATGTTGTGTCTGGAACACTATGGGGAACTCAATATTTGATTTAGTTTGACTAAATTTTGTTTGTATTTCAATCTTTTTTGTATCTTAATCCCCCAAATATCTATAAATAAAGTCAGAATTGTGAGATATAGATTTGGAATGCCTCCAAAAGGTATATAAATAAAGAAATAATTGTGAGATATAAACTCATATTATCAATAAATAATTTAATATACATAATAATAAAACCAGGTTATTGTTTATAATCTGTTTTTATTTATTTATTTGATTTTATTTATTTATTTTTTAATTGCCTTTTTTTTTTTTTTTCATTTTGAAATGTGGTTTAACTTTCACCAATACAGCTAGGTGAATGAAGAAAAATCCAATATAAATATATTGGAAAATATAAATAATACATTATTTTATCATTAGAATATGTGTAAACCATTATAAACGCAAAATAATTCAATTTATTATTGTTATTTATTTTTTATTTATTGTTATTTACTATTTTTATTTATTATTTTTAGGTGGGATTTGCAAGTATGCTATGACAATTTGGAATAACCCTGATTAGGGTGCTTTACAAGATTTGTTATGTGTGATTTTTCTCCATATGTGAACACCCCTAGAGCAGGGGTTCACAACCTTTTCATCCCGTGACAACAATGAAAGTGACTTGCGAACCCCAATATTCTTTGAGGTGGTTATAAATATACAAACCTTGCATGCAACAGAGCACACACACCAAAAGGCCCAAGTCTGTTCTTCATTTGATTATGGAGGAAGGTCTTAGAGTGATGATCTCCAAAAGTAGTCATGGCCTTTATTTTTAATGTACAGTTGAAGTCAGAATTATTAGCTCCCCTGTTTATTTTTTTCCCCAATTTCTGTTTAACGGAGAGAAGATTTTTTTCAACACATTCCTAAACATAATAGTTTTAATAACTCATTTCTAATAACTGATTTATTTTATCTTTGCCATGATGACAGTAAATAATATTTTACTAGATATTTTTCAAGACACTTCTAAACAGCTTAAAGTGACATTTAAAGGCTTGACTAGGTTCATTAGGTTAACTAGGCAGGTTAGGGTAATTAGGCAAGTTATTGTATAATGATGTTTTTTTTCCGTAGACTATCGAAAAAAAATATAGCTTCAATAGGCTAATAATTTTGACCTTTAAATGGTTCATAAACAATTAAAAAATGGCTTTTATTCTAGCCGAAATAAAACAAATAAGACTTTCTCCAGAAGAAAAAATATTATCAGACATACTGTAGAAAATGTATTGCTCTGTTAAACATAATTTGGGTAATATTTAAAAAAGAAAACAAAATTCAAAGGGGGGCTAATAATTCTGACTTTAACTGTATGTGAGTTTCAGAAAGTTTTACCTTATCTGTTGCATCTGACTTAAATATAACGTAATCACCCCAAGGGTTGCAATCCAATGACAAAAATGAAATGCTGATAACTTTATTTTCATATTTTTGATTTATTTTTAAATGTAACTATTACTTTTTTTATAGGCTATGGATAAAATAAGGTAATTCTAATGGTTCAATAAAAAGAAATTAAATTTTCCCCCCATTGTCCTGCAGCTCTCACTTTGGGAACCGCTGTCTTGAAAGTGACGATTTATCTCACTTTTTTTTACTATTTCATCCCTGCTGTATAACTGTGTAAACATATGCACATGCTGCTTGGATTTGATTAGTTGTATTACCCAATTACCTGCTTGTTTACCTGCACCAATGGCATACAAGCTATAAATGATGCTTCTCGCTTTAAGTCTCCAGTGTTTTGACTATGGCGAATCTTGTTACTCATCTTCTGCCTTTTTGTTGGCAGTCAACAGATCTGAAAAACAGGAGGAAAGGAGGGTGTTGAATAAATGTATGCAGCTTGGCTTCGTCTCTGAATTTGTCAGGACGGATGCTGTAGGGCTTATTGACTCACTTGGTAGTCACTCATTTAGATCTAACATAATCATCCCATACTGTTTTCCGCATTTCTTGATGCAGATCCAGAGAAACAGAGAATGCACCTAAAGGGATGGAGTTACCGTTTCTGAACAGCAGTATGATTGATGGAAAGGGTTTCTCTCAGTAATTTGGCGGAGGAGTCAGATGTAACCCACCCTTCACCTCGTTCTGCTCTTTTTCTTTCTCTTTTCCTCTGTTTCATCCCTCATTCACAGAGACGAATCTCACTCTGGGGAAATCTGCTCAGAAGAGAATGCCATCCCACTCCTACACTGCAGTGTGTCAATGTATATACTGTACATGTGCTATTTTTGGATTATGTGACTTGAAACCAAAAGACACAGTGTGTTGTATTGATATCCGATGGATGAGACCTTGTTACTAATATTATTAATAATAATTGATTTTTATTTATGGTTCTTTGATAGTACAAATAGTGACTCTACTAGCTTAACTATATTTCTCAGTAGCGTGGCGGTAGCATTGCTACTTTCTAAATCAAACAGCCTTTCAGCAGCGAAGCTATTATTTTAAGCAAGTAGTACAGTAGTGTCCACACAAGCTACATTTACCTATCGCGGATCATTAAGTGAATCATTAAGTGGCTGTGAAGCCAGTGTCTGGCCGATGAAAGTAAATCCATATGATAGGGAGAATGACGAATTCTCCTTCTTTGTGTTTTATGGTGGTTGAAAACAAACTTTTTGGTGAGTTACTGCCATCTCTCGCTCCGGTCGGGGACGTGGCCATTGGGCTGAAACGAGAAAATTCCTTGATAGAAAGACGACTGATAAAATTCTGACGGTGTGCTCTTGTTAGAGTTGAATAGGTTTTAAATTCATTCACTGTTTGTTCTGCAAATGTGCCCGAGTGCATTTACACGAAAAAAATTATATTTTGATAAAAATACAGGCTGCGCCCGAAACTGCATACTTCAATACTATATAGTACGCTAAAATCAGTATGCGAGCCAAGTAGTATGTCCGAATTCGAAAATCAGTATGCGAGAAGTAACCGGATGATTTACTACTTCCGGCGAGATTACGAAGTGCGCATCCCATGCATGCTGCGCTATCCTATGATGCCCTGCAAGAGAATTCATGAATGGGAGTGAAGCGACGCAACTGACGCAGGTACAGTTGCAATCAGAATTATTGAACCCCCTTTTAATTTTTTTTTTCTTTTTTAAATATTTTCCAAATGATGTTTAACAGAACAAGGAAATTTTCACAGTATTTCTGATAATATTTTTTCTTCTGGAGAAAGTCTTATTTGTTTTATTTCGGCTAGAATAAAAGCAGTTTTTAATTTTTTAAAACCCATTTTAAGGTCAATATTATTAGCCCCTTTAAGCTATATATTTTTTCAATAGTCTACAGAACAAACCATCATTATACAAAAACTTGCCTAATTACCCTAACCTGCCTAGTTAACCTAATTAACCTAGTTAAGCCTTTAAATGTCACTTTAAGCTGTATAGAAGTGTCTTGAAAAATGTCTAGTAAAATATTATTTACTGTCATCATGGCAAAGATAAAATAAATCAGTTATTAGAGATGAGTTATTAAAACTATTATGTTTAGAAATGTGTTGAAAATTTTTTCTCTCCGTTAAACAGAAATTGGGGAAAAAAATAAACAGGGGGGCTAATAAATCAGGGGGTTGAATAATTCTGATTGCAACTGTAGGTCACGTGACCATGACAAAACGGCGAATGTAGTACGTCCGAATTCCATTCATACTTCTCACATTCATACTGTATAGAACGTGCTTTTCTAACGGCCGAGTAGTACGTTTAATTCAAATGCAGTACCCACTGAGTAGTAGGTGGTTTCGGACGCAGTCACAGTATTTAAAATATTTAAAATACTATAGGCAAGTAATTTAATTAATTTGCTGTGGTACTTTTATAGTTGCAATACAACAACTATAGTTTGTAGTAGTAATACCTTCCTATATTAAACTTAAACTTACTTTTTTAAGGTAGCTTTTATTTGATTTTTATCTGATTTTTAGATCTATTACTATTATTATTATTTTATGTGTTTTACTTTTTTATTATTACTTTTTTGCGTTCATACTTGTATCTTTTACTGCTGCACATTTTGTAAAGTGCCTTGAGATGCTACTTTTAAAGCCGCTGTATAAAAAGTTATTGTTATTATTATTATTATTATTATTATTATTATTATTATTATATTTCCCTTTACTATAAATTACTATAGTATTTTAAATGTGCAACAGAGGATTTCTTGAATTTTTTGTTCTTGCTGTCTTTTAAAATGTGTCTCTGTTTAGAATTAATTGCAGTAAATAACTGAATTGAATGATTATGCTATGTTTCATTGGCAGTTTTATTGATCACTAAGACAGAACTGACTTAGATTGAAGTTGCTATGATTTAAAAAAAAAAGTAATAATAAAGCTTTTAGTGTAGTTAAGCTACATTTAAGGCAGAATAACTAATAGCTTAGCTCACTACATTTTACAAGTAGCTTGCCCAACACTGTACCGTGCTATAGAATAATTATCTTACTCACACACCCTTGTATTTTCTTTGTATTCCAAAAACTACCATAGTACATTTCCAAACAGCGGCAACCAAAAAGTCTTCAGTGTCTCAATATCCTTCAGAAATCATTTAAATATGCTAATTTGGAACATTTTGTTTTTTGGTTAATAGCAATGTTGAAAAACATTTTTAATATTTGTTGTGGCTTTTTTTTGAGTAAAGCATTTAGAACAACATTAATTTGTCAAAACCTTCTTTAACAATGCAGATACTGGTTTTTGTCATTTTTTGGTTAAGTAATTAAATTGAATAAACATCTCAAAGAACTTGTCACAGTGTCTGAAAAGAACTGTTATTGACTGTGGTTGAGAATAAAGGAAACAACATGGGGAATCATATGATCTTGTGACACACTCAGGTCTGATCAATTTGTGGTAGGCCTGTCTTGGTAAAGTCTAGGTATACAACCGGAAATGTATCTGCATAGAAGGAAACATCACTAAATGGTCATTAACAAACACCCCCATACAGCCCCCTTCCCACAAAGACTGAAGACAAGTTTCAGTCTGAATCATTTGGAATGGCAACACCTCAGTCCTATTATGTAAAATGTCTCTTAAAAAATAATAGTAATAAATAAATAAATAAATAAATCATGCTTACTTCAAACTTATAAATGGCAATTTGTATTAATTGCAGTAAATTACTTTTATTTTAAATCATATATGCATAATACGTGTATGGCAATTTTTAGATAGCATTATATATATATATATGGTCAGGATCTTTGATTAACACAAGACTAAAAGACTCTGTGACAGCCACCAGTCATGCACAGCTTAATTCATTATATGCTTTGTTAATCCTTTTTCTGCACTATACATAGCTCCCAAGCAGCTTCCGTTTGGGTCCTAGTGCCTGCCCAAAAATACATTTTGTTAATTCAGAATGACACTGTGTTACACTTATAAAAATGCAAGTAAAACAGTTTATGAAATCAACAGAACAGTTTAATAAAAATAAAATTCACAAACCTAACACTTGTAAATCCACACACACACACACACATACAAAGATGATGTGATCGGCATCAGACATTGGCCCGTGCATCATTAACATGGTGCGAAGGATGCAAATTACAAGCTTAATGTTCAACCATTTCACTGCTATTGCAGACACAGGGTTCTTTTCTGGTTATTTCTGAATGTGCATTCAATATATTTCTGCATGATTTAACTTATTTCCCTTTCACATCTCAGCTGCACCAGACATAAGTAGCACTTTAGTCTGATGACTTTCAAATGATCCTTTTCATTTCAATGTACATTCATTGCACCGATTTCATCCTAGAAGTCACCTCTAGCTCATTGTATTCTATGTTCTGAATCCAGCGGCTTTAATTTCAGCCCGTTCCTCTGTGTTTTGTCTCTCTGAAGGCCACTTCTCACATGTGTCGGTCAGCGATCCAGAGCGAGGTAACTATGGAGACGACTCTACAGGCCTGACTCCTGACTGCTCGCCTCCTTCACCTGATACAGCCCTCAGGAACATCGAAAGAGTCATTCGCCCGCAGGTACACACACACACACACACACACACACACACACACACACACACACACCCACACCCACACACACACACACACACACACACACACACACACACACACCCACACACACACACACACACACACACACACACACACACACACACACACACACACACACACACACACACACACACACATACACACACACACACAAACACACACATTCACATACAATCTTATTATGTGCTTCTGCACTCAAGGTTAATGGTGCTCTTTTAGATAAAACATAGTCTGGCTGTAACTATTGCAGCATCTGTGTGTGGGAGTCATATATACACACACATACACACACTGAGCAGTGCTGTCTTACATCTACGCTGAGATACTGAGCATCCTTCATCTTAATTATACGGCTATTATAAATATGCACATGCCCCACGGGCGGATTTTCTTCATGCTTTGATATGCAATTGTCCCAAGCCGGCCTCATTTTCACTCCTTCTTCAAACTTGAGGGTTTTTTGTTTGATTATCATCAGTTACAGTATAGTAATATCAAGCGCTAGTGTTCCCAAAAAGAGTCTGAAGAAAAAAAAGGCAGGCTTTTAAAGTGGATAAGAATAATTGCGTTCGATGCTGGACTAAACTAAGTAGGATTTATTATAGAGTTATAATATAGGAAGCACACTCATCCAAAGATGGTAGAAAGATTGTATTAGTTAATGTTAGTTAATGCGTTCACTAACATGAATAAACAATGAACAATACATTTTTAGAGTATTTAATTATCTTTGTTAATGTTAGCTAATGTATATAAAGTTTTTCATTGTTGGTTCATGTTAACTCAAATGCATTAACCAAAGTTAACAAACATGAATTTGGATTTTATTAATCAGTGTTTCCTCTAGGATTTTTTCCAGCTGTGGCGGCAGGCCTTTTACACAGATCTACCAACTACCTATGGCATCATTTCAATGACAAATGTTGTGAGCGCAGTATTAAAAGTCGAGATCGCATTTATGTAATACGAGCATGCGAGTCTCTTTGGTTGCCCGCTGATTTTCTCTGTTCATGCTCAAAACTTCTTGTACAACCTCAAATTCTTATAATGTAGTGTGGTCAAAAGTTATATCCAAACACACATGCTATGCTCCATATGGTCCAGACAGGTGGACAAATCTAAGCTTGTTTTTAATAAAACAAATATAAATATGCATATAATAAATAATACTGATGATAATAATAACATTATACAAAGGCAAGTTGTCATGAATAAACTAAAAAAGCCCCCCAAGATGAAGAAGGCATTACGGCATTGGTTTTTATATTTTTGTAGAAAATAATAAATTTTTAAAATATTTTAATTCTTTTTCATTCATTCATTAATTCATTCATTCATTCATTTTCTTTTCGACTTAGTCCCTTTATTAATCTGGGGTCGCCACAGCAGAATGAACCGCCAACTTATCCAGCACATGTTTTACGTAGTGGATGACCTTCCAGCCAAAACCCATCACTGGGAAACATCCTTACACACTCATTCACCGACATACACTATGGACAATTTAGCTCACCCAATTCACCTGTACCGCATGTCTTTGTACTTGTGGAGGAAACCGGAGCACCCGGAGGAAACCCACGCAAACACGGGGAGAACATGCAAACTCCACACAGAAACGCCAACTGACCCAGCCAATGCTCAAACCAGCGACCTTCATGCTGTCAGGCGATTGTGCTACCCACTGCGCAACTGTGACACCCTTAAGTTGTTTTAAAATTATTTAAAATTGTTAATTACAACTTAAATTACATTACATTTTATAAACATTATAGTTTCGTTTACAAATCAGTTGGCTGCTAACTTTAAAAAATAATTTCCCCTCCATATGCACCAGACACTTACTTATAAACCATCCCCATTTCTGGGAAAACATTTTGCAATTCGAACCAGCGACCTTTTTTCTGTGAGGCGAACGTTCTACCCACTGCGCCACTGCGTCGCCAGTTCTTTTTCATTTGAAAAGATATTTGTGTATTGCTGTACATCCTGCATGTATTAAGCAATGTGTAAGCGAGGCGCACAACTAACACGCTCTGCGCTGTACCTTAGACCTGCTTTCAGCTGGTGTATTACGCAGTCTATTTTGGCTCCTCAAAATAGCATCGCGCCAACAATATGCCTTAACACACCTCTTTTCTAGATCGAAACACCCACGAGTACACAAAGTGGCGCAAATGGATTTGCTATCTAAACAACGTGATGGAAAACAGGGAAATTAAGGTTGCGTTGGTCTGAAAATAGCAGCACGTCATGGAAACATGTCTTGCGCTTTATTGCGCCAAGTGAATGGTAGGGCCCAAAGTCATTGTATGCAGAGCCATAGACCTTTATCTATAAAGTATAATTATGAAAACTTGTTCATCTTAACTGAAAGCTACGTCATGTTTACTGTCCTCAAGCATCACGCACCTGTCAGTCAGTCAGTCAGTCAGTCAGTCAGTCAGTCAGTCAGTCAGTCAGCAAGTCACCTTAACAATTAAACGCACAGCACTACTACGTTTACAGAAAAGTTTGTGCTGTTAAAATTCACTTACCTTTTAATACATTTTGGTGCGATTATAACCCGCTATAAAAAAAAAACGACTAAATGTTTTGAAGCTGTAAAGTAGCCATGGCAGGATGAATTTTGGTGTGGCACCGCACCATGGAAGAATGAATGTAACGGAAACCATGATAATGCATTAGTGAATGTTAAACAATGATTAATAAATTCTCTGCAAGTATTGTTCATTATTACATGCTAGTAAGTGAAACTTCTGCCATGAAGCGCACAGGCTGATAGGTCACCTAATTTGCTCCTGCGTCATTAACTACATGGTGCAGGAGATTGCTGTCATCTTGGCAGCCAATGAGCTTGCTCCTCATCACTTTAAAAGCACTGCGTCATTCTACGCTTTTTAAGCTGTGACGCATTTTCGAAGACCCTACTCCACCCCAGCTCCACCTGTGTTTAGAGCTGCTATGGGGGTTACATGTATATTATGTTTTCAGCAGCGTGTTATATTCTGAGACGGCATGTCTGTGTATATATTGGCAGTAGCAGGTCTCATTAATTGCTCTGCCATAATAATCAAAGCAGCAGCAGCAGCAAATCTATACCGCCAAGACCAAATACATCAACATTGCCATATACATAATCATTACCATACTAAATCCCGAGAGTGTTCATGACAAAAATACATTAATTACTGATTCCTTATTGTAAAATGTGACCCAAAAGATGTATATATTTTATTGTATTAATTCATATATTTCATAGGATGTTCATAATTAATTGTTTTAATTTTAATTTTTAATTGCATTAAGATTTTATATGAGGGAATCAATAGATTCATTTTTATTAATCATGTTTAATCATACCTTTATAATGAAATTAGGCATCACCATTTATCTTGTTTAACACATTTTGTTGTCGTTTGCTATATCCAGGAAAGTAAGCCATCAAATCAAAGGGTAATTCTCACAAAACATTTTAAGATTTAAGATTCTTTCATCGTATATGTATCATTGATCATAGAAATAGTTAAATGAGTTTGTTATGTAACTATAATACTTGCAATTAATTATGACACATTTTAAAAATTTCATAGTGCATTTACAAATTATGCAAATCTCTAAACAACATTAATATTAATATAAATGATCTGCAGTGCAGTTGTTTGTCTTGCAATTCTGAATGTGTTAGAACGATTTGCAAGATACAGCAGGCTATCACTATCTGACTATCTTTAACAGCAGACTTTTTGAGATTATATGTGCTTGATTTATAATATTCTTCATTTATTCTTCAGCCTGCATTGCTATAAAGCCATTTTTTTTAAAACTACAGTTTTATTTTTCTCCTGCTTTCCATGTGTTAAATTGTCCCAGGAAAATAGTGCTGACCTTCACAAATTAGACTCACTCCAGTACTATTTCAGCGCAGATAGGCCCTGATTAAACTGGATTGCAAGTGGTTATTGAATAAGTAATGCCAACTGGGACCAGAAAATGAGTTAAGTGAGTTCTATAAAAAAAAAAGATCAAGCATTATTTATTTCCAGATGCTGTTTGCAGAAATATCTAAAGCATGTGACATGCATACAGTATGTTGGTAATAAGGATGTGCATCTCAGAACTGAGGCCGATGCAATACACATCAAATGCATAGTCAATTATACATTAAAGATACATATGAATCACTTACTGCAGCTACGATACGTTATGATACAATTTACCCCATCACAATGCAGTACGATCTGAATTCAATTTAATTAGATTCAACACAATGCTATTAGATGCCTTTAAGTTGCAATGTGAAAAAATATAGTTGCTATCAGGCTAAGCTCAGTTACTCTTAACACAACCTGTTTTTATGCACATTTTGGAATATCACATAAAAATGCTTAATGGAAACACCAAGATGTGCATAACATTTAAAAAATTGCATAAAAACAAATGCGCACAACTGAGGAGGATAAACTTTTTTATCCAATAAGAAAAAAAAGAGCAAAAAACTGCGATGGAAACACATTTATTGAATACATTCGAGCATGCTCATCAATAAAGTCATGTAATTTTGTTTTAATAGATCATGTGATAACAAAAAAGGCATGATGGGATTAATGGATAACCAGTGGAATGAACACATTGTAAAATATCTGAAATGTTGTCTGCATTATTACCTCCCAGAACTGTCAAGCATCTGTGCTCCCAAAGAGCGATCCAGGGCTCGACAATAAGGACTGCCCGATGGCTTGGGGCCAGCGTGTGAGATGCTCGGGACAGACAGGAACGTTACTGGCCTGATGGGGCCAGTACTGCCCTGTCACTAAAGTTTCATTTGGCCACGGCTGTTTGACAGTTGCATACAAATACAGTCTTTCACACCTAGATGTTTGTTTCGGAACCTGTCTCGTTTGCCCAGTTAGCGCAGTTCGCTTGGCATACAGTATGTGAATCTCGCAATCGCGCTCAGATTCGCGCCAAATCAATTGTCCGAGATCGCCTGAATGAGGTGGTCTCAGCTCGATTAAAATGAACTCTGGAGCGGATCGATTGTAGTGAGAAAGCAAAATGATCCAGAAAATCAGGCTATATCACAGTGTATTATGGTTGTGTAATAGCCATATATTCGGCTATATGAAGAGAGAATGATGAGTATGGTGAGATGTCATTCCTACCAGCAAATGTGCTTTTCATGTCGAACACGAAAGTGAAACCATGCTGAACTATTACAGAGTGCTGTTTATCCTTGACAGAAATTTGACAGAAATTACAATCTGATAATTTTTCCTTATTTTAACCTTATATTATTTAGTTTTAGGCCTGTTGTTTTGTTCATTTCTGTACTAACATCTCGAAAGAAAGATCAACATTGATCTGCTTCATGATCACACTGCTGTCTCGCTTCATCTGTTATTTCTCTCTATAATTTAAGCCTATAATGCATAATTCTATAGGCAACGTTTTTAATAGATTGATTGATTGAATAGACAGATTTTTACAAAACTTCACAGCTGAAATGAGGCTTTGAATGAGAAAGTCATATCTCTGATTTATATTTGGTGACGATGTTTGCGGGTATCAAAATAAAAAGTGCACATTTTTGCTTATAAAAAAACAACAACAATATATATATATATATATATATATATATATATGTATATGTATATGTATATATATATATATATATATATATATATATATATATATATATATATATATATATATATATATATATATATATATATATATTATACAGTTACATCAGTATACATAGATACATCACAATTGTAATTTTTTTTAAATTTCAATTGCATTTAAAGAAAAGTTATGCTGAATAAAAAGTTATGTTTGGCTTTTGACACATTATTTAAAATATGTGGCTAAGAAATAGCTATTAACTTCTTTTTTTTGGTGGGGCCAGTGAAATTTTGGCAAGGCTAGTAAAAATCTGAACCACTGGCCTGATCGACCCAGTAGAAAAAATCCTTAGCGTTGAACCCTGCGATCTCACGCTTCCAAAACCACTGCGCGTTCATTGCATTTTGTCTTCTGAGGCACAAGCCATTTATTATAGAAGAAAAGACCTCAGGCTTCTCCTATCACAGCAAATTTCATTTTTTTTTAAATATTTGTTGGTGATTTAACAGAAAGTGAGGATTTTGTTCTCCTTGACTCATTGTGTGCTTTTCACAAATGTTTTATGAGTTTTGTGCATATGTCTATTTCGCATCTTTTGATGGAAACATAGCCATACTCTAGTGTTAGTTAATTGTTTGATACCCTCCTAGGGCTTGAGTGTCCACATACGTAGACAGCACATTTTAGCTCTTAAGTGGCTATTTAAAATACTTTGAATGTTTTATATTTTGTTACAGACATACAGTGTCATCCTGCAACTGTTTTGCAGCATATGAAATGTCCCAAACCCTATTTTTAACTGTCTAAAATGGGACAAAATGTTGTTTTTACTCTCTGATAGTCAAAGCAAGTTTAAAAAAAAATTCTGTTATGTATGCATTAAAAGAAATTCAGGAAAAAGTGTTTTATGTAAATTCGGACCACGAGTCCACATATACGGACATCATTTTTCTTTAAAAGTACATCATATCAAAAGATGATACTTACATTTTTATTCTAAGTGGGTTCCAATAAGCCCAAATAGCAAAGAGAAATAAAAAAATGCATGTAAAAAAACAACTTGGGCCTTAAGAGGAATTGTGACCTAAACTAAAGTGTTGCCAAATAAAGAAATACAGAAAAGAAAGCTACATTTGACCACATTTAATATAAGAAACAGTGACTCATTTGAGCTTAGGACTGTGCTATCTTATTGATCAAGGTTAATTGACATTTCAAACTTTAATTCCCGCTTCTCCTCAGGTCTTCATCATACGCAGCAGTGGTGATGACAGAATGTGCTTGAGAAATCAATCTACATCTAAAATATTGGTCACTTCTAAATGAATCGAATGAATCGTTTTTTACTGATGCAAATAAATTACGTGTAATGCATCATGATTTAAATGTTGCACTTTTTAAAATGTCATTTTTTTAATGGAACCTTCCCGTCCCTAGAACCGTGGCTTCCCTGGCTATGAAGTATTTTTTTCTCCTGATAAGTCTTTTTTCTCTCAGTTGGTTTCCTGCTCTCTCTGTTTGTGACTTATTCACTTAGTAGAGTGTGAATGGGCCCTTTTTTGTCCCTGTCAGAGTTCTCAGTGCATCCTATCAGAGTCATGTTTGTCCTCTTTTCAGTCGACCACAATCCCTCATTTATCTGCGCTGGTCGTGCTGCTTGCGTGCTGAGCGCCTGCAGGATTAAAAAGAGACACAACTGTGCATGTTCTTCCCCACTGACTCCTACAGCAAACTCCACAATGTCCCAGTCAGACACATGACGCTTTCCTAAAGATTCATTTCACTTTTTGCCCTACTTCATACTGTGCTTTAGTGCTGTTAAGTGCAGTGCATCTTTTACCGGTGGTGAACCGCTCACATGACTCTTACTTTTTGAATTGACTTTTCTCTACAAACGAAATAATAAACAAATAAAACATTCATGGATAATTTACAACTAGCCAGTCATTAATCTCTGTGCATTCCTATGGACATTTATTTTATTTATTAATTGGCTGTGTTAATGCGAAAAGATAATTTTTTTTGTAATTTTAATTTTTTTTTATTCATTTTAATGTTAATTTTTGTTTCAAATGTCTCAACCGAAGCCTATAAAACATTTCAGTGACATTTAAGCAAAACGTCACACAATCTTGTGCCCTGCGGAGAAAATAATAATGTCCCTCATTTTCTGCTTTTGAGCACTGGAGGCTAAATAAATTAAATTTATGTAACTATTACTATTATTATTATTATATGATTATAACTTATTTTTTGGAGATTAAATGTCCAAGATTGTTTTGTATGCATATACTGAGAAGGTTTTATTCTTTTGAGGTTTTTTTTACTGCACAAAAAATAATACTACATTTAAATTTTTGTTGTTTGTGATCATGTGAAAGATTGTAATCATATACCATATACTGTAACTAATTTCAATATATGGAAAATAATTAATGAAAATATATTTTTTCATTAAAAATATCTGTCATTATTTATACAATTTGTAATTCAAAAGACATGCTGATAAAGAAAATTGGTGTCTAAGTGTAAAAAATAGAGTACTTTTATATGCCGACATAAAATTACAGACATTTTTGTCCTTTTTTGGACCTGTGTAACTATTTTAATTGATGCACAGGGGTTAATTAAAAGAAGCAAAAGACATCATATTCTCCACTAAAAAGCCTGTTGCATGACCTGTTGGGATTTAGTGCATCAAAGTGTTGCATGCATGAGACAGCAGTCTGTATTAGCAGTGTCTGTAAATCATCACAAAGCACTCATGATCAGTGAAGTGGACTGCCATCAGAGCCGCACACTGATGGGCCGATCCAGCTCCTCATTTGCTTGATGCACAAGTGGAAAAGAGTCTAGTCACGTCTGATAATCATAAGCTCTACAGCCCATCCAGGTGCATCTCTATTTCCCACAGGAAAAGACTGATGAGGGAGCATTTGCTTCTAGCTGCATTTAAATCTCAGCATAAGGTACCACTGATGAAGTGGGCATTCATAAGAAGGCATAACCTAATGGTTAATGACGTGGGCTGTAAATGTAAGGTTGTAGGTTCAAACTCTGCTAGAACTGGTGTTTGAGCTGTCATCATTCAGCAAGACACTTAACCTCGGGTCACTCCAGTGAGACCTTCTCTTTCATTTAAAATGACACCACTTCTGTCGTGACTTTGCATACTGCATACTGCAAACTGCTTCAATCAGCTCCATGTGGTAATGTGGAAAATGTTGTCTATTCTATTCCATTCCGTTCTATTCTATTCAAGACAGCTTTTTTGTGACATCCTGTCATAATGAAAGTATTCTGTTATCTATTCTATTCTTTTCTATTCTATTCTATTCTAGGATCTGTTTTAATAAAGATTTTTATGCCATGTTATCATATAATATATTTCTATTCTATTCTATTCTATTCTATTCTAAAAGCTGTTTTTGGAACAGATGTCATAATATCCATTCTATTATATTCTATTCTATTCTATTCTATCCTATTTTAAGATATGTTCCAAAACAGCTTATTGTGCCCTGCTGTCATGATATCTATTCTATTCTATCCAATTTAAGATCTGTTACAAAAACAGCTTTTTGATGTAACACATATTTATTCTATTCTATTCTAAATTATGTTCCAAAAAACAGCTTTTTGATGTAATAATATCTATTCTATTTTGTTCTGTTCTATTCTGTTCTATTCTATTCTATTTTAAATTCTGTTCCAAAAATAGCTTTTTGATGTAATAATATCTATTCTATTCCTTTCCTATCTATTCTATTCCAGTGTTTCCTCTAGGATTTTTCCCAGCTGTGGCGGCAGGCTTTTTTTTTACACAGATCTGCCAACTATTTCAAAGACAAATTTTACACGCAGTATTAACAGTCGAGAACGCATTCATGTAATATAAGCATGCGAATCTCTTTGCTTGCACGCCGGTTTCCTCTTCGTGCACAAAACTTCTTGCACGCACTCAAATTTACATGCTCCGGTGCAGATCTTCTCGTGCGCTTTCCAGTAAGCTCTGCTGAAGTGCGATTTAGTGCGTTTTTGTACGTTTTCCGACATTAACGCGTCCTGAAGTAAAGTGAAACGGATATAAACTCCAGAAAGATAAGTATACTTATGGAAACTGTGTTCATCTTAACTGAAAGCTACGCCGTGTTTGCTGGCGCCCCACGCATCGCGCACCTGTCAGTCAGTCAGTCAGTCAGCATGTCACCTTAAAGGGTTGAACAAATAGCGCACAGCACTACTACGGTTACAGAAATGTTTGCGCTGTTATAATTCACTTACCTTTTAATATGTTTTGGTGCGATTATAACCCGCTATAAAGAAAAACACGACAATGTTTTAAATGAAAAGTTGTAATGTTGCCGTGGCGGGATGAATTTTGGCGTGGCGGCCCGCCACGGATGAATGAATGTAGCGGAAACCTTGTATTCTATTCTATTCTATTCTATTCTATTCTATTCTATTCTATTCTATTCTATTCTGTCCTATTTTAAGATCTGTTCCAATACAGCATTTTTGTGGCATGCTGTCATGATATCTATTCTATTCTATTCTATTCTATTCTATTCTATTCTATTCTATTCTGTTTTAAGATCTGTTCCAAGACAGCTTAGTGTGGCATGCTGTTATAATATCTATTCTATTCGAAATTCAGCTCCAAAAATAGCTTTTTTATGTAATAATATCTATTCTTCTCTTTTCTATTCTATTCTATTCTAAATTCTGTTCCAAAAAACAGCTTTTTAATGTCATAATAACTGTTCTATTCTATTTTATTCTAAATTCTGTTACAAAAGCAGCTTTTTATGTAATAATATCTATTCTTCTCTTTTCTATTCTAATCTATTCTAAATTCTGTTCCAAAAACAGCTTTTTGATGTCATAATATCTATTCTATTCTATTCTAAACTGTGTTTCTAATACAGCTTTTTGATGTCATAATATCTATTCTATTCTATCCGATCCTATCCTTTCCTATATATATATATATATATATATATATATATATATATATATATATATATATATATATATATATATATATATATATATATATATATATATCAAATATATATATATATATATATATAACCTCTGTTCAAGAACCTAATAGGTTTAGGAAGACAGTGATAAGACATGTTTTTTTCTTTTCATTTCTTTTCTTTTCTTTATAAATAACCTTTTTTTCTAAGCAAAACAATATAACTTTGCTAATCTTTGAAACTCTCTTATGTTAAGCATTAAAATACACATCATTTTGTATTCTGATCACTTCCTGTTTGTATGTGTTAAAGAGTAGCTGTATATGTAAGCAGTATTATTGAGAGCCACTGTAGATCTTGGAACAGAGCTGTAGTGCATTCTTATAAAATTAGGGCATTGGATTTTGGACAGTGCAACAATTGTTTAACTTGATTTAATCTCTGTTTAACAAGGCTTTCCAGTAAAGAATACATTCTTGATCTGCATCGGCCCGGCAGAGGACAATGCGTAATTAAATTTGTTAAAAAATGTAATTAACCTTTGCAGAAAAGCAGGATGACACAATGAAATGTGTTCTTTTGTGTGTGTGAACGTGGACAGTAGAGGCTCTTGAGCTGTAGTGGGCACAGAAAATCCTCTTGATGCTTTATCATCTATATGCGCGCGTGCACACACACACACACACACACACACACACATGAACACAACCACTGTAATACTGCTGAGCTAAAGACTAAATGACCTTAGTATGAAGTATGTGCTCTTTTACTTTGGATGTTTTGAAAAGCGTATCAAAATACAAACTTGTCACGGCTGCTTTGAAAAACGGCGAATATTTGTGATATTCAGATCAAGCCTACAGAAAGATAACCTGTTGGGTAATTCCCTAATCGAATTTGAGTGTAAATGACCACAGGAGGTCCCTTTTTTCTTTATCTTCAACATCTGTTTTAACAGGTCCACAGGCACAGATGTCTAGATGCTTTCATTTGTGTGTGTGTGTGTGTGTGTGTGTGTGTGTGTGTGTGTGTGTGTGTGTGTGTGTGTGTGTGTGTGTGTGTGTGTGTGTGTGTGTGTGTGTGTGTGTGTGTGTGTGTGTGTGTGTGTGTGTGTGTCTGTCTGTGTCTGTGCTGAAGCCCAGCTGTGATTAATTTAGCTGTAAATTGTTCTGATAATCTCACTGGCCTTTCTGAGAGTGCTACGCCCTGGAGAATGTTTGATAACGGAATCTGTGTTCAACTTGTTTGATGGAGGAGATAAGAATAAAGAATAAAATATAGAGCACCAGTTAGTTCTACTCTAAAAAGCATTTGGTATAAGAATAGATGTTTAGGTTTTATTTGTATTTATAACATGTAAGGTTTTATTTTAAAAAAGTGACATAATTGGTAATGGTTATTTGGTTTTTGATTATTGCAATTTATTTAACCAAATATAGTACAAAATTAATACCACAAAATGATGGTTAATGGTGTTATCTGAATGATGTTACTAAATGATAATTATTCATTCATTCATTTTTCTTCAGCTTAGTCTCTACTTCAGAGGTCGCCACAGCGGAATGAACTGCCAACTATTCCAGCATATGTTTGACGCAGTGTGGAATTTTTTTTTTTTTTTTTTTTTTTGATAATGTAGTTTCAAATGAACAAAAATCTATATATAACTGAAAAGTTATATTCTTTGGTTTTTTAATTAGCTCATTAAATTCAAAACTCTAGCTAGGGTGTGAGAAACATTAAAAACCGCTTGCTTCCTAAGCATTGGCAGAGCCAAAGTGATGCAAATGCTACGGGAAGGGTCTTAACGACTCTTCCTTTTCTTTGGGTGATACTTTCAAGCTGGTCAGGGCAGGTGAAACCTCAGGATCTATTCAAGATTCAACATCTTTTACTAAAACTAATCATGCCCATTTTATGTCTCCACCTACAAACACTGCCCCCTCCTAAAACACTTAATAGACAGGATGACTGCCTCAAATTAGACTCGTTACAGACTTGTGATAAAAGTTGCAGACTGCAGATTTGTAAGAGACTCCTGTAGGCTCTTGCAGACTCGTGGACTTCTTAAAGGTGCTATTTGACTGCAGACTAACCAACACGTCTCAATAAAGAAATTGTTCTGCTTGTTCGAGTCTCCTGGACTGGGTTTTCTCACATTCATTTATATTTTTCCAACAGAAGAGTACGACCTTCCAGCTACAACTCAGTACTGGGAAACACCCATACACACTCATTCACACACAAACTCATACACTACGGCCAATTTAGTTTATTCCGTTCACCTATACCACATGTCTTTGGACTGTGGGGGAAACTGGAGCACCTGGAGGAAACCCACGTGAACACGGGGAGGACAACTCCACACAGAAATACCAACTGGTCCAGCTGAGAATCGAACCAGCGACCTTCTTGCTGTGAGGCGACAGTGCTAACCACTGAGCCATCGTGCTGCCCTATGATAATTATTCTAAAAATGTAAAAAAAAAATATATATATATTTTATGCTTACTCCTCAGTATATTTGTTAGTAAAAGTGATTTAATATTTTACTATTATTTAAAAATGTAACTTATTGGATATGTAATAATATTGGCAATTGTTTCTACAGTAGATGTTTTATAATACAGAGAAGTGGTGCACTTATGCAAGTCTTTGAGCTGGGAGAAGTTTTTGTACTGTTTGAAATATGATTTTCAAAGACTTATGACTGACAGTGTTCATGTTCTGGCTAAGCGTCTGCATCGCTTTTGTCTATTTTAATGACAGACATTACTGAAAAAAAAACAAATGCGTTAGGAAGACATCAGTCTTTTAGTAGAAAACAGAGCATCATGCTCTGATGAGACAGAGAGAGATACTCAAAGCTGTCAAAAAGCCTGTTGATGTGAAGTGCAGCCATTGGGCTGAATTTACACACTCTTACATGCCTACACACCTACGGTTGAGATATTTTCTAAATGTAGATAAAAGCTATTGTGAAATGACAGTTTTTCCCATCAACCCAAGTATTATTCGTCTAAAACTGTTCCTCTCTTGAGAAGCCTATAGCTGTGTCCAAAATCACATGCTACTCAAGTACATACTACAGTACATTTGAATTGAACTGTTAGATAAGTATGTTTATATATAGTATTAATATGAGTATTTGAATAAATTTTGGACATCTGTTGTTTATCATTATCACATGATCTACCTGTGTCAGTTGTGTCAATTCTCTCCCATTCATAACTTTTTCCTGTGGCCTTATAGTATAGTATACATTGGATACTCACATCAGAATCTCGCCAGAAGTAGTAAGTCATTCTGGTGCTTCTCGCCTACTGTTTTTCGAGTGCTATTAGTTCTGACATATAAGTTCACGGCTCGCATGCTGTTTTTCACATAGAATATAGTAGGAAAGCATGTGATTTCAGACACATGAGTTTTAAGTAAACAAACCTATAGGCTAATGATATTTTTCCAAAAGAAAATGATTAAAGGTGATCTGCCAAAATGCTATCCGTTAGCATAATATCTTTGAAACACAGTCCCACCCCTGCTGTTCAAACCCACGCCTCCTGAAAACATGAACGTGCACCTTAAAGATGACAGTAGACAACCCACTAGTTCATGTCTTTCGCCAGTTAAAAAACAATTCCGAATGAAAAACTGTATTATATCTGGCATGTTTTCAGTTGTGTAGCAAGCAAAACTTGTCATAATTTGCAAATTTCATGCATGCAAGGATCGCTGGTCTCACTCTCTCATGCGCTTTGTCCTAAAGCGACTACTGCATAGTGGTTGGCCAGTGGCGTGTAGGAATTACACTTATTACTAAGCCGTACTTGCATGCTATTTCAGACCGAATATTCAAAGTAGCATAGTAAACAATATAGGGAGTGCATCACAGGTTGTCATTGCTCAAAAATGAACCAATGTGAATATAAAACCAACTTCAGCTCAGTAAAGCAGGCTAGGGGGAATAGCGCTAATGTTTTGTTGTTAAACTAAATTAAAATCTACATTATCGATGCTGTAAAAGGTACTTTATGAAATTGAAAATAGTCAATCTTTTATTGACAGTTACACTTTTCCCCATTTAAAAGTATACGAGTGACATGTCTTGTGTATTCTATAGTCTTTAGGGGGTCACACACCAGAAGTGCGATGCGCCGCGTAGCGCCACGCATGTCAGAATTCTAAACATAGGTTTCTATCAGGGTGCACACACCGGTGCTGCAAGTCGGCGGCTGTCCGCAGCGCCCAGCCTCGACTCAGGACACTGTTCATATTTCTACTGTGCCACAGAGCGCCATCTGAAAAGTTTCATTTTTAATAGCATGCAAATGTGCGCGTCTGGTGTGCGATACGTTCAACTGTCATGTGCGCGCCGTGTCGTGGCGCTGAGCAGAGCAGCCGGTGTGTGACACCTTTTGGCTTTGTGTGACTAAGAGTTTAAAACATAACATTACCTGTGTGAAATACCTCACCTGTCGTCCTTCCTCCAGCATGCAAAAGTAACTCCAATATTGATTCAGGATTTTAAAGTTTTAATTCAGCATTTGTTTTTACCGGTCACTCTCTCTCTCTCTCGTGTGCACATGAACGCAAACATTTTTGTCACTTATAATATGAAACCTAAAATGATCAACACCAGTATAGATTCACCTCTCAAGCCGATGGGCTTATGAATGAGCTCAGCAGTGCAGAGTAGGCCATGTTTAGCGGCTGTTGAACACATTTACCCCCATGTGCATTCACACTATTTGAGAAAATACATCTGAATGTGGTTGAAAGCAGACAAGCTCAAAACTTTTCACACCCTGTTCACACTTGAGCGTCGCGTTCTTCGCTTGTGAAAAACGCATTTTATTACCAGGTGTAACAGGGCCTTTTTCAATGATCATCTCAGATACTGATTATGTGCTTTATTCAGTGTTAAATGTTACCAGTGTGAGTTTAAAGGTGCACTCACACTAGGTTATCCGAACCGTACCCAGATGCGTTTCCTGGTTTTGTTTAAATGCTCCGAATTGGGCCCAGGTGCGGTTCAGTTGGCCGGCCCTGGCCCAGTTGGTAGAGGTGTGCCAGAGCACAGTTCACTTGGGCTTTGGCGTGGTACGCTTGTAGTGTGAGTGCAAAGCATGCCTGGGCATGAAACTGAAGACGCGACGTCACTTTTAAAGGATTATTTCATATGGATTTATTAATCATTCTTACTGTTCAATGAACGCAAACTGTCGTAGTTTATCAAAGATGCAAACCCCTCGCTGCATGTCAGCTGCACCTTCAGCAAACCTCCCAATACCTACAGTATGAAGACTTTTATTATTGTTTATGAGTGTCAAAAGTTGTGGATCTGTTCAGCAAAAGATTTGACTGTGTGTCACTGCATCTCAAATGACTAAAAATAATACAAAACGGTATAATTATAGCAATGTCCACTGTGCTGAGCGAGAGCGCTTCTCTTCCTGTTAAATTGAACAGTCGCATCATCGATGACGTAAGCGTGCTCCAGCTCGGAAGGTAAAATGCAGTGTGAGTGCAGGTCATTGGGGGAGAAGGACATTCACACTTCGGCACTGTTCAAGGCAACTGTGCCTAGTGTGAGTACACCCTAAAAAAACATGTTGTGGCATTTATTGACAACTGAAAGCACGAGCAAATAGTTACCTCAGATCTTGAAACAAAAAAGCAAACATACAGTTTAATATGAACGATAGAACTCAGTGCAAACCAACAACATCAGTCACTCTGCATGTACTTTTATTAATTACTTGGTAATGAGGTTTAACATTCATTAATTAGATAATAAACTTGTCTATTTTGTTGGGAGTACAGTGCATTATCGTGCACTTCTGAATGTCTGGTATTTCAATGTTTCTCTCATGAAGCACTGTCGCCACTGGCTTGCTTGGTTTTGGACTTGTGAAGCTGCGCATCGATGGATTTGCTGTTCAGTGTGATTGGACTTTCAGCAGTAAAAATTAAACCAGAGTTAACTGAACTTCAATTCCGAAAACTGGACTGACACAGTTTCAATTTGCTAGAACTTCAACGTTATGCTGCTTTGACCCAAATATACATTATAAAAGCGCTATAGAAATAAACATGAAGCTTCTGGTGTGGACAGAGAAATTGCTTGTTACTGGAATCACAATGTTACAGCCACCGACATGCTAATTTTCCTTCACAACTGTTGTGAAAAAAAAAATAAAATAAAAAATCAGAAATGAATTTTGATGCATTAGTGGAGCCATGAACATTACCAGCTTACAGTCACTGGAATGGTTGATTGTAGAGAGTCAAGAATCCATGATATGTCCTTTCTGCTTTTTTAGCAACCTTTTAAGTGTGTGTGGGTGTATACAGTAGCTTAAATGAAGATGTGTTTAATTGGCAATGTGTTTGCACTGTGAGTGAACTGAAACCGAGTGTAGCCCACACACACACACACTCATCAGTGACCTTGTGCGATGCGTCTTGTGTTGAAATGTTCCCTTGGGCTCTCGAAGCCCGGTGGTCATAACATATTCTGCATATTTCCTTTAACAGCAGCACAGGAATAAAAGATAATTTCATGCGCTCAGCTGGATGCTGAGGATCCCTCTGGCGATTAAACTGTAGCACTGATGAAATGGTGACGAGCTTAAATGATGCAGATTGCATATTTCATGCCCTCAGCACCGTGAGATTTCAGTTTGTCATGCTAATGATGCTAATATCATGTAGTTCTTCATGCACGATACAAACAAACTCAGCATGAAGCACAAGTTTTGTTACCTTTTCTTTCTTGAATATTTACCCCTTATCTTTTCTCTTTTACTGGTTTTTAAAAGCATAGTTTTGTTCACTTTCTTCAGTGCAACCAAAATGTTTTTAGCAGAATGGCAATAGTGCTCTTTTTGATACAATTAAAGTGAATGCTGTTAAATATTGACTGAAGATACTGACTATAATGTCATACAGTTGTTCAAATGCCAAACATTCTTGTTGGGAGTGTTTAGAACAAGAATAATTTGATGGCTTATCAATATACTCTATTTAGGTGTCACAGTGCAGTAAAATACTCATCATCATTATAAATTCTTATCTTTGGCCACTGTTCTTCAAACAGTTTTACCCATTTGTCAGCTAAAAGTTTTTAATTGATTAAAGTACAGGTGCATCTTAATAAAGTAGAACTTCATTTCACTAATTCAATTCAAAAAGAGAAACTCATTTATTTTATAGATTTATTACACCCAGATTGATATATTTCAAGTGTTTATTTCTTTTCATTTGGATGATTATGGCTTACAGCTAATGAGACCCTAAAATTCAGTATCTCAGCAAATTAGATTATTACTTAAGGTCAATAGAAAAGGATTTTTAACACAGAAATGTTGGACTACTGAAGAGTACGAACCTGTAAAACCCTGCTCTGGGTCTGGTGTCTCGCATCTCCTTTACAATACCTTACAGATTCTAAATGAGTTTTGGTTGGTTGAGTTTGTTGGCCAATCAAGTACAGGGATACCATGCTCCTTAAACCAGGTATAAGTACTTTTTGGAGTATGAACAGAATCTGTGTGATTTTATGGAGAAGACGCAAGACACCAGACACAACACCGCTGAAAACCTTTTTTCTGAGCAACCTGGGCTTTATCACACCTCAGTAGTGCCACAGACTGATCACCGCATGCCATGTCACATTGCTGAAGTTTGTGCAAAAACATAGCCCTGACCAAGTATTGAGTGCTTTACATGTTCAAAAGTCCAACATTTTTGTGTTAAAAATATTTTTTTTTATTAGCTATAAGTAATGTTCTATTTTTTTGAGATACTGAATTTTAGGGTTACATTAGCTGTAAGCCATAATCATCAAAATGAAAAGAAATAAACACTTGACATATATCAATCTGTGTGTAAAAATATTTTTTCAAGACACTTCTATACAGCTGAAAGTGACATTTAAGGTCTTAACTAGGTTGATTAGGTTAACTAGGCAGGTTAGGGTAATTAGGCAAGTTATTGTATATTTATGGTTTGTTCTATGGACTATTGAAAAAATAGCTTAAAGGGGCTAATAAGTTTGACCTTAAAATGGTTTTTAAAAAATCAAAATCTGCTTTTATTCTAGTCAAAAAAAAAAAAAAAGACTTTCTCCAGAAGAAAAAATATTCTCAGACATACTGTGAAAATGTCCTTGCTTTGTTCAACATAATTTGGGAAATATTTAAAAAAAGAAAAAAAAATCAAAAGGGGGCTATTAATTCTGACTTCAACTGTATATATTCGCTTTATAGAAGTTTAAATTTTTGAATTGAGTTAGTGAAATTGATCAACTTTTTGACATTCTAATTTATTGGGATGAGCCAGTATATTTAAAATGTAGTATGATGACTTCTTACGCTGAAAAAAACGATTCAAAGACATTTGGAATGAATTGAAAAAAACAATTTAAGTTGAACATTACTCAGTTGTTTGCAACAGTTTTGCAGAAATAATTGTTTTCAGTGTACTTGATTAATTAAATTCTTTTAAATATTTATATTTCATATAAGTATGTCCATCGCAAAGATGATGGAACAAATAATTATATTTAAGTATGCAATAAATTGATCAAAAATATAATAATTCTAAATGTTCTTCTGAATTCAGGAATACAGAAAATAAAATAGCTAAATATTAAAGACTTTGTTGTTGATATGAATGATTCTGCAGTGATTATATAAATAAATCATTTTATACATTATTATACTTTATTTGTTAATTGCTTCTTTGTTCTCAATGTACTAGCAAAGATGAAAAATAACAAATAACGATATTGTTAATTAATAAATTTGTCATTAATTATAAAAGAAATGGAAGAAAAAAAAACATTGTGGTGCATCAAGAATCATTTCATAATCAACTTCAAGTTTTTTTTATTATGCACTCTTTTAATGCGCATCTGCAAAAGAGCTTCATAAACGTCCTTCCATTCTAGTACATTAAATGACGCAGAAATGTCATTTCGGTTGAACCTTTTCTTAATTCCACATGATTTCTTCTGGTGTTGCAGTTTTAAGGATCATTTAAGGATATAAGGTGGTGTAAATCCCTGCAGTGTGTGATTTCTGCTTTTGTAATGAAAGGCAGCTCGTCCCTCTTTGCTGAGCTTGTTCCTTTCTGCTTATTTTAGCAACAGGAAGTCTATATTTGGTAATGTTGTTGTTATTGCGGTGCTCCGTGTTCTTGCAGCTTTGCCTCTGTCGTCATGGTGATGGCGGTTGTATTGAAGTGAGTGAAAGTGTTTGTGTTTAGAGGGCAAGCGGGAGGAATGTTGATACAGCGTACAGCAACTCAATCTGTATCTTTATCAGGATGAATAAACCGCTTATGGCACTATAATCGGCCTTCAAAACAGGCCACATTCTCGAATGAATCATTGGTACATTTTAAAATTCACATCCATAACCTCTGACCATCGACTAGTGTGCAAAAAGAGAATTTTATAGTCAGAAATCATTTAAATTCAAGATATTGTGATGTGTTAGACTAACTTTGAAGACCCTTTTTCACCCAAACAGAGAAACTTTTCAGTAAGAAGTTTCTAAAAAGCATAATATTACCTCTTTTCAGGTTGCGGGTCCAAGACCATTTTAAAACCTGCCCAAAGGAATGATAAGTAGCAAAGTTTTGGTTCCTTGTCCAATCAATTGTCAAGTTAATTGCTGTATATTCCCACAACAGGAAAACTTTACCATATCTTTTCTGATACAGTATGTCGTAATCAGCATTAGAGGTAAATCGTTATAAGTAACGCGAGTTACGTAATAATATTGCGTAACAACTTTTCCAAAGTAACAAGTAATATAACACATTAATTTTAAAAACAAGTCATATTATTTGAGTTACTATTAAAAAAATGTAATGCGGGATACATTTTACCTTGCTTAATTGGCCTTTACAAAACATATTGCGGAATAAAAACGACCTTAGTCAGGTTGAATCACACACTTAATGATAGAGCGTGCTGCGAGGGAACAACCGACTCGCACTCATCATCATCATCAGGTCTCCTTTTTTCACAGCAGATGAGTCTGTTTACTGTTCTACTAACTAATCTACTAACTGACTGACGGTTGTACTAACTGTGATGTGGGTTTATTTAGAGTCAGAGGGGGTATCCATTATGTTAGTACTTACTGAAGACGCAAACCGTTTCACAAGAACTTTGTTCAATTCAATGAACTGGCTCGACCGGTTCACTTCAAGATCCGGTTAAAACAAACGATTCATTCACGAATCATCCGTCATCACTACAGACCGATATAGAAACAATGGCAGGTCGGAGACTTACATTTTTGCCAATGGATTCTTGTTATTTGGAACTCATCGAAGAAAAGAAGTGGATTGTTGTTAAACGTAGATTATGTGTAAGTAAAACTCTTGACAACTCTGAGAAACACTACATTGAAATAAAAAACAAACAAAACTGGATGCGAAGCACTACACTCTTCAGCTATGACTGACATCAGTTCACGTTCTCCAGGTAAAACAATTAATTTGACTAAACTGAAAAAAATGGTTATTGCTTTTATTGTTGAGGAGATGCAGCCACTGTCTAACGTTAGAAGCGATTACGTTTTGCAATATAGTAAGATTTTTTCTCTTTTTTTTTTCTTTCTTTTTTTTTATTGGTGTTTAACAAGACAATATATCATAGTATACAATACAACAGGAAAAATTACAGATTGTCTTATTTTTCTTATTTTCCCACTATCCCCTCAAAATAAAATAAATGTATGAATTATAAACAAACATATTCTCTGAAAGAGAAAAAAAATAAAAAATAATAATAAATTAAAAATAAAAGAAAAATTAAAAGAAATTCTTTTTAAGAAAAAATAATAAATGAGCAAGTTTACGATGAGAGCAGAAAAAAAAAAAAAATAAATAAATACATAAATAAATAAATGAATAAAAATGAAAAGTTCACTTTTAGGAGTCAATATTTCTTCTTTCTAATTAATTACTGTGTATTAGATCTGATATCAAGTGAACAGGGTAAGCCTTTGATATAGTCTAAAACAGGGTTCCAGGTCTTGTAAAAAGATTTTTTACTTAATTTCTCAAGTTTTATATAACTAAAGATTTCTCAAATCCACATGTCGTGTGATGGAGGAATCACCTGTTTCCATTTGAGAAGAATGGCTCGTCTTGCTAAAAGAGTAGAAAAAGCAATAACCTGGCGAGATGCAACAGCCAAGTCAGCTCTCTCTGAAATGCCAAAAAGGGCTTTCAAGGGGTTAGGGTCTAGATTTATGTTAATAGATTTATTAAGTGTGTCAAAAACACTGGACCAGAATTTTTTCAATTGAGGGCAACTTGAACATATGGCAACTTGAACATATGGAGATGGTTAGCAGGAGCCTGCTTACAACAAGGACAGGCATCACTTCTGTCAGGGAAAAAATTTGGCTAATTTGGCATTGGTTAAATGAGCTCTATGGAGCACCTTACATTGCATTAGGCCATGTCTGGCACATATAGAAGAGGAGTGGACCATCTTTAAAATATCCTCCCATTGTTCTTTCGTAATATCAACACCAAGGTCATTTTCCCAAGATTCTTTGAGAGAAACTATAGGATTTTCATTTAGTGTACCTATTAAATTATAAATTGCTGATATTAAATGTTTCTGACACGTATCTAAACTAAAAAAAAATAGTCAAGATGGTGTTCAGGAGGGCGGTTAGGAAAGTGGGGAAACAATTTCTTAACAAAGTGTCTGACCTGAAAGAAACGAAACAAATGACTGTTGGGGAGATTGTATTTAGTGGATAGAAATGAAAAAGATGCGAATACCCCGTCTTCATATAAATCCTTTACCTCAACAAGTCCATTAGCTGCCCAAATTCGAAAAGTGTTATCAAAACAAGATGGTGAGAAAAATTTATTGTTCAAAATAGGTGTATGGATAGATGTTTTATGCAAGCCGTAATGCTTTCTGAATTGAACCCAAATTTTAATAGTGTTAATGACTACCAAGTTAGATGAAATTCCGCTGATAATTAATGGAAGCTGGGAGCTGATAACAGAGTGCAGAGTGCCTTTTGTTGACACTATCTCTGAGTGAACCCAGGGGGCACAGTGGTCAGTTTGAGGGGGATTCTTCCAGTAGAGAATCTTATTAATATTACAAGGCCAGTAATATTGTTGGAAGTTAGGAAGCGCAAGTCCTCCTTTGGATTAAGGAAGTTGGAGGACTGACTTTTTGAGGCGTGCAGGCTTGTTGCCCCAGATAAATGAACATAAAATACCATCCAAATTAGTAAAAAAAGATTTCTTAATAAAAATTGGAACATGTTGAAAAATATAAAGAAATTAAGATTTTTTCTCTTTTAGGAAACGGTTTACACATTTTGTTAAGGCCACGTGATGCAATTTATTCAGTGTATAAAGCTTAAAGATTTATTCTGATTTGGGGATGGTTTTTATCTTCTTACTGTTCATATTGTTTTTAAACATTTTAAAGGTTTAAAATCTGTTTTTGCCTTAATAAATTATTTCATATTAATACTCTTAGGCTTTATTGCAGTCTTTATCTCAATGGACAGTGGATTTACTTAACTAATAACGCAAAACATACAAAAGTAGCAAACATGTTACTTTACATGCTTTCAATAATCTGTATATATACAGCATATATAGCTTTGGGATAATTTGATTTTACATTTATTAAAGGAAAATGAAGGTGTAGGTTATATAGGTGGCTGTTAAATGCAGAGCTTCTCTATAAAAAAGGTGGAAAAACACCTGCACATTCTGAATGGCCTCAGCCAGGTAAGGAAAATTAATACAAAAGTAACTCAAAAGTAATTTAACGCAAATTGTAACGCAATTAGTTACTTTTTGGGGAGTAACTCAATATTGTAATGCACTACTTTCAAAAGTAACTTTCCCCAACACTTGTCATAATACACATACTTGTAAATGTAGTTTACATGTTAAAGTACTGACTGACTTTGCACACACCAAACAACACTCCTAAGTACCTTTCTCAGATGTGAGCTTAACTGATGTTCTGCTCATTTAATATGTGACATTCAATCAGATGGTATTATTCATTCACTTGCAGGGTTTTTTGCGTTGCCAGGTATGTATTCTGGAATCAGTGTACAGAGCAGTTTAGTTTTTTTGAGTTCAATTTTGGAGGCCATGGCACAAAAAACCTAATCCCCCAACTTTATATTTTTCCTTCAACTGCATTGTCAAAAAAATCCAATTGTGCGGGCTTATAATAATTATAAATAAATTAATAATTGTATTTATTTATAATCAATTTAAGCCAGTTTAATTGCTGTAATTATATTGCATTACAGTTATATAAAAATGCATCAGCAAAATAACTGTAATGGTTATAAGTACGTCTTAACAATCCGTTGCAATTGAATTATACATATTATGAAATTACTGCCATGAACCAAATTATATGAAAACAGTTCAACCAATGCATCAGTAAACTATCATAAAATGTTTATAAATGCTCACATACAGTTGAAGTCAGAATTGTTAGCCCCCCTGAATTATTCGCCCCTCGTTTATTTTTTTCCCCAATTTCTGTTTAAAGTAGAGAAGATTTTCAACACATTTCTAAACATAATAGTTTTAATAACTCATTTCTAATAACTGATTTATTTTATCTTTGCCATGATGACAGTAAATACTACTTTACTAGATATTTTTTTAAGACACTTCTATACAGCTTAAAGTGACATTTAAAGGCTTAACTAGGTTAATCAGGTTAACTAGGCAGGTTAGGGTAATTAGGCAAGTTATTGTATAACAATGAAAAAATATATAGCTTAAAGGGGCTAATAATTTTGACCTTAAAATGGCTTTTAAAAATTTAAAAACTGCTTTTATTCTATCCAAAATAAAACAAACAAGAAAACAAGAAACATATTAGCAGACATACTGTGAACATTTCTTTGCTCTGTTAAACATCATTTGGGAAATATTTAAAAAAGAAAAAAAAAAATTAAAAGGGGGGCTAACAATTCTGACTTCAACTGTACTGTATGTGTGATTCTAAGGACATAAAGTTCATCAGATTCTCTCTAAACATTCAAATAAACCTAATATGTTGTTGCCTGCCTGATATGCTGAATATTTTTCACAATCTGAAATATTGGTATGTTTTTTCATTATTTTTTCTTCATGTATGTACAATAAAGCTTGTATTGATACAATCTACATTGCAAAAACGCTATAAAAATAAAAGCGACTTGTTCAAATGCCACAAAATGCAATTAAAAAACTTCAGGGATCTTCAGAGAAGCTTACATTTGTATTGTAGGTCATTTCAGACTTAATGAGGTTGAAAATGTTTGATTGCAAATGCAATACAAAGTCTGTATTTATGTAATCACTAAACACAATTTACTTTCAGAGCATATTTTCAATTCTATGTAAAGCTATTTAGACACAATCTACATAATAATAGTGCTATAGAAATAAAGATGACTCGAGCTGTTCATATGCCAAAAGGTTCAATTAAAAAAACTGTTCAGAAAAGCTTAAATTTGTGAAATGTTTCAGGTTTTGAGGGTTTTCTTTTCTTTTTTATTGTGACTGTAATAAAAAAAATTCTATTATTACTAAAACACACTTTATTACAACACATTTTTCTCAATTACTGTTACATATACAGTACATTTGAACTATTTCTCCCACATTAGAAGAATGACTTTCTTTCTTCATTATCATAATGTGAATTTGACTTGAACACGTTCTTGACAAGTGCCATGAGAATCACCCGGAGATCCTGCAGATCAACACTCTGTGTCACTCAACGTGATTGTATTTCCCAAACCAGATGAGCATATACAATCAGTGCCGAATGATTCTTCTTAATTATAAATGCTCGCTCTGAGATTTGAGCTCAATGTGATCTGCATATGCATTGACAGTGTTGCGTTCCTGAAAGTGCTGAATGCCCCACCGGGAGGTGAAACAGTCGCGTTAGTGCCATTTATTGCCCCACGCTCCCAGAGCCCACAGACTAATTATCATAATTACAATCCATAAATTAGCACACAATTTCTCACTCTGTACTCACCCACAGAATAATGGGCCAATGTAATGAAGGTAGTATTAGTGAGCTAATATGAATATTGCACATGTAAGCAAGTAAAGCAGGTGTGTGATTTTCACCTTGGGGAGAAATACGTGGTAAATCTGTGACTGAGCGCGTGCGTGTGTGTGTGACTGCTGTAGAACATTATTAGAGGAGACAGTGGGTGTGTTTGATGAACAGGCATGTTTTGTTTTTTAATTTAACTACAGTCAGCCATGACGGATTCATTAGGAGTTCATGGTGAGAGACAGCAAGTGTGTGTGTGAGTAACAGGTTCATTAGCAGCAGCATTTCCTGACACAAGGTGTGTTTGACAACACAGTGAAAACCTCCGGCATTTGCAGATTTGAGGTAAACGGTGGCAGATGTGCGTAGTCAAATACACACATTAGCTCAGTTGTGTCTTTCAGCTTTTTCTGTCAGATAATGGTAATTGAGCATTGCAGATTTTTTTGAGAAGTCATTCAAGTAATTTTGAAAATGTTAATTGTGAACAATGTTTCTGAACTGAATAAATTAAATATTAGTAGTCACTTAAATATGTTCTTTATATTATAATAACAATTATAATGACAATAATAATAGATTAATTTGTTTAAAATATGCAAATGCAGACAGAGATTACAAATAGATACAAAATAAAAAAATATATAAAAATAGTTACACAAATAAGAAAACAAAGTCAAAGCAAAGGGATGAAATGCAAAGCAAAATTAAAGAAACATTCAGTAAAACAAAGGAAAAAAATAATATAAATGTAAGTAGCGACAACAAAAAATGGTATGTACAGTGGGCCCTCGTTATTCTTGGGAGTTACGTTCTAAAAATAACCTGCAATAGGCGAAATCTGCGAAGTAGTCAGCTTTATTTTTTACAATTATTACAGATGTTTTAAGACTGTAAAATCCCTCACTACACACTTTATACCCTTTTCTCAGACAGGAATTAACATTTTCACAGTTATCTCTCTTTATTAAACCCTCTCAAAGTTCAAATTTTTGTAGAAAAAAAATCCCAGTATTAAAGAATCAAACCAAAGATCAAAACCTGTTGTCAGGTACAAACATGCATTGCTGTCAGCCAAAGGTTCATTAAGCTTTTAGCTTTTGTGTGGATAATGTTGGCATCCAGCGTAATGTTCTTTTTCCTGCAGTCGCTGATCCACAAAGCTAAAGCAGACTGCATCTTTAAAGGTGCTGTATGTAAGGTTTTGATTCTTTTAAATTACAAAATACCATATTATGTTTGCAGATATTTAAGAAACATTCTTGTTTTATCTGAAAAACTAAAGTCAGTTATTCTGCTTTGAAAATGTGCTGTGCTTTCCGTGCTGGAATGGCTGTCTTTGTTTTGGTTCTTTTTTAGCCAATTATATTTCAGCATTTCGCATTTCGCTTTCAGGGTTGCCTTGGTGGAAAACCGCATATTTCATTGATTCAGTCATGAAAGCTTCCAAATTATGTGTCCGCAACCAAAATGTGACCTCTGGTGGACAGTAGCAGACTCCCAAATGAGACGCGCATTCAGAGTTCCACATGAGGTTATTAATTAGCAAATAATATAAATTTTACCAGCGTAAACATTAGGTGAGCAGGTTACATTGTAACCCCATATCCTAACAACACGCTATGTGACGAGATTTGCAGTGATAAGCAGTTTGGCACCAGGTGAAACACGACAGAAATTTTAAAACGAAGCACAGAATATGCACTCACTCACGAAAGGTAAGGTTTATAATCTCATGAATACATATTAAACCTCTTTAACATTATTATATGTACTTGCTGAATGATTGATTTTCATTTTGTAACTTGGCTTGCACTGAGTCACAGTTCTAAAGTTCAATTTCAAATGGTTTATTTTATTTTTAACAACTGAGATGAAACTATCTCTGTCGGATGGCAATACATGTCATGTAAAATGGCATTCAAACTCAGATTATCAGCATTTAACAATGAATAAAGCACATGAGGTGTACCTGAGGTGATGATAGTCCATCCTGTTGTTCAGCTGTGAGAAATAGAAGCTGTTTCTTAAATAGAAATTTCAGGTGTTGGTTAGGATAAAAACTCCTTTTAATACGAAAAGTATTTCTTCTATCGCATGCCGTTGCTTTTAGGTAAAAAATGGTTCAAATCAGTCTTTAGGCTTGACAGTCAGGCACACTTACGTCAATCTGGCAACCTGCGCTTGTGTGTGTTTTGATCCAGGAGTGCAATACCTAGTTCAACCACTGGGTGTCAAACTTACATACTGCACCTTTAAGAGGGTCGCACACCGGATGCGCTGCGCACATGCCAGTTGGAAGTAACACACACCAGACGCACACATTCGCATGTTATTTAAAATAAAACTATATAGATGGCTCTCTGTGGCGTGGCAGAAATATGAAAAGCATTTAGAATCATAGCTGGGCACCGCAAACATCCGCCGTCAAGGCGCCGGTGCGTACCTTAATATAAACCTATGTTTGCAATTGTAAAAATCATGGCATTGCGTGGCGCTGCACATCCGGTGTGCGACTCCCTATACAATGGTCTTGCTGCAGACAGTAACTACCCTTTTTGCATCCTTGTTGAAACTTGCAGTGCTAGCGATCAAAGATTTATGTTATTTTGGCAAGCTGAGCACATTCTGTACTGTACAGGAGGCACAGAGGAGATTGATTGACAATGGTCTACAACCAATCAAGACTCCGAACACAACGCACTGTAAAAAAATGATAATAAATTGTCAAATTGCACAAAAAAAAAATCTGCGAAACTGCGAGGCTGCGTAAGGTGAAGCGCGTTATAGCAAGGGACCACTCTATTATAATGTGTAAAGAAGGAGGGAGAGATTAAAGAGCCTCAGTACTATGATATATATTTAAAATCATAAAGTACAATAGTTAAATCATAAAGCTTTCATTTTCTCTCGTCTGTTTTTTTCCAGTTCTGTTTTCAAGTGGAGCCAGGTTTCTGCCAATTGCGTGTGCGTTTGTATGCCTGCGTGTGAAATTAAGTCACTTAAATCAAAGACATTCTTCTCATGCAAATTAATTAATTTGGCAGTTTGGACACCTGCGATGCAACAGGAAGTGAAGACGATGCTTATGTAAGGCTTCCTGTGGTTATACAACTGCTTGACTCTGCACATACTCATCTCTTTTTGTTGTTTTCTCTGCCTGTCTCGCTCCGTCTCGCTCTCCCTCTCACTGAGCAATATGTATCGCACATCCATCCCACCTCCTACTGACAGGCTTTTTCAAAACTTCTCTCCTGTAGACAATCTCTGTTGCGTAGGGCATTTGATTTTCCCTGGGATGTCCTCAGAATATCCTATAAACTGGGGGCGGGATTTGCTCAATTGGGCTTTAATCGTATGCTGTACGCAAAAACGTCTAGCAAGATATGTCAATATTGTGACTGTTTCTCATAAAAGCAACTTCATTATTACAGTATATTCTTTAATTTGAGATATATTGTACGCAATGAAGTGGACCATTTTCACATTTTTAGGTTCCTCAGCAGTGAAAGTCGTCATAGTTGAGTAAACTTGAGGAACGGAATGAGAGAGAACCACAAATATATATTTTTTGCATTCCTATTTGAATTTAAGTGAAGTTTCACAAACTAATTTCGAGAGGAGCATGTGATATGATTGATTGCAGCTGGTCTCTTATCTATAATCATTAGTAAGCCAATCAGATTAATTCAAACTCACTATAAGTAGCTTGGTTAAAACTACTCCTTTATCTTCATTTTATGAAGAAAACCCCCCATCCACCCCATCTCCCCCTTTCCTCCTTTACCAGGGGGAGCTCTCGAGAACTACCTCATCTCGTACCCCCTTACATGCTCATTGAGCAGGTGGGAGCCCTGGGCTCAATTATCTCCGAGCTCAGAGTTCTCTCCCGGGACAGCATGCCAAACCTGGTACCTTTTTAAAAGGTACAATTTTGTATCATACTGGTGGACCTTAGTACCTTTAGGTTCACTTTTGTACCTTTAAGGTTCACTTTTGTACCTTTAGGTTCACTTTTGTACCTTTAAGGTTTACTTTTGTACCTTAAGGTTCACTTATGTACATTTAAGGTTTACTTTTGTACCTTTAAGGTTTACTTTTGTACCTTTGAGTTACTGTGAGGTACACATTTGTTTTTTTTAGTATTAATATGTACCTTTTAGGGACCTGTTAGGAACAAAAATTTACCTTTTGAAAAGGTAACGCCCAGTGAACGATTTTGTACCTTTATTTCTGAGAGTGTAGCAACAAATCTGGCTGGCATATTATGGCTTATTTAAAACGTTTTAGCAACCACGCAGAATACTCTAGAATCTCCAAATAAACCACATTGTTCATCTTAACACCTGAGCAACTGCTCAACAGCCTAACAACACCCTAGCAAATCCTCAGAACACCTTAGCACCTAACCATCAATCACAGCACTTCGATCTTGGAGAGCCACAATCCTGTTTGGCTTTCTCTCTAGTGACACACCTAAACAAGCCAATCAGGATCTGAGTGTTACTAAAAAGCTGTAAGCAAGTGAGTTTTTATCAACGCTAGATCACAACTCTGTAGAAAAGCTCTCCAGGGTCAAACCTTCTGAAATCTTGCCTAGCGAGACAGAATCAACCACACACAACACTCTAGCAGATGCCTAGCAACCACCTTGTAGTTACTCAGTACACTTTGGCAACCATCTAATAACATCTTAGCAACACCTTAGCAACTGCAGAGTAATAACCCAGAATACATGTTTTCAGATGCCTAGAAACAACACAACAACCAACTACCTAAAAAACAAACCAGAACACCTAGCAGCCACCTTGCAACACCTTTATAACCACCGAATGACCATCCAGAATACCCTAGCAACTGGATAGAAACCTCTTTGTACTTCTGCCTTAAAACCACTTAGAGCACCATAGCAACTGGAACACTCTCACAACAACAGAGAACATTTCGGCAACTACCTAGATCCCCCTAACAACCCCAACAAGCCAACCAGAATACCATAGCAGCTACTACCATACAAGCTAATACCCAGAATACTTTAGCAACTGCATAGCAACACCCTGTAACAACCACTCAGAACACTATTATCAAATGTCTACAAACACTTGCCTGATGTCTCTCTCTCAGCTGTAGATCCGTAGTTCACGTGAACATGTGAGTGACGTACCTGTATCTGTCTGCTTAAAGAGGCTGCACAGAAATTCAGATTTAAATTTGTTGACAGAGAGTTTGCATTACCTGTCGTAATTGAGTTATATGTTGGTCCGACAATTTTTAAATGGATGAACATTTTTTTAGTTTTAAGCATTACCCAGAATATAAAAATACATATAAATACATTTAAATCATTTACTTTAATCATAACTATTGGAATGTGAAGAGACTTTTAACCAGCACAACAACAAATATTTCTGAAGACAATCACATACTGCACCCTTAACTTTTTTGCTCAAATATAGGTCTAATAAAATTCTGGGGAATCATGAACTTGAACATTTCTCAGTCAAACATGACCACACTCGGTCTGCAGCTCCTCATTATCTGTAGTTTAATTATGAACCTCACATTTATGCATTGTCGTTCATATTCATAGTCCAGAGATTTGATACCTCACTCTCCTAGATGACTCCAGCAGCTAGTAATTGGTTATATTGCACATCATCGCTTTCCGAGAGAGCTGCGGTGCCTCACAAAAGGCCTTTAGTACCCTCAATTTTTTGAAGTGTGCATGCTACATTAAAATGTAGATAGAATTACTTGAGGGTCTATTGCATGAGACCGGATTATCTTGACTAATATAAAACAGGCTAAGTTATTAATGCTAACATTAAATCCTTTTCTGTCATAGCCAAAGCAACGTACATCACTGTCCTCCTCCCAGGACGTCCAGAAACCCCTGCAGAACCACAGCGGGGATCCCTCAGAGGTCAGCTCATCACTAGGATACGCCAGCTTCAGCACCAGTCCCCCTGCCAGCCCTCCAATCAGCCCTGCAAACTGCTCAACTGGGTCAGCTGAAGACTACGCCCTCACTGGTAAGACTCTGTCTTTTCTTTAAGGCTGTTACACACCAATGTTTTTATGGTTTGTATTTTTAAATTAGTTTATTTTGATACTATTTATTTAATTTGCTGGTAATTCATTCATTTCAGTTTAGTTTTAGTTCGTTTCATTATTGGTTTTGTTAGTTTCAGTTTAGTTTTTATATTTTTACTTGTAGTAATTATTGTATAACAGTTAACAGAACATATCTGGTGTGACTAAAGCCCTGTTTACACTAATACGTTTTAGTTTTAAAACGCATACTTTTTGCTATGGTTACGCCTTCCGTCCACACTACCCCGGAGATTTTGAGCCCCGAAAATAGAGCGTTTTGGAAGGTGTCGTTTTCGTTTTAAAATGCTACTGCTGTGTGTCAGTGTGGATGGGGGAAAACGAAGACGTCTGAAAATGGCGGTGGCCATTGCTGCTGACATTCACATTCACGCTACCTGATTGGGGTCTTCTCTTAATATCAAGTATCCTACACAAAATTCAGACTTGGATCCTTTCCTTGTAAGTTCAGACTTCGCAAGTTTACAATGAACTCTCGAGGACACTTAGGGTAAATCTTCAAATGTAACGGCGTACTTTTATACACCCTGGCTTAACCATAAAATGAAAATATGACAAAAAGCACTGTCTCTTTTCCTTTTTATATTAACAACTTCAACATAAGAGACACTAAAAATGTTAAGGCATCATGTACATATTTATATGACCGTCATCTTTACTGTATACAAATGTATAACAAAACAGAGCCTAATAACTGCCTTCGTTTATTTTCATTGAAAAATGTGAAAAATTAGGCAAGATGCACACAATAAAACTTATCAGAGGAAATGCACGGTGAAACGAAAATAGCCGTCTCTTTTGCTGAATATAATAATCAGTAAGCTATGATTTTAATAATCAAAAATAATTATAAAATTATAAAGTACTATAAGTTTGTACAATATAGGAAACAAAGGCAAGCAATTCTTAAATGTCAAACGTGCAGAATCAGTGTATATGGTTACAAAAATTAATAGGTATATTAATACGTTACCTGAGAACAAGTAGGCTAATAGATTCAAAAGACCGACTCATTAGGTATAGGTCTACAAAAGATGAATTATACAGTAGATCGCATTTAACAACCACAGAGAGATGAGATCCAGCGGCAGATTCAGGATGGACTGGCCTGGACAGCTGGACAGGTGTGCTCAGAGCTCCCGCTGACTGCCTGGAGCTCAGAACACGAGAATACACTAAAGCAGCTTTCAGTGCATGGCAGAGTGTGTGTGGTCACGTGATGTGCGTTTTCAGTAGTGTAGTGTGGATGGAGAGCTTTTCAGAAATGCTAGATGAAATGCCAATGTAGACGTGGTTTGTTTTTGTTCCAAAATGCCATTTTAAAACTAAAATTTATTTGCGTAAACGGGGCCTAAAGCAAAGTTTAGTGTTTGCACAGCTTATGTTAAATCTTGTAAAACCTCTTAATAAAAATAAAATAACAGTTTGAACTGACCCTTAACTAAGGAAACTTAAGACTAGTTGTTTGCCAAGTGAAGATATATATTTTTTCATTTGTCTTTAAAAGTGCTATCTGCAGTATGTACTTTCTTAAACACCCGCATGTCATATTTTTGCTAAATATTAATGTGTTTAAATTAGTTTTTCAGTTGATAGTTTTAGCTAGTTTTAGTGTTTCTTTTATTGTAAATTTTCTTCTTTTTTTTCAGTTAACAAAATTGATTTTTGACCAATACTTTTAGTCTTAGTTTAGTTTAAATATCTGTTGCACACCAAAACCAGGCTTATTGAAAACATGGCTCTAAAATGTTGCACATATACATGCAGTTTGTTACAGTATTCTGCTAAAATGAAATCTAGAGGCAGTAAAGCATTGAGTTTTATTCCCTTTTATGCATTATTATAGATGAAGCTTACACATTATTTAAAGACATACTTCTTTCATGCATCATCAAAGCATCTTTACCATAATGAATTGCTAGTAAACGTATACTTTTTAACGTTGCTGTGGCTTATAGTCAGTCTTTTGTGTACATCTGATGGTATGTTCATAAGTTGAGAACTCATGAATAGCTTCTGAAATATTGTAAAGATTAAAAACTGTGCCAGGAATTCCTCTATCACACAATACCATCAAATGAAGATCTGCTGCAAGGAGACACATTTCTGAAGCGTCCACTGAACTGTAATGGCCAACATAACATTATGATTATCAATGAACATTTTGTTCTGTTTATAGTCACATCTTGTGACACTGAGTACGTTTACATGAACACCGATAATCTCATTTAAATACGATTAAGACAGTACTCTGCTTAACAGTCTACCATTTTTGATTTATTTAATCCGATTAAGGTCATAATCAAACTAAGAGAGATCGAATGTGGAGTATGCCAATTTTAGTGGCAGTACTGCTGTGCAGTACAGACATGTAAACACATTAATCAAACTATTACCGTCGTGTAGGATTTTCACTGCATTTTGCAACAGGAAAGTCTGTACACACACGGCTGTTTGACACTATTCTCTGCACCTTCTGAGTCAGTGAAAGACCACAGGCACCTCCATCGTGAAATGCAGAGGTTTTTTCCCCATACGTTGTGCAGTATCAAATTCCATTAAAACAACACTCATCCAGCAGTTCATACTTGCATCCAATATCTCGTTTGTCACTGGGGCATGAATGAAATGTTCCTGAATGAAAGTGAAAGTGCCAAACTGCAGTTAAAGTCGTCAAATTAAAAATGAAACACCCAAAAATACATGAAACTTTGGAGGAGCGTGGATTGCATGGTGACGCAATGATGCTAATGGAATTATGTGCTGTAACATGTAAACTAGAATCACATAAAGTGACAAGTGACAACACAAAATAAATATAAAAAAAGACGATAAACATTAAACAGAGATGCAGTTAGTCACAGGATCTGAATGTTGAGTTGTATGTACAGATTTGTTATTAATATAAAGGTTATAAGGTGCTGTGTACAAGTGCGTATGTGAAAGTATTGCATTGTATATTGTTATAAGGTGCTGTGTACAAGTGCGTATGAGAAAGTATTGCTCGTTTATTGCACAGTAGGGAAATATTTTACTGTTCATGAGGTAGATGGCCTGAGGAAAAAAACTTTTCCTATGTCTTGGTGTTTTTGTGCTTGGTGCTCTGTAGCGCCGACCAGACGGTAACAGTTCGAACAGGTAGTGTGCTGGGTGCGAGGCGTCCAGAGTGATTTTGCGAGCCCTTTTACTCACTCTGGATGAGTACAATTCTTGAAGTGTAGGAAGGGCAGTGCCAGTGATTCGTTCAGCAGTCCGGACTATTCGCTGTAGTCTACGGAGGTCAGTTTTGGCAGCTGAGCTGAACCAGATGGTGATTGAAGTGCAGAGGATGGATTGGATGACAGCTGAGTAGAACTGTACGAGCAGCTCCTGCGGCAGGTTGCCACAGCTGACGAATAAAGTACAATCTCTGCTGGGCTTTCTTCACAATAGAGTCTATGTGAATGCCCCACTTCAGATCCTGAGAGATGGTGGTGCCCAGGAACCTAAATGACTCTACTGCAGCCACAGTGCTGTTCATGATGGTGAGGGGGAGGAGTGCAGGGGGGTTTCTCCTAAAGTCCACTATCATCTCCACTGTTTTGAGCGTGTTCAGCTCCAGGTTGTTGTATCTGCACCATAAAGCCAGTCGCTTCACCTCCTGTCTGTATGCAGACTCGCCACCATTGCGGATGAGGCCGATAACAGTAGTGCCATCAGCAACCTTCAAGAGCTTGATGGAGGGGTCTTTTGCAGTGCAGTCGTTGGTGTACAGGGAGAAGAACAGTGGGGATAGAACACATTCCTGGGGGGCACCAGTGCTGATGGTGCGGCTGTCGGATGTGATTTTGCCCATTCTGACTAGCTGTTGTCTATCTGTCAGAAAGCTGGTGATCCATTGACAGACAGAGCTAGGAACAGAGAGCTGGGTCAGTTTGTATTCGAGCATTGATGGGACGATGGTGTTAAAGGCAAAACTGAAGTCCACAAACAGTATCCTTGCGTAGTTCCCTGGTTTGTCCAGATATTGTAGGATATAATGCAGTCCCATTTTGACTGCATCATCCACAGACCGGTTTGCTCTATAGGCAAACTGTAGGGGGTCCAGCAGAGGTCCAGTGATGTCTTTCAGATAAGCTAGCACCAGTCTTTCGAATGACTTCATGGCCACAGATGTTAAGGCAACAGGTCTGTAGTCATTGAGTCCTGTGATCTTTGGCTTCTTCGGGATTGGGATGATGGTGTAGCATTTATAGCAGGATGGAACTTTGCGCTGTTCCAGTGATCTCTTGAAGATCTGTGAGATCAGCTGGTCAGCGCAAGTTCTCAGACAGGCTGGTGAAACACCGTCTGGCCCTGGTGCTTTCCCTCTTTTCTGTTTACTGATACTTAACTATACACATAAGACAGGCTATACAGGTACTTTTACATGAGACTGAACAATGTTGTGCAGGATATTGTGCAAGAGCATTATTAAAGATGAATATTGTGCATATTGAGTTATTTAAGGTTGAAGCAAGCATTGCAACATGATTGTGGTACATTTTTAGTAAATCATTTTCATTATTGAGTTATTGTAAGAGGGAGTTTAGATAAAGTGTCAGGTGCATAAGAGAGAAGAATGTGTCTACAGATGGTTTGTCAAGCCCACTCACCTGAATAGGTTTCCAAAAGACATGGAGTGATTAAGAAAGTGTCTATACTGTAGTGCAAATGTGCAATGTAGTGGCAATTTTCTTTAAGGAGGATCTCTCAGTGGTCAAGAAGACAAATTCTTACCCATAGTGTCTTTTAAAGTTTTTTTCTTTGCAAAGAAGGTCAGACAATCATACAGCAACGCAGGTTTCTGCAGAGTGTGTGAGACGCAGAATACAGAGTGCATTCTCTTTTTATCTAGTTTGTAATGCCCACAAGGTCATCAGTGACATACAGGACAAATCACAGTTACATCAGCGATCATCATTTTTGACCATCTATATTTCAGTCTTACATCCCATCCTGAACATATAGTTTGTTAAATCACCATGTACTTATCCAGATCTTTTCTGGTGATAAACAATGTTAAAGTGGTCACACTTGGTCTAACTTAAACAGCACATTCATGGAAGAATAAAAGAACAGACCTTTATAATGTATATAAATGAATTTCCACCACAGCAACCTGGTGCAAGAGTCAGAGAGATGAGAGGATGTCTATTCTACAGGTGGTTTGTTCCACTCACCTTTATGGGACATACTCAGGAATACCGGGGTGTGTGTGTGTGTGTGTGTGTGGGGGGGGGGGGGGGGGGGGTAAAAAAGGGGGGTAAATTGACAGGAGTTGAGGGCTCCAACAGATTGTGGGAAGAAGCTGTTGAGTAGTCTCAGCAGCTGGATGAGACCGTGGAAAGGGTGGGTAGGATCTTTTCACACTTTTCTTCGGTTGAGCAAGATATTTTATTGAAGCCGGAAACCTGTAACCATTGACCTCAATAGTATTTCTTTTTCTTAGTATGGAAATCAAAGGTTTTCAGCTTTCTTCAAAATAGCTTTTTTTGTGAGCAGAAGAATCTCTTAAATGTTTTGAACTACTTGATGGTGAGTAAATTTTCATTTTTAGCTGAGCTATCCCATTAAATTAAGAAACACTAGGTTTGCAGACAAATATTTCACTTTAAATCCCTTAGTAGACATAATAAAGACATGACCTGTGAAAATTGCTGACATGTAGTAAAAATATCACTGTAAAATTGTGTCTAGTGTCCGAATGAGCAAATAATGGTAGCTTTGGGAAAGATTTGCTTTCTCTTTACAGGGAATTGATGTCTTTAGGCTTTTCTCAGCCAATGATATCAGCGTTTAGAGCACTACTGTAAAAGTGTGACTAAATTACTCATCAAACCACCTTTTAACAGCGTTTTAAAGTGCCGCTCAGCTACTCAGCATGCCATTAAACCAGCAGTGTGTGGGAATGTCCTCGATGCCTGAATTGCTGGTAAATAAAAAAAAAAAAAACAGCATTCAGACGTTCTACACAAGGCCCTCTGCAAATACACCATCTCAGCAGACGTCAGTGTTTTGGCACGGGCAGTTTTATGCCAAGGCTGCCACTTCCTGCCTGTCATTTCCTCAGCATCCTCCTACGGCACTGCTGGCCGAGTGGGCAGTTGATGCTGTTTCCATGGCAGTGTTATTGCTGGTGCTGAGGTGGGGTAGTCATGGTGATGCCAGTGTACTTTGCGATTTGTTGGTATCCAGTAATGCTGTGCACAGGCTTGTCTGGCACACTGATCCCCTGATGCATGTGTGCAGGAAGAATGGGAAAAGTAGAGAGGAGGGAGACAGAGAGACGGAGAGGATCTAATTATAAGAGTTACTGCTTATTCATTTTTGCCTACTGTGCTGTTTTTAGTTTAGATAAAGTCACTATTGGTGGGGGATGTTGCAATATCTACTTTTGCAAAGAGTGTTTTTCCATTTTTTGCTTTCCTCTTGCAGCCAGGCAGCATCTAAAATTAACAACCACTTGTTAGTAGTTTTTTGTGTCCATCAGTAGTAGGGATACACAATATATCGTTTCAGCATTGATATGGCAGTGTGATCATTCGCAATAGTCACATTGCAGGATTTGCTATGTCGAGTTTGGTCTATTCATCCCTCAGGAAATTTGAGTGGAATTATAGCTGACCAAGAACCACATTATCCAGTCATTTTGAAGTTTACCCTTAATAGAGTGAAAGTTTGCTTGTTTGCTTTGTTTTAAAGGCCTGTAAGATGCATTTACATGCATTTAAATCATTTGTGTATACAAATGGAGTGTATCTATTGAAGACTACAGTATGCAGTATTATTTGTTTACATTTGATTATTCAACTTATACTCGAATACAGTTAGACTCACCAAAAAAATTTAAATAAAACACTGTCTGTTTCATTTATGCAGATTAACTGTCCTTTTGTCCCAATCAATATAAAATTATGATTTCTTTCCAAATTGACCTATTTAATTCTGAAATCATTTATAACAAAACTTTTTTTTTTCCAGGTTTGAAATAATACTCATAGGTAGATTATTATGAGAAACAATTTAATGATGTTTCTTCTTCATGGTTTAGTAAAAGTAAATGAGTTAAATACAATTCATGTGTTTCAAGTAAATAATCTGTGGTTCATATATTATCTATATTATCTTATATATTATATTATAATATATAATATATTATTATATAATATTTATATATTATATATAATATTATCTATAAATAAGGCAACGCAGTGGCGCAGAAGGTAGTGCTGTTGCCTCACAGCAAGAACGTCACTGGGTCGCAGGTTCGAACCTCGGCTGGGCTGGGTCAGTTGGCGTTTCTGTGTGGAGTTTGCATGTTCTCCCTGCGTTCGCGTGGGTTTCCTCCGGGTGCATAGTGTATGAGTGTGAATGTGTGTGTGGAAGTTCCCAGAGATGGGTTGCGCCTGGAAGGGCATCCGCTGCGTAAAATCGTGCTGGATAAGTTGGCGGTTCATTCCGCTGTGGCGACCCCGCAAGGGACAAAGCCGACAAGAAAATGAATGAATGAATGAATGAATTATCTATAAATAATCCAGAACACTTGGTAATGGTAATATTATCCTGCAATTTTATTTTGTTTTATTTTATTTTATTTATAAAGCATTTTAATAAAAGTGGTTTAAATACCCTAAGACTTAAATTAGCACTGTTTGTGACTTCGGGCCATTATTATTATCGGAGCATTATTATATTATATTATATTATATTATATTATATTATATTATATTATATTATATTATATTATATTATATTATATTATATTATCATCCCAGTGATGGGTTGCAGCTGGAAGGGCATCCGCTGTGTAAAACATATGCTGGATAAGTTGGCGGTTCATTCCGCTGTGGTGACCCCAGATTAATAAAGGGACTAAGCCAAAAAGAAAATGAATGTATATTATATTATATTATATTATATTATATTATATTATATTATATTATATTATATTATATTATATTATATTATATTATATTATATTATTATATTAAAAAGTCTAAACAAAACTATCATTAAAGTTAGTAAGAAAAAATAAATAAAGCTGGCAAATTCACTCCCCATTGACAGGTAAGTCATATTATAAATTTTCCTGTCAGGCTTTTCTACCATTTATTACACTCAGTCACTTGTATAGATCCCAGTGGGTGTCATTACTTTCATCTGTGTCACTCCTGAAATCCTCCCCACCTGTGGATGTGTAACAGGAAGACCTGGCAACCCTTCAACTAAAGCCTTATTTGACCTGTGATCTACACGACTCTCTCTGGCCACATTACACAGCACATTCCCTCGGTGCAAGACAAACCATCTCTTAAAGAAGGCAACTGCAGATAGATAGAGAAGGTAATATCGCTCTAGCATACAAAAGCCTTTCTCCACTACAGGGGAGTCGATATCTCAGTTTGCCAGGTCTCCACTGTGAAAAAGGCCTTTTCATCTCAGTCACTCTTCAGTCTAACGGGGGGCTTTATCAAATGGAGGGGTCCACATCTTTGCTCTTTGATGGAGGCTCCCTGACGCTCTGTCCTAATACATGTCTTCTGTCCCACTGTCACAGGACTTTGTATGGTGGCGTTTCATCTAGTTTGCATTAAACAGAAACATTATTGGGGTGTGAAGTTTGAATGAAAACATTACATACTGTATATAAGGATATAAAAATCCTTTAGTATGAGAAACTACTTTTTTCCACCATTCATTCACATCTGCAGCTGATGTCTGAACAGCAGAAACCGTTGCTACTTCACACATGTCACTTTAGAGCTAGTATTTGAATGATTCTCTAGCGTAATGTCTAAAGTGATGACAAAACAGATGATTTTGTTGACATTTTGAGATTATAAGGCTGAGCGGCATGAAATGCCATCAGTCTACAGACATTTCCCAGTATTTCTCTGTTGCAATCGGGATATCACAATAATTAACCCTGAAAAAGCCAAAGCAGCACAAACACTACCAGATTACTGTTGTGTATGTGATAAGGAAAAACACTAAACACATGCGGGAATTTCTTCTTTCTTTCTGTTGACTGAACTAGTCTGCAGAAATGAAAACAGGAGACGCATTAGAAACAAACAGATGGCCAACCAAAAAGTAATTCAGGCTTATACAAAGAGTGGCCAACACAAAATACACACATCCCTATTATGTGAGTCCCATCTTACATTCAACACACTACAATTAGTATGGTATAAATACAGCACTACAACATACTTTAAGAGAGATCGACTTAGAAAGTCACTTACCAGTTTTTATAATGATTTGATCAGCTGTAATTTAAAATTATACTTTTTAATTAAAATATTTCCTCTTCTAAAGGCTTATTATGCGGTCTCTGTCACCATTTTGTAGATGGCACTGTATCTCCGAAATTATAAATATTTAAAATAAGCACTATCCTTATAAATAAACTGCATAGTTGCAATCTAAACAACTACATTCTGGCCTAAAAAAGCTCAAAAGTACAATTAATTTGTCCAATAGCTGCAATATTTGTCAAACTGTAGTGAGTTTATTGATCTGCTGTCACTCTATGCAGATTAATACAGAAGGGTGAGGAGGCTGTAGGAGTTCTGAAAATCAACAGAACTGTTGTCTCTGTGTGTGTGTGTGTGTGTGTGTGTGTGTGTTTGTGTGTGTGTGTGTGTGTGTGTGTGTGTGTGCGCGTGTGTGTGTGTGTGCGTGTGTGCGTGTGCGCGTGTGCGCGTGTGTGTGTGTGTGTGTGTGTGTGTATATATATATATGAAGTCAGAATTATTAGCCCCCCTTTGAATATTTTTTTCTTTTTAAAATATTTCCAAAATGATGTTTAACAGAGCAAGGACATTTTTACATTTTCTTCTGGAGAAAGTCTTATTTGTTTTATTTCGGCTAGAATAAAAGCAGTTTTTAATTTTTTAAACACCATTTTAGGAACAAAATTATTAGTCCCTTTAAGCAACCTTTTTTTTTTTTTTTTTTTCGATAGTCTACAGAACAAACCATCATTATACAATAACTTGCCTACTTACCCTAAGCTGCCTAGTTAACCTAATTAACCTAGTTAAGCCTTTAAATGTCACTTTAAGCTGTATAGAAGTGTCTTAAAAATATCTAGTAAAATATTATTTACTGTCATCATGGCAAAGATAAAATAAATCAGTTATTAGAAATGAGTTATTAAAACTATTATGTTTAGAAATGTGTTGAAAAAATCTGCTCTCCGTTAAACAGAAATTGGGGAAAAAAATTAAAATGGGGCGAATAATTCAGGGGGGCTAATAATTCTGACTTCAACTGCATATATATATATATATATATATATATATATATATATATATATATATATATATATATATATATATATATATATATATATATATATATATACGTATTGCATGACTATTACATGACTTATAGTGTTAAAGATGTAATATAAAACTAGATTATTATGAACTAAAAAATACATTTTTAAAGTATGTTGAATAAGTGGATTATATAGTGGATTAAGCAGCACAGATAATATATACAATGTGTATTAATTTACTTCTGTACTCAGAAGTTGTTTGAAATATGATAAAGTCAGTATAATTTAAGAGAAATGCATATGTTTAAAGGAAAGGACAGGAAAAAACAGGAAAAACAGTACATCCATCAAAGGGACAACCTTGTGTAACAATTGTGAAACTGACTTTATATTAAATACACTCAAAAAATGATGTTTGCTGTTTGTTTAAACTACTTATTTAAAATGAGCTGAAACAATACAGTTCTTGAGGTTTGGTTTTTGCGACAACTTAATGTTTTATGTTCGATTCAGTTAAACCTAACTTAACTGCACTTTACTTCACTTCACTTCACTTCACTTTACTTAACTCAACTCATTCATGTTGTCCCAACACAAATCGATTGTGTGGAACCCAGCATTATTTTACAGTGTACATTTTGCACTGTAAAAATGACATGACAAACCATCACAACAACAAATGTTTTTGTTACTTTAATGTATTTTATTAAGTTAATTGTGTTTTAACAAATTTTTTTAAGTTGTACAAAGTTTAACTTAATATTTATAGACAGTTTGACACGACAAGCTATTTTTTACTGCGTTTATGTAATGTTCTATTTGTTGAAGTAATGTAATTGCTGAATTTTTTGTAGTATATATATATATATATATATATATATATATATATATTAATTCATTCATTCATTCATTCATTTTCTTTTCGGCTTAGTCCCTTTATTACTACGGGGTCGCCACAGCGGAATGAACCGCCAACTTATCCAGCACAAGTTTTTACACAGCGGATGCCCTTCCAGCCACAACCCATCTCTGGGAATATATACTGTGTATATATATACTGTACATATAGGGAAAAAGTTATGTTATAAAGTGTAAGCATTATAAGAAAAGGCTTCAATCTACACCTTTTTGAATAATTATTTTTACTCGTAGCTTTGTGAAAATTAGTTTGAGGACTGAAATAAATGTTTTGTTTTAGACATTGAAGCTGATTTTTTGGCTTATCAGCATAAGATCTGGCAGTGCTTTCTGTTATATTGATGCTATATTTATTTAATTCTGCCAGCATGCAGTGTAAAATAAAAGCAGGATCACTGAAATCACATGTTAGCATCTCCTCTGAGAGGCCAAGACATGAAATTCAAGCGGTGTAATGATTGAAGCCGCGGATCAGAGCCCAAATCACAGTAAAGGCATTGAAGTCCTCATTCTGCAGCTCCAGGAATAGATCTCACAATTTTTTACGCTTTCGTCTTCTTTTTTTTTTCATCCTCTTCCTCCTCCTCCTCTTCCTCCTCCTCACTATTTATTAGCTTTATAAGGTCCATTGTATTGTTGCTGTGGAAACTAGCGTTGAGTGAGGAGCGCATTGTAGTTTCTTTGATGCCGTGCCTTCATAGGTGATGAAATAAAGTTGTGCTGTTTTCCCTACAGTAGATGCGAGGGAGATGGAGAGATAGACAGAGGCATGATGAGAGTGTGGAGAAGACAAGTTCTCAGCGTTTTGGGTTACCAAAGGTGGTGTATTTTTATCCAGCTTGTGCTCGGTGCAAACGGTATTGATGTGGTGTTTTGTGAGCGTGGAGAGAGATGAGTGAGATTTGAACGCTGCTATGCATCCAGGTCTTTCAGCTGCCAGATGTAGTCAAGTTGTTCTCCTTTTGGTGCCAAACATGATGACTAGCATCCTTTACTGAAACCTAGTTGGAAAGATTAGCAGTGATTGTTAGAACTTAAGGGGTTATATCAAATACTATAATACAAGGGACTTTGGCTTTAACAGTTTAACTTTTTTGTTGTTCCCAGTGTTTGAAGCCTAATAAAATGAAACCAACTTTCTTGGTTGTCTGTGAAAGCTGTTAGATTTATTTTTCTGAAAAGAATTAAAGATGTAACACTGCTGAGAGCCTATTTTCTTTTAGTAAAGGACGAAGCCAAATTCAAACAAAAAGAAAACAAAAAGTTCACAAAATAAATCACACTCCTTTAAATGATTAATTTTATTTATTATATTTATTATGTAAGCGGTTCATTCTGCAGTGGCAAACCCTGATAAATAAAGGGACTAAGCCGAAGGAAAATTAATAAATGAATAATTATTGTATATATTTTTTATTATATTTAGTTTTAATCTTTAATTACAGTCATATGTGACCCTGGACCTAAAAATGCAATGTGTGTCTCAAAATGATCTCCTTTTCTTTTTGTACGCAATAATCATTATAATTGTAAGTAAAGTTTGTGTTTGTGTTTCACGAAGGGATATTTTTAAAGTTTCCTACTGTAAATATATCAAAATTTAAATATATACAGTATACACTTTTTAATAAGAAATGTGTATTATTAATCACTTAATTTAGACAACTTTAAAGGTAATAAATAATCTCAGGATCCCTCAGAATCCAGATTTCCAAATAGTTGTATCTCAGCCAAATATTATCAGTGTTAGGGATAGTTATTTTTGAAAGTAATGCATTACAATATTAAGTTACTCCCTAAAACTTATGGTAGGTAATGCGTTATGTTACTTTTGAGTTACTTTTGCGTTACTTTTTATTACCTGGTTGAGGCTTGATCTCTTTCAGAAGTTGTTCTTTTCTTTCAGTTTTTTCTTTCAGGAGCTCTGCAGTTAACAGCGCACTGTATAATCTACACCTACATTACCTTTAAAAAAAACCCCATCAAAATATTTTAGGATAATGTTATCTGTGAACTTCCTGACCCCAGAGCTCTACATGCCATATATTCAGACTATTGAAAGTTTAAAGCAATGTGCTACTTTTGTACTATTTGTCTTAAGTAAAATGAGACTATAATCCCCTTTTCCTTTTCTTCGATGTGTTCAAAATAATGAACACATTGTCTCGTCGACTGTGTGATTCATCGCGACTAATTTTAACTCAGCAATTTATTTTTTAAAAGCTAATTAATTAAACTAAAAAGTAACTCATGTTACATTTTCAAAAAAGTAACTCAAATATTATTACTCCATTTTGAAAAGTAATGCGTTACATTACTCGTTACTTAGAAAAGTAATCTTGTAATGTTACTTGTAATGTGTTACCCCCAACACTGAGTATATCCTACCATAACAAAGTGTATTTCATGATAAATAAATCTCAAATTAAAAAAAAGACTTTTAAAGAAAAGGCTGTTTTCATCATGTGTCTCATACACAAACACACATACATATCACTATTTCATTATAATGTTGTACAGCATCACAAGTTACTTTCGTTGTTTAATTTTATCTTTGTTATTAAAATAGGAGAATAAAAGACTTACATTTTTTACTTTACAGTAGTATTCAAATCACAGAAAATGATTGAAGTTATCAAATATAAAAATGGTTTAAAATACACTGATTACTATTAAAGTTACCAAAGTGATTTAGGATAGAGCTGTGGATGATTTTCTGAATAATCTTGTATATTACGAAGTGTAGCTCTAGGCTGCTGTCAGGATTTAAACAATTTGTTGCAGAATGTGTATTTGATTGTTCAAACACAATATGGTGCTCTAGAGAGATACATTGGTGATTAAATTCTTTTTTAAAGACATTTGCTGATCGCATGCTTCAGGTGTGTGTCAGTCAAGGCTGTCACACTTAATGAATTATTTCAATATCATGTACAACTTGTGCTTTATTCTCTCTGTAACGTGTCAGAGTCAGTCCTGCACTGCTCCAATGTGCGCATCTGCTGTCAATGCAAAAAAGAAAATACTGCTTTTAATATACATTACAAGTATTAGTGGATTTTGCAGTACTTTTCTAGTGCTGCTACTATATACTGTATCATGTAACACTACTGCTAACTTTTTTATATACTATTAAAAAAACACACTAATTATTTTAAGTTAAAATATAAGCGATATGTAGTGTTTATCCAAATGTGTACAATGCACTAAACTAATCTTGTTACTGCTTATGATACGTTAACAATTATAGTCGCTTCCATGATGATTCTTTAAATTACTGCCTTAACTCTGAACTCAAAGAAAATAGCAGGTTTCCCACTAGCAATTACAACATTGTGGTGGCGTTCGTGTGCATTCAGCCACAAAATACGGCCATTCTGACATCGCTTAATGGCAGCATCAGTCCAGTCTTGGAAACGCCCTTTGGCAGCTATAAGAATTCACTGTTAATAGCTACTAGAATGGAGGAACAATGAAATGACTTACTGTAAACTGTTTGCTAAGTTTACCAAAATTAAAACATGTTAATGAATTTATAATCCTAGAAATTATGAAGGACTCTGTTTCATTTACTAAAGATTAAATGGTATTTCTGTTTCAAATAATTCCATTCTATGTAACATGATTTTAAAATATTATTCAGCAGAGCTGTTAACCTTGATGATAATTATGTGTTTCATCAAATCACCATATTGTAATGTTTTTTGAAGGATGATGATGACACTGAAGACTAGATTAATGCCTGCTGAAAATTCAGTTTTACAATCATGGGAATTAATTACAGTACAGTCTGAAAAATGGTGCTAATATTTTTATACTGTAATTTATTCCTGTGGCGGCAGTTGAAATTTACATTTTAATAATTTCTTGATTCAATAAATACAGACGAACCATATAAGGGTTCCTTAAAACATTGAAAAATCTTACTGAACAAGAGGTTTTGAACTGTGGTGTGCATTTGATTGCTGGCTCAGTGATAATTGCATAATTGTAAATAATATTTTTCATTGTTTATTTTATTTTATTTTATTTTTAGACCCATTCCCAATTCTATTTCTTTACCCCTACCCCTTCCCATTGGCCCTTGTGTGAAGGGGAAGGGCTTCAAATTTAACCCTAAGAAATGGGGAACCACTACAACACCTGCACACGTCATCGTATGTCATCGCGATCTCTTACTTTATATGAGATCGACAATGGCGACTGCTGCAGTTATTCTAGTTGCACAATTTTTTTGGTATTTATCCTCAGGAAATCACTAAAGGCAGCAATATAATTTTATCATAAACAATATAATGTGGCAATAAGATCACAACTACACTGTGCATTTACATCATGGCCATATTCTTCTAAACACACGAAAACAACATTAACATTATACCAACCAGACACTGTAAAAAGGTCATTCCCAGCCACTAGACTTTTCTGACAGGGGATTTGAGTGTCATCGAGTGACAGCTGTGAAAGTATGTTGTGGGACTACTATACAGGAGTTATTATTAGGGATTATAGCGAAATTTGGTGGGGGTTTTTATAGTTTTTTTTAACCATGACGGTAAAACACAAAAACCATTATGAATGTATTAAAACTTGCTTGTTTGTTGTAAAAAATTTCTTCCGTATGCAGCCATGCTGCCGTTGTACATGGTGTAATCTGGGAAATTTTCCTACACCTTGGTTTGAGGGTGGTCCTTGAAAATCTCAGTTTCAAGGGCTATCTAGCCCCACCTCTCAGACCTATGCCTTCAAGCTAAAAACAATTGGGACACCCCTAGCCCTTAACGTGAACACGCGAAATGAGGAGTAAGGGGAAGCACTAAGGGGTAGAATTGGGATTGGGCCTTATTTGATTACTTTTTTGTTTTAGTCTTAAAATATTAAACTTTCTGGGGAAAAATTGTTAAAAAATTGTTAGACTTTTAAAATAATGTGAGTAAAGTATGTTACATGGTTATGTAAACAGGGCTCGAAATTGCGACCATTTTGGTCGCATATGCGCCCGAAATTTAATCTGAATAATTAACCTGATAATATATTTGGGAGCATTTGTGCGACTGCATGTAATGGTTGTAGCGCGACCTGTTTTGATTTTTTCTAAAAACGTGCTGAATCGGACTTCCCTGCCGCTAATGGTTCATATCAGCTGTCAATCACTCAAGGCTTTCCGCTGTCAGATAACAGGAAGCTTATAAAGGCGCCAACCGAGATCAACCGAGGGTATTTGGAGAAGGTGCCCGAATCTCGATGCGTTGCATTCACTGCGTGTTCAGCGCAAATGTCCGCTAAATGTAACACTGTGTACACATCATCGCCAAAGAAGCTCGCCTTTACTAAGTTTAAACGGAATCTGCGGCTCATAACCAAGAACGGTATTGCGCCGGTGGTCATCACGAGAATCCTGTTCTGCCCCGCTCATATATTGGGTCGGCTGACGCCTGCTTTTTTCCAGAAACACAGAAAAATGAAAATCAGCTCATAACGAGACCGAGCATTTAAAAATCACACAAACCGAAACCAACACTTTTAAAGAGTGGTAGAAGATAACTTTTCTTACTTTCTTTTGTCCATTCTTTCTTGAGATGTATATTATTTTTCTATTTACTGATGACTGCTTTGCAGCTTTCAGCATTGGATTGAATGATTTATTATAATCTTACGTTTGTTTTGTAGCAGAAATATTATTTATTAAATTGACATGCATATAAAAACAATAGTGCAAAATAAATATTTCTTACTGCAGTGCTTCATTTTTGTTTGATGCAAACCATAAATTTATTTCTCATAAAGTAACAGCAGGACCTTTTACAGTACATAACTCGCATTCAAGCACATTCAGGGCAGCATGATAATGAGAAATGTAATTCAATGTTAGCATTGTCATCATCGTCATCATTAATATTTTATAATTATTAGACATTCATTTTGGAATTATTGCACAAATATCAATAAGTCATCACAGCATTAGTTAGATAGTTGTTTCTGGTTTTTGTTAGTCCTGATTGATGTTGTTTTCAAATACAATAAATCCCTTAATATACAATTTGCAATGGTGCTCATACATTTCTGGTGGGTGCTCCTAAATTTTTTCTGGTGCTCCTAAATTTTTGAAGTTGGGAGCACCGGTGCTACCAAGTAAAAAAGTTAGTTTCGAGCCCTGGTAAAGAATGCTTTGTCCAGCAGACTAGAATAACAATAATGGTATTAAGATGTGCTTTTGTCACATTTAATATGGAGTATTCTGTAACATTATAAACAAATTCTTAAACATTAAGGGGCATGTTGTTTACTAGCCAGACAGATATTCAAATTTGAGATATTAGAATTTGTAAGATGAAAGGCAAAAAGAATTGTTACTATTAGAGCATAAACAAAAGCTACTGCTCTCCATATCATTTTCTGTTGTCTCCCTTTGAAATCCTATGTAGATTGTGATTTTATTTTATAATATTAGATAGAATCATCAGAAAAAAATGCATATTGTACATACACCATCCTTTAGAAGCTGGGGTGCGTTTTCCAAACTATGACATAACTCGCTGCTAAACTTGCATAGTACAATGCATCATTTGGAAAAAAAGAACGATGTCGTTACGAGTATTTCCCAAAACCGTAGTTTCTCTGTCGCAGATCCATTGTTTGAACTGTGTTAGTTATAATGTAAAATGTCCATAGTGACGATCCAAATGGGATGGAGTAACAACTTCTTTAGAGAAAAAACCCATAGTTTTTTGTTTTGTTTGTGTAAATTATATTGTTTTACATGCACACACATTAAAAAAAAATCCAATATTAGTTTTGGTAAAAACAGGCACTCGTTTTCCATATTAATTGAAATATATGTAAACGGCACGTGTAGGGTCTATGTTTCCTTTACAAATATTATTGAGAATGTTCTATTCAAAAACATAAAACCACTTATCTAACATGTATTTTAATCTTATATATAAATCATATCACTCGATAATGGTTGTTATGTACAGTAGGCTATTTATTAAGAAATAGAAAAAAATCCCACTCCAACTTATTATTATTATTATTATTATTATTATTATTATTATTATTATTATTATTATTATTATTATTATTATTATTAAGTAGGATATTGTTTATTTTTTTATTTTTTTATTTTATTTATTGTAAAAGTCTACTTTTACAATAGAACACATTCAAACCACGGCAGAAATGTTCTAACCAACAGGCCCATGTCATATACAGTACAAATACATTTCTTAAAAAATAAATTAAAACCATTAACGTATGCTATATATTTTTGGAAACACTCCCCTGGTGGTTGAAAATGGGCAAAAGTACAGATAAACATTGCAGTGTGTCTCCCTCATCTTCTTGTGATCCAATCTCCAGTCCACTTTTGCTTTGTCTTTGCCCTTGAAATGTCCTTTCCAGCAGCTTCCATCTTTATTTCTCCAATTCACCAGTTCTCTAAATGTCCAAGAGCTATAAACTGACCTGATGACCACTCCACCATATTAATAGAGTATTTTGGTGTGTGCCCATGCACTTATTGCACGCCCTACTCATCTTTATGACTCAGTGTGCTAACGGGGCTCCATGGCGTAATTAAACACCATCCCTCCATTAAAGAGAGTTTGATTAGAGGATCTGCATGTGTATGCGTGTGTGTGTGTGTGTGTGCGTGTGTGTGTGTGTGTGTGTGTGTGTGTGTGTGTGTGTGTGTGTGTGTGTGTGTGTGTGTGTGTGTGTGTGTGTGTGTGTGTGTGTGTGTGTGTGTTCCCTGCAGCGCAGTCTCCCACTGGGATTCAGAGATCAGAGTCCTGTTCCTTGAGTGGTTTGATAAAAATTAATGCTTTTATCGTCCACCCATAAACACACACTCATGCATCATCTGAACAGTTCTGCTTTCTATTGTAGCACAAATCTAACATCGTTTTTTTTTTTCTGACAGCACACAGACCCCACAGAACTTGTCGATGCTGGTTGCCGTGGAGATGTGCGGTTTGAGACAAATGCAAATTCAATATTTCATAACTGTTTATGATTCCTTCGGGCACACAAAGAGATATATATATGGCAATTTTGCACAAGAAAGGGTTTATTGTGCCCGTGGCGCCCATGAGAACAGAGACTGACAGACTGACACAGGACTGATTTGAATCCATGTTCATGTGAGTGTCAGACGGTCGGCCCTTTAAGATATTATTGATTGACAGGTCTGATATTGTTCTGTGGCTTTTAATATCTGAGAGTGAGTCAAAGACGAGCAGCGCCGAGAATGAAACAAGATTGTACCAGACATTGTTTTGAACCCTTGCCTGCAAACATAACCTAACTCACCCCTCCTGATGTTGTGGTTAGAGGAAACACTTACACACTCACTCACGTCCTGCTTTATGGCTCTCTCTATGCTACATAATTCAGTCCTTCCAGGATTTTGTGTGTGTGTGTGTGTGGGGGGGGGGGGGGGGGTGCGCCATTTCTTTTATTGTTTTGCTGTAAAAATACACATAAATTTACACATCTAAATTATGGATGTAACGATTCACTGTGAGCCGGTTGAAAATCTGTTAAGATATGTGACTATTCAAACCCGTTGAAATGTTGAATGAATCGTGGTACATGTTTTGAACAGAGGGGGCGTTGTGTTTGCAGCCTCAATCTCACTTTACCTGCACATCAGCGGTGAACAAAATGACGTTTACTTACACTAACAGAAGAACGAATATGATGCACATACATAGACCATCAGCACAGTGAAAAACTACTGTCACAGACGTCTATACACAAAAAACCAAAGCCAAACCACGCGGACTGGATGATTGGCAGCTCCGCTTGCTCTGACAAGTGCTACGGAGAGTTTTCATAGCGAAAGTGTGCAGATGTTTTTCAGAGTGAAGAGAAAGTTGTTCTGTTACAGAAGCAAGATTTAGATTATTTTTACCGTCTCCTTTTTAAATTACTTTATGCATTTTTTAATAATTTGCTTATTATTTGTTTATTATATTTAACATTATAAATTAAATGATAGATTATTTCTTCTTAAGTATATCATACTGATACTTATACTATTTAATTATACAAGTAATATTAATTATTCACCTTTATAATCATGTTCAACTCATGTCTCTATCCTTCTATATAATTAGTAATTTTATAATCAATTATATAAAATAAACAAATAAATGCAACATTTATGAGCTCATACAAACCCTTACAGTCTCCGATATGTTACAAATTACAGAAAAAACTACACACAGCATTCATTTAGTCCTTATTTGAGTTCAAAAACAACACGCAACATAGCTCACAGTCAGAGCAAACCTCTCATCTGTGTCTGTAATCCTCACCGGCACATGTAGCCTCTGTTAGAGAGTAATTCCGTCATTCCGAGTTCATAATAGTCCAAAATGCAATGAATGTGGCAGTTTGTTCGTGATTCAGGTTGCTGAAACTATTTGCTCCTGTGTTTTGTCGGGCTTCTTTTTTTTCGCGCTTCACTTTCGCGTTTGTCCTTTTCTTTTCTGAAAGGATCAGACGTCGAACACACTTCAATAATCACACACACGTTATTATCATCAGCTCAAGAAGTTATATCAAATATAGACGCAATTGCGAGCTCCCTGGAGAAAGCGAAAACCGCTCACACTTTTAGACGGCCTTGTAAAGCAACAACAGGACACGGCAGATTTTGTTCTTCTTGGGTTTGTGGCTGTACATCAGGACAGCGACAAGGTTTATTTGAGCTTGGGACATCCATGGCTCGTTATTATATGCATATAGTTGTCTCGGCTGTGTATTAAAAACATGGTGGTTCCTTTGTTTTCATTCTGGCTAGCTCCAGAAGATCGTGACGTATCCCTGTAACCAATCAGCATTCAGCTGCGCGTGTAGCTCCACCTTTTGGTGTTTGGTACCCTTTCGAAAGGGTGCTGAAAAAGTGGTACAGTACGATTCGGCTCGGTACGCGTTTTGACAGTGGAGATGGCCATAAAAGCATACCGTACCGTACCACTCAGTGGAAACAGGCCATAAGAAAAAAATTAAAGGGTTCTTCACCTTAAATTTATTTCAAATTATTTAGGTAAAAAATCGTGACTAAATCGTGAGATTAGTATCATGACTCGTATCGAATCATGAGTCAGGTGAATCGTTACATCCCTAATCTTAATTCATTATAAATTTTTTACCTCAAGAACTGTAATTTATATAAATTAAGGAAATGAGAAAAACAAAGTAAAATTGGTGTTTACTCCTAAAGCCTGCTGTATCATATTTGAAAATGAAACCAATTCTTTAAAAAGAAATGGCAAGTCATAGGTGTTGTTTGACAGCTGTTTAAACATGTTGATGGAAATGATGCAGAGCATGACAAACACTTTCTATTTGCCAATACTATAATGTTTTTGAATGTAAAATTATGTCAATTATGTTATTGCTACGCTGTGGAGCGGCAGGAACTCGAACAGGGTCCTGATTCCCTAAAATATGCACAAAATCTACTGCAATGTAAAAAAATGGCAAGCTCCACAAAATGAGATTTTTCATTAAATTCAGCTATTGTGAAAACCTAGCAGGTCGTGTTTGTGCTAGTTTCTAGTAATATCACTATATTCTATCACTATACTTTTTATTTTTGAAGAGGGATTTGATAATGGCAGGTTCAAACTATCAGCATTCTAAGCCAATTATTTTTTTTGTTATTATCAATGTTGAAAACAATTGTGCTGCTTACAGTAATTAGGGCTACTTGATTATGGGAATCATAATCATTATAATTTTAGGCAATATTGTTGTCAGAGTTGTTTAAAATGATCATGAGTCATGTCCAAAACTTTTTGACTGATTAACACACACACACACACACACACACACACACACACACACACACACACACACACACACACACACACACACACACACACCACACACACACACACACACACACACACACACACACACACACACACACACACACACACACACACACACACACACACACACAAATTTGTTTTTTTGTGAATTATGGGGACATTATATAGGTTTCCATTGTTTTTATACTGTACAATCTATATTTCCTAACCCATCACACCAACCTCACCCTACCTCTAAACCCAACCCTCATAGGAAACTGTGTACGATTTAAAAAAAAAAAAAAAAAATCTATTCTGTGTGATTTATAAGCTTTTGTAGAACTGAGGACATCAGCAATGTCCTCATAATTCACTACCTTCTTGTAATAGCTGCATCATACCTATGCCATTATACAGATTTGTGTCCTAATATGTCACAAAAACACACACGCACACACAATATATGTATATATATAGGTTGATGTAAATAAGGTTGCTGTTACACCTATATATTTTAGAGGTCATGAAATAAAAAAGGCAAACTAATAAACAGAAAGTCCTTAGAATTTTTGACAATAATAAAAATTCCATTAGAATAAAAATATATAAATGAAACACACTGCGCTTTAAACATATAGTCATCATTGTAAGAATTAAAGTTAATTTGCAAGTCCTTCATTCAAAAGCAGTGAGTGATTTTATCCTTGTCTTTTGTCAGATGATTAATAATGATGAACACAGTCAGCAGCAGAATTATAGCACACTGTCACTTTAAGAGCCAGATGTATTTTCATAACAAATAAGGGTTTATTTTTAATAAGAATTACTTATTATCTATTTTTATAAGGATTACCAAGTGCATACTAAGTGCATAGTTAAATTGCTTAGTGAATTACTAAGTGGTATGCAAGAAGGTCGCTGGTTTGACCCGGCATTCTTGTGTGTAGTATTCATGTTCTCCCTATGTCTGAATGGGTTTCCTTCAGGTGCTCCGGTTTCCCCCACATTACAAAGACATGTGCTATAGGCAGGGCTGGAGCAAGCCGAACTGCCGCTCTAGGCAAAGGACTATCACGCTGCCCTCAACCCGAAAGTGAAAACGGATGAAAGCGTGCACATTGGGTTGGGTGGTTGGACGCGTTTGCGGCCCTCACTATTATGCCGCCCTAGGATGTGCCAGCCCTGGCTATAGGTAAATTAGATAAACTAAATTTGCCTTACTGTGTGAATGTTTCCCAGCACTGAGGGTTGTACTTGTCAGGGTAAAAGATCACAGACCAAACAGGTAAGTCAAGACACACTCATCACAGTACTCTCAATGTTGGGCCGCGACAGGAAGGGCATCCACTGTGTAAAACATTAGCCAGTGTAATTGGTGGTTCATTCCACTGTGGAATCCCCTTTCAAAGCAGGGATTAAGCCGAAGGAAAGTGAATGAGTGCAATGTTGTATATCCAGGCCAAGTATGAGCAATAGTAATGTTGATTTTTGCCTTCGCAAATACTAAATAGATTTTTCTGTGCACTATTAAAATACTATACACATTTATTTGTTTATTAATTGTTAAAAACACAGGCACACATTCACCCCCCTCCCCCCTCCCTCTCTCTCTTTCTGCAAGCTTCTGTAGGTCTGGCAGGATCTCTGGCCCTATTTTTGGCAGGAAATGGGTGCAGTTCAATACGGCGCAGTAAACATTTGTTAACAAGCAATTAAACATGTGGCCTTTAATCCACTGGAAAAGACAGCCATCAGCTCAGAGCGTGTGTGTGTGTGTGTGTGTGTGTGTGTGTGTGTGTGTGTGTGTGTGTGTGTGTGTGTGTGTGTGTGTGTGTGTGTGTGTGTGTGTGTGTGTGTGTGTGTGTGTGTGTGTGTGTGTGTGTGTGTGAGCTCACCAGCCCATTCAGCTCTTTTTCTACTGTTCTCCATCATTACTTTCTCCTGCATCTACAGCTCCACCCGATTCTAAGTTTCAGACTAATCTAAACAGATAACCAATTCTACACACAGCACAGCTCACTCATACATGCGTGCAGAATGCTTATCTTTCAGTTTCCCTCTAAAGCTGTGACATGACAAGACATGACAGTGCCGTGTGTGTGTGAGATGGAGTGTGTGCACAGATGAGTGTGTGCACAGAAACATCACTGGAATGCTGTGTGGTGCAACAGTGGCCCTATCAGATCTTTGAGAGCGAAGAAATGTATGTAAACCAATGTGTGTGAGTGTGACCTCAAAGGTGGGACTCATTCCTTATACGATCAGTCTCCTGGAAAGTCCTACTGCCTGTTTTGCTTCTTCATACCTGTCCTGATATTGTAAGAACGAGCACTTTTAAGAATGAGGTAAGCAGTGTTAATGCAGCTTGTGATATTTCTTAAAAAATGCTCCAATTATGCTTTATTTATGTAGGATATTACATGTTTATAGCTGTTTGTGAGTATAAAGATCTGCACATTTTTAAAGATCAAAGTGCATAAGAAATAGAGTTGTCTTCTATAGGAAGAACTGGATTTTGAACTGAGATTGTCAATAATTGCAGTCTACGGTCTTTATTTGCTGTCTGAGAACAATGTGTGCTTTGAACATCAAATTGCTGTAGTTATGGATGGTCTGGCTGAGTTTTGTTTGTGTTGTTGATAATATGCTGTTTGTGCACTGCTAAAGCCCTGACTCATTCTTCCAAAGAACTGGGATGAGGGTTTGAATTGATTATGGTAAAACTGAACTGCATTTACAAGTTCTGGGGAAACCTCTGGAGCTGATATTCAGATTCATTAATGGATGATTTGTTTCTGTCAATGCACTGTAATTTGTAGACCAATCAAAAGAATATTTGGCAAATCTGGCCAATCAGAGCACAGTCGGCTTTTCGAAAGGTCTAGTTTAGAGAGAGTGCATTCTTAAATGATTCATGGTATTTATGTTTTCATTTATTTATGCTTTTTACTTGCATTATGGGACTTCTATCCTTCCCCCAACAGCTTTTGTTGTTGAAAAGTTTTAAAAAGTGACTTTCATTGACATTTTTAGCAGTTCAAAGTGATATATTGCCTTTGATGGTAATAAACAGCCAGTAACTTCTGTTATTTTATGGACTGAATTCTCTCTCTGTATATTTTTTGTAAAATATATTGTTTTAAACTTCTAAAATGTCAATAAGTGTCACTTTGTTTAACTGCATAGTTGAATTTGCAAATCAAAAGAGCAGAGTTACAGTGCATCCGGAAAGTATTCATAGCGCTTCACTTTTTTTCACAAATTTTTTATGTTACAGCCTTATTCCTAAATGGATTAAATTTATTTATTTCCTCAAAATTCTACACACAATACCCTATAATGACAATGTGAAAAAAAGATTTTTTGAAATTGTTGCAAATTTATTGAAAATAAAAAACCTGAAAAATCACATGTACATACTGTAAGTATTCACAGCCTTTGCCGTGAAGCTCTAAATTGAGCTCAGGTACATTCTGTCCCAGGGTTAACAGGGTATGTCAAAGCACAAACCAAGCATGAAGACAAAGGAACTGTCTGTAGACCTCCGAGACAGGATTGTCTCGAGGCACAGGGCTGGGGAAGGTTACAGAAAAATTTCTGCTGCTCTGAAAGTTCCAATGAGCACAGTGGCCTCCATCATCCGTAAGTAGAAGATGTTCGGAACCACCAGAACTCCTAGAGCTGGCCGGACATCTAAGGTAAGTGATCAGAGGAGAAGGGCCTTAGTCAGGGAGGTGATTAATAACTGATGGCCACTCTGTCTGAGCTCCAGCGTTTTTCTGTGGAGAGAGGAGAACTTTACAGAAGGACAATCATCTGTGCAGCAATCCACCAATCAGGTCTGTGTGGTAGAGTGGCCAGACGAAAGCCACTCACCGCCTGGAATTTGATAAAAGTCATCTGAAGGACTCTCAGACCATGAGAAACAAAATTCTCTGGTCTGAAGAGACTAAACTGAACTCTTTGGAGTGAATGCCAGGCGTTACATTTGGAAAAAAAACCAGGCACCGCTCATCACCAGGCTAATACTGTCCCTACAGTGAAGCATGGTGGTGGCAGCATCATGCTGTGACGATGGAAGACTAGTCAGGATAGAGGGAAAGATGAATGCAGCAATGTTCAGAGACATCCTGAATAAAAACCTGCTTCAGAGTGCTCTTGACCTCAGACTGGTGACGGTTCATCTTCCAGCAGGACAATGACCCAAAGTACACCACCAAAATATCAATGGAGTGGCTTCACAACAATTCAGTGAATGTCCTTGAGTGGCCCAGCCAGAGCCCAGACCTGTAATTGCTGCCAAAAGTGCATAAACAAAGTATTGAGCAAAGGCTGTTAATACTTATGTACATGTGATTTTTCAGGTTTTTTATTTTTAATAAATTTGCAACAATTTCAAAAAATCTTTTTTATTTACATTGTCATTCTAGGGGAATTTTGTGTAGAATTTTGAGGAAATAAATGAATTTAATCCATTTTGGAATAAGACTGTAACATACAAATTTGTGGAAAAAGTGAAGCACTATGAATACCTTCCGGATACATGGTAAATGTTCAATTATGCATTTCATAAGTGTAAATAAACAGAAAACACTTATGAATCATGAAAAACACAATCTGTTTATTAAAATATTTGTTTGCATTTTATATTATTGGAAAATTAAGGTGTTTCTTTTACACGATTGTATCTAAATCTATATTATGGTGCCTCCAAAACAAAGCTGGTAAGTTTTAAAATAGCAGACACTTCTCTGTGGAAGTGTTTAATGGGGGAAGGGGTTATTCACAACTTTTTAAGAACATCTTCTCCTTTTAATTTAACCCCTGTCGGGCCTTGGATTCCAGCTGAGATTGTCTCTTCGCCGCCGGCCCAGCATCCACTGCAGTTCTTGTTCTATCACTCACTCTGGCTGATGTTCTCCTCCCCGCTGTTTCTGCGTGTTCTGGAGGGGCTCTTCGTGCTAGTGAGTCAGAAATACAGCAGCGTAAGCCCATCATCAGGATAAGACCCCTGTAAGCTGCTCTTACGCCCCAGCAGTATAAAGCTCAGTCTTCGTTTATTGTTGTTTCAAAGCGGCAAGTAGTTTATACACTCAACGGCCAGTTTATTAGTTACACCTTACTAGTACTGGTTTGGACACCCTTTTGCTTTCAGAACTGCCTTAATCCTTTGTGTCATATATACAACAAGGCATTGGACATATTCCTCAGAGATTTTGGTCCATATTGACACGATAGCATCACGCAGTTGCTGCAGATTTGTCGGCTGTACATCCATGATGTGAATCTCTTGTTTCACCACATCCCAAAGGTGCTCTTTTGGATTGAGATCTGCTGTCTATGGAGGCCATTTGAGTACAGTAAACTCATTGTCATGATGAAGAAACCAATCTGAGATGATTCGCGCTTTATGACATGGCACGTTATCCTGCTGGCAGTAGCTATCAGAAGATGGGTACACTGTGGTCATAAAGCGATGGACATGGTCAGCAATAATACTGAGGTAGGCTGTGGTGCTGACACAATGCTCAATTGGTACTAATGGGCCCAAAGTGTGCCAAGAATATATACCCCACACCATTATACCACCACCAGCCTGAACCATTGATACAAGGCAGGATGGATCCATGCTTTCATGTTGTTAACGCCAATTTCTCTACCATCCAAATGTCACAGCAGAAATCGAGACTCATCAGACTAGGCAATGTTTTTCCAATCTTCTATTGTCCAATTTTGATGAGCCTGTGCTAATTGTAGCCTCAGTTTCCTGTTCTTAGCTGACAAGAGTGGCACTCGGTGTGGTCTTCTGCTGCTGTAGCCCATCCGCCTCAAGGGTTGTTGTGTTGTAATGAGTGGTTATTTGAGTTACTGTTGCCTTTCTATCAGCTGTATATCTTCTCTTTTTCAGACCATTCTCTGCCCAAACCAGCCCAGCCGAACCACACCACGTTCAAAGTCACTTAAATCACATTTCGTCCCCATTCTGATGCTCAGTTTGAACTGCAGCTTATTGTCTTGACCATGTCTACATGCCTAAATGCATTGAGCTGTTGCCATGTGATTGTCTGATTAGAAATTTGCGTTAACAAGCAGTTGGGACAGGTGTACCTAATAAAGTGGTCGGTGAGTGTAGGACTTGGTTTATGCATATTAACTATGGATTGTCAAGTCATCTTTATTATTTATTGTTCATTTTGTTGTGTAGCATTAGAGCAAATTAAAGTTTAATTGAGAGCTATCTCTTTAAATCCTCACATATGAAATAAAATGTCTTATTTCTATTTATTTTATTCATTCATTCATTCATTCATTCATTCATTCATTCATTCATATTCTTTTCGGCTTAGTCCCTTTATTAATCTGGGGTTGCCACAGCGGAATGAACCGCCAACTTATCCAGCATATGTTTTATGCAGCAGATGCCCTTCCAGCTGCAACCCATCTCTGGGAAACATCCATACACACTCATTCACACTCATACACTACGGACAATTTAGCCTACCCAATTCACCTGTACCACATGCTTTTTGGACTGTGGGGGAAACTGGAGCACCCGGAGGAAACCCACGGGAACACAGGGAGAACATGCAAACTCCAAACATGAAACGCCAACTGACTCATCCGAGGCTCAAACCAGCGACCTTCTTGCTTGAGGCGACAGCCCTACCTACTGCGCCACCGTGTCGCCCTTTATTTTATTTTATTTTATTTCACATGAAGTACAACCTGAATGTGGACATTGTTAGAAATTTACTGTTTTTTTTGCTGAAAAATATAGTGTCAATGCATACAATATTTTATGTACAGCAGTTTTTTTATTACCAAGTTTTGACCTTGTTCATAATTTAGAGACAATTTGCATCCGTTGCAAGTTTACAGTAGGCTTAAAAGGATTAAGATGTACAACAAAAGGCAAAACCTCAGGCCCCATTTACACTAATATGTTTTAGTTTTAAAATGCATAACTTGCTACTGTTACGCCTTTCGTCCTCACTACCCCAGAGTTTTCGAGCCCCGAAAACTGAGCGTTTTGAAAAATGCTGTGGAGGCCATTTTTTATATCGAAACGCTTCTCCGTGTCAGTGTGGATTGGGGAAAAAGAAGACATCTGAAAACGGAGTGTGGCTGAAGATATTCGCCTGTCTGGTTGGTGCTTTTTCCTCAATCTTTTAGTGATGTTTTATAAACAAATTTCGGGAGGAGCACGGTCAGTCTTTGACGAGGCTAATTCATCACACATAATCATTCTATTATCCAATCAGCACACGACCAAACCCCTATAAATAGTCAAACACGTTATACCTCCGTTTTCTCTTGACTTCAGCATCCCTCCACCACCCCAACTCCACACTATTAAACCCGATACTTAAGTCCAAAGGGGGAGCGTTCTGGAGCCAGGCTAGACACTGCGCTCGGACCCTATCTCTCTATCCTGATAAGGGGAATAACACGAGTTAGGGTGTCTTCCCGAGCTCAGAGCCCTCTCCCCGGACAGCACGCCAAATACGCATATTTTATTCAGTTAAATATCTGTAAGTGTGAACTCGTGAAAAGGGTATATGCGGAAGTATGCTAAAGGACTTTTAATTTGTCAGTAACCTGGGTTAAGCACTTTCTGTGAACTGTATGCCATTACAAAATCGGCACGTTTAAGGTTTGTTTTCTTTAAAAATCCACGATCTCCACTGGCTGAGTGATATCCGATATAAAGGGGGTCTCAGATTGTACAAGAAGCACTGCATTAATTAAATTTTTCCAACGTCATGTCTTTAAAATATAAACATTTATTTTACCCCAGTATATTCAATGAAGCTTCTGCGCTAGCCTGCCGATTCTGATGGGCACATGCGCATAAACGGCTTTTTGTGTCATTTTACGCTTGAGCAACTAAATGAATGCCAAAGTCTATTTAACTGATTGTATTTTAATTACATTACAACATCGATGCTGTAAGGAACTGTATAAAATGGAAAAAAAGTCATATTAACCATTCATCAGAAGTTTATCAGTATGGGAAGAACAGACACTAAAAATGTTGAGGCGTAGTGTAGCTACATATTTAAATGACTGTCATGTTCACTGTATGCATATTTATAACAAAATGCAACCTATAACATAACTGCTTCCTTTCATTTACATTGAAAAATACTAAACATACCCTCACTCTTTTGCTGAATATCAGTTTTAATAATCAAGAATGGCCATTATAAAGTATAACGTACAATAAGTTCATACAATATAGGAAAGCAATCAGTCAAATATGCAGAAACAGTGTACGTGGTTACAATTATTATTATATTAACTTAGCTTTGCGCTCTCACCTGCTGACTCCCTGGAGCTTAAGCGCATACACTGTAGCGCATGCCAAAGTGTGTGTGGTCATGTGATGTGCATTTTCAGTGGTGTAGTGTGGACGGAGATCTTTTCATGTTAGATGGAACGCCAGTGTGGACGTGGATCATTTTCGTTCTAAACGCCATTTTAAAACTAAAACGAATGCATACCTGCCAACAGTCCCGTTTTTCCCGGGAGTGTCCCATATTTCAGACCCATCTCCCGTATTGTTTTGTCTCCTGGAAAACTCCCGGAATCCCCCCACCCCCCCACCCCGGCTCCTCAGCTTTTTGGTACAGTACGGCCTAAAACCTGCTGCATGTGCGCGTGCTCTTCAGTTTGCCCGCACCCACAAACAACCCACCCCCCGCTCTTCAGTTCGAGCGCACCCACAAACAACCCACCCCCGCCCCCCACTCTTCAGTTCGCGCGTACTCACAAAAGTCCCCCCCACCCCCGCTCTTCAATTCGCGCGCCCTCCACCCCCACCCATAACCACACCCCCCCCCACCCGGTATCCCGGAATTTATGATCAAAATGATGGCAGGTATGAACGTATTAGTGTAAACGGGGCCTCTGTTACTTTATCACACAATCCTCAGAAAACAATGTATAGTGAGACATATACTATAGTGAGTGTACAGTCAAATGAACCCCTTTTATGATAGTTAATTTATTGTTTATAATGGCTAAATTATGACATTATTTAACCTTGATTGGTGCAAACTTTCAATTTAAACCTGAGAATTGAGCAACACCTGCAAGAAGGGTTTGTTTTTATCTGGAGATGATCTCTAACCTCACCATTTTCACCTCAGAGCCTGAATTCCCCATAAATGTGTCTTTCTAAATTACGACAAGTAACCCAAGCGATCAAATTACGTAGGAAGACTAGAGACGCTGTGCTGCGGGATAGATTTCTTCCTGCTGACCCCGGATCAGTCTTTTTGTACCCAGCGTGAGCTTTTGATGCACTGTCTGCTGTGCTCAGATAAGACTGGAGCACTTCTGCTGAGGCTTCTCTGATTCTTTGCCCTGTGGGTCAGTTCAGACGGCGCCACAATCAATCTACAGAGCATCACTTTCTTTCTGTCTTTCAGTCTTCTGCTTTTCTCTGTACCGAAGGCCAGCAGCTTCCAGCCCATGATTTTAGGAAGCCACTGTGCTGTTTCCATGACAACCGGATGTCACCTGTTGCGGCTGCAGCTGTAGATCTGATCCGAGAGGAATATGGAAAAAAGGGACAGATATTAGAAATTAAAGAGGAGTGGGACTCGCTGCGAAACAGACGGAAACTAGTCCAGTATCTAGTTCAGTAATTGGGTTATTTAATTCTGGAATCTGGCAAAATTCTGTCGGTTCATTTCATTTGTATAATTGGTTCAAGTTTGTGTAATGACTGATGTGTTGTGGAAGTTATTGGAAGATGTAATTATTTCAGGGCGGTTTAAATATCACATTTAAAGATACTTTAAATGTAATCTTTATGTATTTGATTATGTAGTGTACAAAGATGGACATGAATTTTCAAGCATTAAAACAATTAAATTTGATACATTTCTTATGTATTTTTCATACATCAGAATGGGTCTTGTTTAATTTATGTACATTCATTCATTCATTCATTCATTCATTCATTCATTCATCTTGAGCAAAAAAAGAGACTTATCCTGGTGATAACCCTACATTCTTGTGATAGACCATGATTTATGGAAGACACCCACTAAAATGTCAATGAGTTTAAAAATAGTTTATCTTGTCAGGCAATTTTGCAAGAATCATTTCATCACATATTAGAAGACTCTTTTTAAGGATCACAGTTCAGCCCCAAAATATTAATTAACTGACATTTAAAATCTTCACGCTTTGCTACTATCCTTCAAACCACTAGGATTTAACCATTTGTCAGCACAACATTTTTCATTCATTCATTCATTCATTCATTCATTCATTCATTCATTCATTTTTTTTCGGCTTAGTGCCTTTATTAATCTTGGGTCGCCACAGCGGAATGAACCACCAACTTATCCAGCATATGTTTTACGCAGCTGCCCTTCCAGCTGCAACCTATCACTGGAAAACACCCACATATTTCCATTCACACACATACACTATGGACAATTTTAGCTCACCCAATTCACCTAAAGCGCATGTGTTTGGATTTGTGGGGGAAACCGGAACACCCGGAGGAAACTTACGCGAACACGGGGAGAACATGCAAACTCCACACAGAAATGCCAACTGACACAGCCGAGGCTCAAACCAGCGACCTTCTTGCTGTGAGGCGACAGCGCTACCCACTGCGCCAATATGTAGCCCCCACAACATTTTTAATAATCTTAAATATAATGCAATTTTGTATAATCACTTACACTAAATGATGAGACATTATTTTGAGATTTTGCTTAAGAAAGGATTTGACACATTAAATCCGTTTACTCTATAATGTCACTTTGATGCAGATTCCAAATGTGACCCATTTACAATTTGCTTTACAAAATGCTTTTGTTTGTACTGTGTGTATGTGTACTGTATATATAGAATAAAGTATACTGCTTTAAAAGTATACCACATTAAAGTCCAAAGATTTGCGGTATACGTGAGTTGGATGAACTAAATTAGCCATCGTGTATGATTGTGCGTATGAATGTGAAGTGTGCGAGTGTTTTCCAGTACTGGGTTGCATCTAGAAGTGCATCTGCTGCATAAAACATATGCCAGAATAGAATAAATCAGGTACTAAGCAAAGGGAAAATGAATGAATGAATATATATGTCCCACTGTGTGAAAACCAAGCTAAAGTCATTTTTTTGACATAAAGCCATTCTTCACATTGTAAACATTCTGTGAAAATATAACTGTGAGATTATTTATATTGATTGAGCTAGGCCATGTCAAAGACATTAAGGTTATATTAAGGTCACACTCTGAAAATCATCTTTTTAAGAAATTCCTATGTAAAGAAAAGCCTTCTTCTAAATATGCAACACATCTATCCAGTGCAATACAACAAATTCAAGTTGAGATTCTCCCATTTTCAGTGATATACATCACATTTACTGTATGTTAAAATTTCTGAAGTTTTGTAAAATAGGTCTAATTTTTATGATGTGATGGTTCAAAAAGCATAAATAACATTTAAACAATTAGACGTGATATACAGCAGCTTTTTTTGTAAAACCATATATATAATATATATTATATAATATGTAGGAAATGTTAATAAATATATAAATATAATATAATATAAATGTAATATTGATAAATATATAAATTATAAGTCTAAAATATAAATTACTAGAGTATGTTTCATGAGACTCAAGAGACAAACTCCTATCCAGCTTCATCCAGAAATGAGTCTTGCTCATCATCTTTCAAAATAATAATTCACTCTAGCATGTTATGTCATAATTTGTGGCCATTCCATTGAGATTTATATCGCATTAGCTGTTAAAAAACCCATTATCTGTTCCTTGGACTTCATTACTGCTGACCTGTCCAACTGAGAATTCATCAATGCATAGCATCAGTATTCTCTGTTTTTTTGTTTTTTTCGAGCCATAAAATGAACTTAAAATAAGTGGGTTTCCTTATCACATGTTGAGCTTTAAAACAAAATCAATCATTCTTAAAATTTCATAAATGAAGCTGAAAAATCTCCACAGAAAGCGATACCTGGCTAAAATTGCAGCTCTCCTGTCATTCCAGGCACTGACTTGACTTTTGCGAATGTGAAGAGATAATAAAGTCTGTCTCTAATAGTAAGAAAGACATTTATTAACAGAATGATATTAGAATCAGGTGTCATTTCTATACCGAAAGTAAACCCATAGACAATTGTCAATAATAAGTTGTTTATAAATATTGTATATTTTATGGCAATACAACTTTGATGCTCTTTTTCTCTAGAAAAAGATTATGCAACTTTAGCCGGGGTTTCACAGAGTGGGTCATATATACACCCACACACACACCAACACCCACACACACACAGTATATATATTTCTTCAATGGTATATTTTAATGAGAATTTCATGTCAAAGCTACTTCAGACATTCTACCAAACCAAACATTCCTGTGCAGATACCAATTCTCAGAAAACATTAAGACTCACACAGACAAAAGCAATCTCTTTCCCTTTCTGTCTCTTGTAGTTTGGTGACACATCTCGATCAGATTTTCGCAGCATTCTTGCCTTTTATATACCCATAAATTGTGCATTTTATTTGATCTGTTTCCCAGAAACTGAAGTGAACTTTCCATTATGGCTGTGTAGGTGTGCTGAGTGGTTTCTATACTGTAGATGCTTATCCACTTCTGCCTTGCTGTGAGCCTGGTGAACACACATTTTCATGCACCTTTACTACATGATTTTACTTAGTTTAATGTTAGATTCATTTATATTAATAATGAATCAAATATTATTATTTAAATCATTTTAGCATCATATTATTCTGAATATACTGTAGAGGTTAGAGGAAAAAAGCGGATTTTGTAACAAATAACTAGAGCTTGTACTGTCGACTAGTTTTTTTTTTTTAAGCGTAAACCTCATCTAAAGATTTAGATTATCTTTAGATTATCCATTGAATTCTTCCGATAGACAGATAGAGTCAGCCTAACTTGTTTTCTTTTGATCCTTTTCAGTGTGAGTTTTTCCTGCAGTGTGTTGATATTTGGCTTCTCGCTGTTGCCGGTCGAGGCCTCTCTGTGTTTTGTATGCCGACCGCTGTTTTGTCTGAGATGGCATTGACCTTTACGACTGTTGTGATATCTCATGCTGTTTCTATCTGTCTCTCAATGGATAAACTCATCATGGCGGTTAACATGTGATCCTTTTCACTCTAGATGATCAAAACTGACATGGGCCTTTGTACAAAATTATCCTCTCAAAACTTAAGTCAAAAACAAGTCTGGAGGCTTATATTATTATTTTTTTAATCAGTCTTCAAATCATTTTTAAGTAATTCCAAGTCTTTTAAAGGAACCCTCTACTTGTTTTGAAATGTGTTCATTTTACAATTCCCTTAGAGTTAAAAAGCTGAGTTTTATCATTTTTAAATTCATTCAGCCAAACTCCAGATCTAGTGAAGGCATTTTTAGTTTAGCTTAGCATAAATCATTGATTTAGATTAGACCATTATATTATCTCACCCTAAATTGAACAGAGTTCAACTAATATTCCTGTTTAAAGCTGGACACTTCTGTAGTTACATTGTATGCTAAGATCAATGAATATAAAATATTTTATATATTTAATAAATTTTACATATTGCTCTTGCTGCAGTCATGATGTGTCAGCAAAGTTCCTTGATTATTATGCTATAATGAGAGTATATTTCCCAGCAGAATTGGTGTAAAAAATATCAAGTTTTTTCTTTCGTTGTTTTTAGTACTCAAACTTTTTAACTCTAGGGGAGTTGTTCAATTCATCTTTATTTCTATAGCACTTTACAATTTAGATTGCTTCAAAGCAGCTTATCATTGAAGTTCTAGTAAATTGAAACTGTGTCAGTCCAGTTTTCAGAGTTGAAGTTCAGTTTAGTTCAGTTCCGCGTGGTTTAATTTTCACTGCTGAAAATCCAAACACTGAAGAGCAAATCCATCGATGTGCAGCTCCACAAGTCTCAAACCAAGCAAGGCAGTGGCCACAGTGACGAGGAACAAAACTTTACCAAACGACAAAAGTGAAGGAAAAAAAACCTTAAGAGAAACCAGGCTCAGTTGGGCACAATCATTTCTCCTCTGGCCAAACTTCATGTGCAAAGCTGCGGTCTAGGCTCCGGAGGCTGAAGAACACAGGATGTCCATCAAGGAGAAACTGCAGGTGTGAGAAAGTCATCGCCTGGTGTACAGGCTGGCCCACAGGATCAATGCGAAGACTCGTGTGTCACTGGTGTCTTTCAGGAATCAGTCTCATGCTCTCCACTCCTCCATGACCACCATCAGCTCAGGATACGGCCTGGTCCAGGATTATGGATACCTTGGCATCATTTCTTCACAGGTCTAGGATCGCATCAATCGCACTGCATAATCTCTAGAGGCCTCGGGATGAGTATTCCCAGGTGGAAATAGACAATAAAGAAAACAATTAGCGTAGCTGCTGTTCATAGTTTATTTAAACAAGAGATCAATGCAAAATTAAGTGCTATAAATAAAAAAATAGTAGTTATATAACCAAACATAGAAACAAACATGTAAAGCACATCAGTGTTTCTGACAAAATGTCTGGTGCAATAAGACAGAAGGAGTGTGTCCTACAGGTGGTTTGTCAAGCAAACTCACCTGCGTTGAGCACTCTCATGTATCATACTGTTATGTGATGCACTGTGTGTATGCTTTACTAAAAATATAGGTCTTTAATCTAGTTTTGAACAGAGAGTGTGCCTGAGCCTCGGACATTATCAGGAAGGCTATTCCAGAGTTTAGGAGCCATAATTGAGAAGGCTCGAACTCCTTTAGTAGACTTTGCTATTCTAGGTACTGCCAGAAGCCCTGAGTTTTAAGATCTTAAAGATCGGGTTGGATTGTAGTGAGACAGAAGGTTGGTTAGATAAACAGGAGCTAGATTATTTCCAGCTTTATAGGTAAGAAGCAACTTTTTATAATCAATACGGAACTTAACAGGCAGCCAGTGTAAGGAGGATAAATTGGGGTGATATGGTCATATTTTCTAGACCTGGTAAGAACTTTTTTTTTTTCAAAAGAGTTGAGTGTTCTTTTATTTATTGCATGGAATGCATCAAATACATTTTGAATAATGCAGTGCTCGTATTTTCATGCTACACTGTAAAAGCAAAGTGTAGTAAACCTGTTTGCTTAAAGGCGTTGCAACCTGGAACTGTTAAGTTGACTTAATTTTAATAATTATGCACATAGTAAATTTACTTAATAATGTTAAGGCAACAGTTTTGCTCATTTTCAATCTTAAAGTCAACTATTGCTTTTTACAGTGTATTATGGTACCTTATGGTACAGTAATTATAACTATAATATTGTCATTAATTTGAACAAATTCTTGTTTTTTGTTCAACTGTCCCTTTAAACCGATGTTGTTTGTGTGTGAGATTTACTGAATCTCTGGTTGTCTCCACCTGTTTAGTTCTCCCTCAGCCTGCAGGAGTGTAATTTGATTGTTATCAGTTGAAAATGCTGTTTACACGAGCTGAAACACGGCACCAGCGTCGGGAAAGGACGGTGTAGGGCTTGGATGTCTCCCTTGGATTGTTATAGAGACTGATATACTGTTTAGCGTCATGTCTTTTTGCATTCAGTAAATGTGACTGCTGGACTCCAATCCAGCATACACATCAGAAACCTTTTAAGTGGTGTGCCTTCCGCCATCCACACCCATATTTATCACACAGGATCCTGCTTTTCACTTGATATAAAAGATATCAGATCCAGCATTGCAGTACTGGCGAATGAAGTGCTGTGATTTATATTACATGCCATGACTGGGTTGCTTTATAGGCCCATATTTTAATTAAATTTAAGACGCATTCAGTGGTTGATTGAGGTGATGAGATTTGATAAAACGAGACCATAAGGGTTTTTGAGAGGTGTTTTTAGCTATTCATCAAAGCTGAATTTAGTTCAGTCCCTGTTTGGTCTTGTTTATTTGCACTGCGATCTTTATGCAAGATAGACATTTTTTTGATGCAAATAAAAATAGCAGCTTTCTCTGTGTTCCTTTCTGATTCCTCTATTCTGGTGGTTATTTTGGCCTGTAGCAGAGTGTTCTGTTCAGTTGATTATTCTGCATTATGTGCGCAGAGATAAAAGAAACTCATATGACTGTCTGGACAGGATCAAAGCCGATTGTGCTGAATATGTCTGTGTGCATGCAGTGCATTGGTTAAAGATACAAAATGTTTATTTGACTACATTTTACTCTATGAATAATGCAGTCTTTTTGGAAATAAGTCAGACAGCTACTAAATAACCAATGTTCTATTTTGAAATCATTTGATTTACAATACCACAATAAGCACTTAAAATGTGATTAAAATTATACAAATTTAGAGTACCTATAGTTAGTTTTCCAAATAAGCATCATGACCTATTACTACTGTTCATATGTAAAGGTTATATGTGTTGAATTTAGTTACATTACACATCTCGCACATTTTTAGGCTAGCTTAATCAGGATATGTGGCTTATTAGGAGGAGGTGTTCTTTGACATTTATAAGATTAAAAAAGTTCAAGAGACAAAATCCCATGGATTTATGTTGGAGAAACCATTCATATTTTCTTTAAAAAGGTGTATTTTTGTGTATATTAGAAAACACAAATAATTTTTCAACTCTTTCTTTTTCTTTCTTCTGGGCATTTTAAATTGGTATAAAGTCCATATTTCTAATAAGGCTTGTCGCAGCTGATAGCTGTACTGTTGTGGGAAATATGAAATTCTATTTAGAGACAGTAATTTATTATGACTCAACTAAATAACCACAGGTTCTATAGCCATTAAATATTGCCTAGTTATGACTACAGATGCCTAAACGTGTATTTAATAGTTCACCATAAAAGGACCAGGGGGGCCAAGTTGGAGCACTTACTCTGGTCCCCCGGGCTTTGTGCTGGTTGGGGAAATTCCAAATTGAACCTAGACAAACCATTACATTTGGCTTAAGAATAAAGTACATTGAGTCTGTGCAATATAAGTATTGTTCAATTAAATTATTCTCCATAGCCTTGTCAAACACTCCAGAGCTACAGTATGGTCAGTTCTCAAACTGATCAATATTTCCAACCAGTTCTTTTTATCAAACTGGATTATCCAGTTCACCATATGGTCTGAACCATCCAGAACTTTTTGCAGGTTCATCAATATCAGCATAGATTAAGCAACTGAGACAGTAAAATGAGCCAATATATTGTTGAATACTGTATGATCATACGATACATTTTTTTGCCAAGTTCTTCAGCTATGCATTTACTGTACTCCAACAGAAAATTGGGGAAACTACTGATCAGCTGGTGGTACTGAAAGTGCAAACTGTATGTGAACTGAGAACATTATTTTGAAGGAACAAAATTTTTTATAAAATTAAGGTAATTATGATTAAAATAAGGTTCAATTTCTTTCACAAATTGATCCTTTATTTGACCTTTGACCTTTAGCGATTCATTTTATTTAGTTTTGACTCAAAAAGAAGGGTTAGCATTGTCACCAAGAAGCACAGTTTCAGCTAAAAGTCTTGTTTAATGTTCTATTGAAGAAAAAGTCACCTACATATTGGATGGCCTGAGGGTGATTAAATAAAAAGCAAATTTTCATTTTGTGGTGAACTTTCCCTTTAAACATAAGAGCCTAAGAACAAATACAGTCATGGCTTATATTTATTAAGACTTCAATAAACCCGATGACCTCTTTGAACTGAGATATGTCCTCAGTTACATTAAAGATTAGTCTTCGCCTGAGGACAGATGCTTTTAAGAGCTTTTTAGTGAAGGGGTCCTGGGCTTCTTTACATGGGGCAGTGCAGGAGACAGTGCTCTGTGGGCCGTAGGGGTCTAGTGGAGGACAAGAAGCGAACCTCTCTCACCTCACTGAACGGATTTGTTTGCCCCCAGCCTTAGGCACTCATTTTAAGCTTGTCTCAACACAACTAGTCGACCGTATGACATACTGTATATCTACACGCACACTAGCTCATGTGCTCCGGCATCTGTCTGAATGCATATTCTTCACAACATGGACACATTTGTATTTATTTGTAAAGCCACTCAGGTGCTTGTGTGTGTGTTTTTTGTATAAAGGAAAGAAAGAATGACGCCTTGGAAATCTAATTTGAATGATTCCTTCTCTTTTTTCCCCCCTTACAGATGAAGCAACGTACCAGAAGGAGTGCATAGAGCGAGACGACCGGAGAAACAGCCACGTTCCTGAGCAGTTCGCTGGCCTTCTTCATGGTTCATCTCCTGCCTGCGAATCCCCTGACAACCCTTACCAACTCTACGGAAAAGTGCGAAAGTTCAGCGTTCCTGAGCCTCCGCTTCGGCACGGGAATTTCCTCAGAGCACCAGAGTACTCTCCTCCCTTCCCTCGCACTGGCAGCGAGGCGTCTGCCCTTAAAATCCAGAGAGAAGCCAAACCGCAGGTAGTCTACAGGACGATTTTTCACACTAGGGTCAACCAGGGTCCTGTAACGTTTGGCGAACAAGGGGACAAAACCACAGTGGTGCATGCAAGGAACGGGGAGGCCCGGAGCAACTGCACAGGTGGCTCTAGCCCAGCAAACAGCAATACAGGCTACGAAGAAAGAGCCTGCACTCTTGGGAGGATGAGGTCTATGCCAAAAAACGTTTTGGACCTTCAACTGTCCCGAAACTTCTCTAAATCAGACTCTAACCTGGTGGCCGTGTCTCCCATCGAAGAGGAGCAGTGGGGTTCCAGAGGGCAGAGCAGCCCTGGTAAAAGCAGCCCCAGCAGACTAGAGCGAACCCCCTCCTTTACCGCAGAGTGGGAAGAGGTAATAACGTTTTAATTACCAGCTAATTGTGGAATCATTTCCACTTAATTAATTCACTTAGCTTGAAGTAACCAAGCTGACTGGCTTGAAAGGTTTTCTTTGGATGCTCGGCGTATGTTTTTGATGTGTGATGCAAAATCGTGCCCTTTTTTCGGAATTTATTCAACAGTGTTGTCATGACAGCAAAATGATTTTTAATGTGTTTCTTTAATATAGTTAATGTGCGTAATGATAGGCCCGGGACATGGTTTGTGTGTCTGTTTTGCACTGACGGCGATCTGTTTTCCACCAGGGCAGCTTTTATCCAGGGTAATGTAGCACATAAAAAAAGTTAAGCAATCAGTCAATTAAAAGAGGACGTGCCTTTGAGAAATGGCATCCTAATTATACTGAGTGAACTGATAAATCAAAACAGCAACAACAACAAAAAATGTAGGGTGTAATTAGAATGATAAATAAGCTGGTATTGTTTGCATTGAGAAAATAAAGTCCATTTATTATTTTCATGATAGCACATTTAACTCCTTCTCATTGTCGTAATGTGTCTGAGCTTACTTTTTTTGATTGCCATTTGCTGAACTTTTTTTTGCAGTCAGGGATTTAGAGGAATGTTTGCTTAATTGTCATAACAATAATGTCAGAAACATGACCCACACATCTCTGACAAACATCTTGTGAGATATTCCCTGCAGCAGGGGTGTCAAATTCATTGTCACAGGGCTGCCCTCAGAGGGCCCAGTTATAACTAAGAGTGTATAATTGTTACTACTTCTTAACATGTTGTTAAATAATTGTCTTTTTATTTCATTATAACATATTAAAGCTACAAATAAATGTAGTATACTGTAGATATTACTTCTCTGGCATATTTTTTTCAGAGGAATCTTTTTTACTAGGTTAAGAAACCCAGATTACTCAAGTCATTATTCACATCAAAGTGAATAACAAGGACACATATAAACAATAACAAGTCATTACCTTTCTTTAAAATGTTGTCATATTTAATGCCTCTGAGTGAGTTGGTAGAGGATCACGTGAGCTCTACTTGTGTTCCTATTGGTTATCACTCAAGAAAGTCCCTGTTCATTTGCATAAAGTTAAAGGATTCTCAACTTTGTCGCGTCGCTCGACACGCCCACCTGGTAACCAACGACCGCTGTCGCTCACGTAAATGGAGGTTGCTGGAAGTCGCTCACTTTTGTTGAAATGAACGGTCGCTTTGCCGCCGTGAGTCACTAGTAGTGTGAAAAAGGCTTAAGAGAAGCAGAACTATGGAACAACAACTAATTTTCTATTGAGGGCTGGTTGCAAAACAAACATGCATTATGATAGATGTAGTTGATAGTCATTATGCGATATAAAGCAGCATCGACTTTTATTATAATGCTGGGTTCCCACCAAACATGTTGCGTATTCCGCGTCATTCTGACCAGCCGGTTTGCATTGACTTTATATGTAGTTCACTTGTATGAATAAATTAAAATGCATGTGTAAATCATATGCTTTTATTTTAGGTAAATATGAACAAAACACACAGTATAATGGAGTTTATTGTTAGCCTTCAATTGACAGACTCAAATTTACTGTTAAGGCATCTTTGTGGAGTCAATCCATCGCAGGTCGGTAATTCAGTTTAGACGCAGGGGGCTTCCAGCTTAATATGACGATTAAAACTCTACACTCGATAAATTTAATGCGTCACAGCATTTCCTTCCCCTTCCTCGGCCGGCTGTCAGGTCTTCAGAGGAGAACATATATTAGAAATAACTGATCAAAGGGGAGAGGGGAGAGTTTCCGTATCCGTTGATCGGGGCTTCCGAGCGGCTTTCTCTTTGGAGTAAAAGCACGGTCTGCTGGGAGACAGCGAGGACTGTTCTTTGAAGGCAGGTGTTCAGCTTTACGGATGTGAAGCGACACTTTCTTTCCTCCGAACATCACTGTCATTTTAATGAGGAGACATTCATCAAAAAATACTCTCCCTGTTCACTACGAGCTGACATTTTCTCAAACGAAGCTGATTGTGATAAATTGCCTTTCCAAAATTCCCAGCTTTCAGCCAACAATTAAGTGGTTTTGGAGCACAATTACTGGCATTTAGAAAAAAAAAACTCAAAGTGGGCTTGTGGGAAAAGAGCAGCAAGGAGAAATCTGTTGGGAAATGCCATGGAATAAGGATATAAAAATAGGGACGAGAGCCTTTTATTATGCAAACACACAATTTATCTCTCTCTCTCTTACTCTCCACAGATTGACAAGATTATGAGCTCCATAGGTGCTGGAATTGGCACAGAGTTGGAGGGGATTACGGAGGATCACCCAGGTTTGTGCATATGTGTGTGTGTGTGATGTTGATGCAAAAAGTCAGTCCTCCCTCTACATTTAACGCGTATATCCATAACTATAGGAGGCTCGTGGCATTCATGATATGAATGTCAACTAACGGCTGTGAAGTGTGCAGCACTGTGAGACAGGAGGGTTTCCTTCAGTAGTGTCAAAGACCCGCTCATAGACAGGGAGCTTTTTGAGATGTAACCATGGTTACTGTGCTCGCTCTCCTCTCGTCACTGTGCTCTTCTTGTAGTCATAATGAGAGCAGGGGGACAGGAAGTGCATGGACAGTTTAGACCTCAAAGCACTGATCTTGGGGAGTTTTGTTACTCGCAGTGAGAGAGCATTGACTGTAAAATTCAGATCAGTGTCCTGTGATTCTCACAAAGATGAAAATGAGAAAGCTAACAATGAGGACATGTACTTTCTTCTCTATCTTCTTTCCTTTTCTTTGGACTTCCTTTTCTTTTATTCTCTTGTCTTGCATTCTCTCTGTTTCTTTTTGCCTCCTCAACTCCAGTCTTGCCAAATCTTTTTCCTCTCCTGTTTTCTCTTCTCACTTCCTCTCCTTTATTCTCTCCTTTTGTCTTGTCTTCTATCCTGTTGTCTCCTCTCAGCGTTTGTGTTGCCTCTCTCTCTCTCTCTCTCTCACTTTTTTCTCTCCTCATTTCATTCTCAATGCCTTTTACTGTACATCCTTTTCTATCTACCACCTTTTTATTCTCCCTTTACTTTTTGCTCCTCATCTGTCATTCTTTCCTCTCCTTTCATCTCTTTTCTTATCCACTCCTCTAACGCAAGCCCTTTTTTCACTTTCTGCTCTTCCTCCTCCTATTTTCTCTCATCCAATTATCTCCACTCACTTGTTCTGCTATCACTCCTTACTATTAACCGTTGCCTTCCCCCCTTCGGTTCTCTTTTCTCTCCTTCACTTTTGGTTATCGTGGGGCAGCCATGGCCTAATGGTTAGTGAGTTGGAGTTGTGATCCAAAAATTGTAGGTTCAATTCCCGACTCCAGCAGAGATGTAGCAGGTAGGTGGGGGAGTGGATAAACAGCACTCTCTTCCACACTCCATATGGGGCTGAGGAGCTGAAGTGAGTGGTCAATCAATGGCTGCCCATTGCTCCATGTGTTTTCATGGTGTGTGTGTGTGAATTGCTTCAAATAAAAGCATCTGCTTATAGCTAAAAAGGGTTATTGTCTCTTGCAGTAATTTTTTTAATGTCTTTTTACCTTTTATTCCACCTCTTCTCCTTTTTCCTCTTTTCCTTATTTTTCATTTGGGCTGGCTATGTGTCTGCTGTTGCTTTCTCTTAGGCTATGTTCACAGTGCAGTCAAGTGTGGCCCAGATCAGATTTTTTTGCCCCCATGTGGCTCTGATCTGTTTTTGTCATGACAATGTGAACAGTCTAAACCGCATGGCATCTGATCTTTTCAATTCCGCTTTGGGCCACTTTGGCTGCATTTACACTGCAAATCTTGATGGTCAATTCTGATTTTGTGACTTTATCTGATTTTTTTTGATGACCTGCTTACATTATCTTTTAAAAGTGACTTGTATCCGATTGTCTGCATTTACACAGCACACGGCAAAGGTGCAATGACCAGGAAAAAACAGTTTCTTTTTTTTTTACTATAGTTTATGACAGAAAAGTTCTCATTTGCCCATCTTCTTTTAATCTAGGCCTTTTTAAACCAGTAGACATTTAATGTAATGTCCATGGCATGATTTTTGCACATGATGTATGCAATAGTTTTAAATATTGGTTATGTGGGCGATATTACAATTTCTCTCTCTCTCTCTCTCTCTCTCTCTCTCTCTCTCTCTCTCTCTCTCTCTCTCTCTCTCTCTCTCTCTCTCTCTCTCTCTCTCTCTCTCTCTCATTAACATGCTTAAATACTTGTGCTATATGACAATATAAAAGCTGTTTTAGTCCTCGTGTAAGAGATTTAAGGTTTGGGACTGTGCTGAAGTCTGTTCTGAAATGAAAGTGTCAGTCTGACGTCACTTGATGATGCGCGACTCACATTGACAGGTGAAAATCCGATCTACCTGCTTACATGGCAGACACGAGGGCACGGATCCGATTCGTATCGGATAAATTTCTACATATGAACAAGGCCTGAATCTGATTTGAGTAAATCGGAATCCATGTGATTTTTTCCTGCTTACATGTACATGTGCTATATCTGATCTGTGCCACATGAGAGAGTCACAAATCAGAATTGAGTCACTTGAAGCATGCAGTGTAAATGTAGCCTTTCATATGTGGTTTTAAATCAGATACAGATCTGATGTTTTCCAATCCGACTGCAGTCTGAACGGTTATGATAGGAATTCATGTGACTTTTACATCATTTTTGATAGACACACTTCATCACTCTGTACTCTACTCCTCAGCGGCATACCATACTTCACCCCAAAAATTGAAGGTTGTTTATTTTGAATATTGTTTGAATGAAAACTGCTGCTCGTTAACCAAACATTAACCACTAGCGTGTAAACCCCCCCCTCCCCCCCCCCACACACACACACACACACTCCCCCCACCAAAAGATTGTTCAGTTAAAATACATAAGCCTACATGAAATAGCTATATTTCAATTACATAATTATTACATTAACAAAACCAAATATGAAAGAAAAACTGCATGACAAGTCTTGCAACAGGTTAATGCTTTTTAAAAGATTTTTTTTGTACTCTTTTTAGTTGAAAGGTTGTTTCATTGTTAAATTATGATGTGTTTTCGATCACAAAAAAATTATTTTAGATTTCAAACACTGAAACACACATAAGAACCAGCAAAACAAACATTTACAGTTCATAAACGGCAATAATCATATTAAACATAATCTGATAACCTGCTTTATTCACTTCATACACTATACACATTTATAATGTTCTGTACTTTTGCGCATTCGGGTCAGTTTAGGACCATAATCTATGCAAAAAAAATTTAAAAATCAGATTTAAGCATTAAGCCTCACAGTGTGAATGCAGCCTTATTCTCTCCTCTCCTAGCCATCCTCTCACCTCCTATTTACTCCTTTTTTCCTTTTGACTCTCCTCTCATCTTGTCACCTCCTTTCCTGTTTCTCACTGTCTTTCACCTGTACTGTCACCTCCATTACTTTGCTTCTCTCCAATCTCTCCCCAATTTCTCCTCTCTATTTTACCCCTTCAACTTTCACTACCTCTTCCTCTCCTATTTCCTCTTCTCCTTCCACCTCTTCTCCTGTTCTGCTCCTGATCACTTCTTAATTGTTTTCTCATCTAATTTTCACCTCCTCTTCTATTAGCTTCTCATCTCATACTTTTGCCCTTCCCCTCTTACCTCCACGTTACCTCTTTCTTTTTAATTTCCCTTCTCACAACATCTATCGTCACCTTTCGTCGTGCATATTCTGATTATCTCTCTTTCTCCTTCAGTTCTTCCACCTCTTCTGTCACCGCACCTCCTGTTGTCTTGCTTCCCCTCCTCACCTCTCCTATACTTAAACCTCACTCCTCTGCAGTGGTCCCTCATTTTTCTGTCCACAGAAAGCACATTTGTGTTGCCATTCCACCAGTTCTCACAGACGCCCACAGTGTGTGCGTGCGTGTGTGTGTGTGTGTGGGAGGGAGCAACAGCAGCTTCTGCACTCAGACAAAGAGACTGGGGTTGATCTGATGGCTATTATCGGCAATGTGAGGTACAGCTAGTGGAAAGAAGGGAGGGAGAAAGAGAGACCGAGAGGGAGGGAGAGAGAGAGAGAGAGAGAGAGAGAGAGCACAGTGGCACAGGATGCAGAGGCATACAAATGAGTGTGGGAGTGCTGGAGAAACAGAATTCTACCAAGCAAGCTGCACGCCGTCATTCCTATCCTTTTCTATCTCTCACACACTCATTCTCACACACACACTCACTCGCTCACTCCCGCACGTGTATACATACACACGCACATGCCTGCACTCTCCGCACATTGAGACACAGGTTGAGGAACACAGTGGCTAATTCAGAGGTTGGCGATCGCGCATCTCTCCCGTCTCTCTTGTGGATGTAATTTGGAGCTTTCAGCATGTCTACCTCCACAGCCGGCGTACTTCTCCACCAGCACGGACCCTAACACTTACTCTCCAGAGAGGACCCTCTTTACTTTGCTCCCGCTTTATGTTTTTTAAGCATTAGTTTTGTCTTTAAAAAAAAAAAAAAAAAACACACACACTTTTGTACATCCTTTTTCTCGCTCTTTCTGTTTCTCCCGTTTCCACTGGTGCTCTCTGCCTCTTGTTGAGCATGGCGGGTTCATTTGACAGTCACTTTGCAAGGAACATGATGTGGCAGTGCCAGCTCTCGCAGCCGGACTGTCGCTGCTACCGGGTGGATGGCTACTCACTTCTTAAACGCCTCCCTTTGCATCCCTTGATAGGCCCCCGTTGCCCCGTCCAGTCTGTGGGACAGTGGTTGGACAACATTGGGCTGGTGCAGTATGAAAACCACCTGCTGTCTAACGGCTTTGACAACGTTCAGTTTATGGTAAGTGTCTTTTCCTGCGGCTAGTTTTCAGAGTGTCTTGGTTTTTTTATTAGTCATCAGTTGCTTGTTGTGGGTGGTGTGGGTTTGTGTGGGTACTTGAGTGTTTGTTGCTCTCAGGTGAGCTGTTTTGTGATTTGCATGATTCTCAGTTTTATTCTTTGGTTTTCTATTATATGTCTGTTCAGCATTGATTTTGTTGATGTTAAATGTTATGAAGGCCATGGTGTTTCCTTGGCTATTGTGACATTAAGCAGGAAAATCTATTGCCTGACCTGTGTCATGGGTATCCTTATGCCATATGTATAAGTATCCTGTATCTTTCTTGCTATATCAGCAATTTGGGAACTTTGGAAATCAAAAAGATTTATCGAAAAACTCTAGAAGTTTCAGTAATACTTCAGTAAGACAGCCATTTTTTTTTATTATACTCTATATTAATGTACTTTTTGTTGTCCTTACCATCTGTTGTTCATGCAATGCTGCATGAGTACTCATTGATGCATTGCATTCCACCACGTGGTCAACGTCACTCCTCTGACAATGCAGAAAACATGTCTACCGTGGGTGTGTTCAGATGCATGAATGTGATTGCCTGACTTGTGTTTTGGGGAGAAAGTGTTCAGGCAATTCATCTTCATCCATCAAAACAATCATGGTTGTTTGGGTGCACCTGTAGAGATAATAGGGCATGTTGAAAGATGTTGCTTCCAGGAAGAGTCGATCAATGCTGCTTGCACATTTATGATTACCAGTAAATCCTTCTACAGAGAAAGAAACATGACATTTTAAAATTCACACTAGGCATAAATGAATAGATTGGTTAATTGGCTATTTTGGTGTTTATGGATCAGGAAAGTGTATTTAAAGGGATAGTTCATTCTAATCAACAACTACAAAACATCAGTCTACTCACCCTCCACTTGTTCCAGTTTCTTTCTTCTAAGGAACACACAAAAAGGGAGGTTTTAAAGAACTAATGTAAGCTATCTGTTCTATTATATAGAGAACAATACTGATATTGGTCCCCATTGACATCTATAGTATTTTCCCTACTATAGGGGACCATTAACTTTTTGGTTACCGCCATCCTTCAGAATATCTTCTTTTGTTTTTGTTATAAATAAGACAATCAGATAAGTTTGAAACAATTCGAGGGTGAGTAAATGGTGTGTACATTTGAATTTTTGAGTGAGTTTACTTTTGCTTAAGCTAGTGATTATGCGTATTTTTTTATTTTTATGCATATTTTTATGCCTGTTTTTTTTATATTAACCAAGCTGGTTAACTAAGGAAAACTTGCTAGCTGACCATAGATTCTGTGGAAAGCTGATACTATTTCTAAATATCATTTTATAGCACTTAATTATGTTTTTTGCCCACATGTAGTGGCTTGTGTAAAACAAACAAAGAACGTTTAAATATGTGTTTAGAACAAAAATGTAGTGGAGCATCCAGTCAAACACCATTTACAGTATTAATGCTTGTTTTCAGATAATATATAAGTATATTTTCTTTATTTTAAGCATAAATCTAACAATATATGAACAGTTGAAGTCACACTTATTAGCCCTCTTTAAAAAAAAAATTTTCCAAACAGAGCAAGGAATTTTTCACAGTATTTCCTATAATATTTTTTTCTTCTGGAGAAACTCTTACTTTGTTTTATTTCAGCTTGAATAAAAGAAAAAAAGATTTTAAGGTCAATATTATTCGCCCCCTTAAGCAATTTTTTTAGATTGTCTACAGAACAAACCATCATTATAGAATAACTTGCCTAATTACTCTAACCTGCCTAATTAACCTAGTTAAGCCTTTAAATGTTACTTTAAGCTGTATAGAAGGGTCTTGAAAAATATCTAGAAATCAATATGTACTGTCATCATGTCAACGATAAAACAAATCAGTTATTAGAAATGAGATATTAAAACTATTATGCTTAGAAATGTGTTCTTTTTTCCTTATACAAGAGGCTAATAATTCAGAAGGGCTAATAATTCTGACTTCAACTGTATAAAAAAAACTATTTGCCAGAAGGGCAAGACAACTTGATTTCAGAGAATAAGAGAAACTGTTACTAAGTGAATGATTGATGCAGTAAACAGAGATCAGAACAAAAGTGAACTTCATATTTTTAATATAGTTTTAAGATGACTCATATGGCTTTTTCACGCTTCTAGAACAATGCCTTTGAATAGATACAGTGAGTCACTTTAATCTGTTTTGTTTTATTGGGTTCTGTATAGCTCTACGCTTTTAGACTTTTAATTTGTTTGTTGCAGACTGTGGCTCAATTAAAGAAAACAATTCGGCAGCTACTATTGCTTTGGCAAAATGATCTGTTGCTTTTCAATGGTTCAGAATGACTGTCATAGTGCAGATATCAGTGACATTCGGTTACTAAAAACGGTGGCATTGACAGGTGAGCCACAGACTCATGGGAAATATAGTCTACATACATACGTAACCTGCATTGACATGGTGGATAAAGGGGCTCTGTCCTATACATTGTGTGACTTAATGTTTGTGCGTAGATTTGTGTGTAATGAGTGGTTTTGCGAGTGTTTAGTTCCTCATGCTGATCACCCTCCCCCAGCTCTGACCTGCATCCATCCCTGCGGTTGCCCAGCAACAGTAGAACAGAAAGGAATAGACCACAGAGTATTTTAGCTATAGAAATGTTTTAAAAATGTGCGTTTCCTTCCCAACTGTTGTCAAGGAAATGGATTATGCCGTTTCCCTGCGGAGCATTTTTTAATAGGGTGTTAAAAATCTCCCGAAGCCAGTGTTGATTTGTCAGCATGCGTTGTGCTGCTGGCTTTGACAACTTTACCTGCTAGCAATACAAAATACTGAATGTAACCTTATCTGAAAGAAAAAAAAAAGAAACAATTCAAGACTCCATTAATGCTCACAGTGGTTGTCATTAATTTAGAATTGCTTACAAGCTGCAGTCTCTGAAAAATGTTTTCAGGAAAAAGTTCTGTCAGTTTCGCAACAGGTGCATTAGCATAAAACAGTTTTCATTGGAATATAGATGCATCCTAATTATTTGAAGCTAGAATAATAGCATAACTAGCATAACCACAGGTGCAAACTGAAAGAGAGAGAGAGAGAAAAACTATATTTGACGCTTATTAATGCCACATTCTGTAAATTAATAGAGAATTAATATTTTGGCCTTATGTTCTAAAACCTCCACATGTAAGGCTGCACAATATATCGTTTGAGGACCAGTATCGCAATATGTGTGTCCACAATAGTCAAGATATGCAATGTTGAGTTGGGATTACAGATGACCAATAACCACAGTTCAAAACACATGAGATTTGTGGAGACTCTGCAGAATTTAAGCACAATAGAGTGAAAGTTAATCATCTGCATGTGTTTTTAAGGCCTGTTACAATAGCCCCTTTCACACAGTGATACTGGTAAATATCCAGAAAATTTCCAGAACGACTTGAAAAAGTGCTGTTCACACAGGCAAGGATGTTCTAGAATTTTTCTGGAAAAGATCATTCACACATCTATTCCAAAATACAGGTAAATTCTGACATCATGAACCAGAAATGAGCTCTAAACGGCTGCGCTTGTATTTGTAAACATAGAAGTAGTCGGGCTTTTGTTGATAGTTTCACTTTTATTTAAAGCTTTAGCATATATGAAGCTGCTTTTGTCCCAGAGACATCCAAAGACAGAAGCGCAAATCACAGCTAAAAGTTTACACATTTGACTACATTACAAATTCTGTGTATGCATAAGTATTGTATACAACTTCGATGAAAACATATGGAGGAACACTTTCGCATGTCGAGATGTACATAATATGTGTATGTCAGGGCTATTCAATTAGTGGCCCGCGGGCCGAACCCGGCCCCTGAGGCAATTTGTTCCTGCCCTCCAAATAGTGTGACCAAGACCTCAAAAAAAAAAAAATTAGTTCAGTCGAAAAACGGCCGCTACAGTTATGAAGTGACGTGCGTCTGTTCAATACAGCACGAGCTGCAGTTGAAGACTGTACAGAGCGTGAGTCACCTGACATTAAGCGAGTAGCGTGAGCAGCCTAAAACATTTGGATATGTTTGTAGAAAAGTCCTTTTGTACAATGCACTAATATCGTTTATAGGGATGCAATGATTAGCTGATTTCACTATTAACCGCGCTTAAATTCGTTACAGTTAATTAATCTTAAAGTCTTCTCAACGCCGCGTTTCTGTTGCATGGAACAAAACTGCTGCAGGTAAACAAAGTTATGCCTACTGTGTGTGAGTTAAAAGTTCAGAACTTATACCGAGGCTAATACGCACGCACATTGGATTAACTATAGCAGCAGGCGGTTCACATATTGCGTCTTTTCCACGCGCAAGTTCATTATTTTCAATGGAGACGTGTGCATAGAACGGTGCGCACACAGCTTGCAGGCGGACCGACGCACTTGCGCCCTCCAAGCGCACACAGTAGAAATGATCTCACACTGAAGTGATGAGAGTTGTGCGTGGCTTTCAGTGCAATGTAAACAAAAGATATGTTAGACGAAATATTACAAATTATTAAAATGATTATGTATATGAAAGCAGATAATAACAACAGTTCATTTAAATTCTTAGCCATTGTATAGCTTAATTTAACATCAGACAAATGCTTTTTTTAATTTATTCTTATTTTTATTTATTTATTCATTGTTCTGTCATTTATTTTCATTGTAAAATTATCACTCATGTTTAAATCAAAAACTTTTTTGAAATTCCAAAGAAAGAAATGGACTATTGTTTGTTTTTTATTAATATTTTGTGCTGTATTTGGTTACTGAGCAGCACTAAACAACACTTTAAAATATAAGCAGTTTTCTTGTGATTTTCTAAACTAGTATTGTTTTGAATTTAATAAATGCATAATAATTGTGATAACCTCGAAACCGTGATTATTCTTCAGACTACAATCATAAAAAAGCCAATGTGGGTGTCTTAAGGAGCAAAAATGCAGTATATGGGCTCTTATATTGCTGTTGTCATTACTTAAATAGCAAGTCATATCTCTCCAGCCCCTCATTTGGGATGCTTTTTATAAACTGGCCCCCGTGACAAACTAATTGAATAGCCCTGGTGTATGTGCTGGCACTCAACAGAGCACTTCTTCACGTGCACACGCATCAAGCAACTGAAGCAGAGCTTGAAAGTAAACAAACAGCGGTTTATTATAAGCATTTTATTGATAGTTTTTACCACAGTTGGAATTAAGAAGGAACAAAGAAACATTATCCGCCTAACATCTAGCAGCTAAATGTGTCTGGAAAAGTATTCAAAGGCTTTTATTTTCATAAACTGCATGGATGTGGATGTGGATGTGAATGCGTCTGAATGTTGTGATCAGCTGGAGTAGACGTCTCACGTCAGCGCGTTCTAAATGTGAACGCGCTCTTTCCGGAAATTTTCCTTTTGCGTTCACACAGAGCAGCATTCCGAGAAATTTCCAGTAATGTTACAACTTCTCTTTATGGAAAATTGTCGGAATGAATTTACTTTTTAAAAAGGGCCTGTTCACACATAATCCCTTTTCAGAATATTGCCGGTAATTTTTCGGAAAGGTCTGTATGTGTAAAAGTGGCTTATGTAAGCATTTTAAGAGAGTTCAAAGCATTTTAATAAAGCATAAAGAAGTTTATTAAAGATTCATTTTATTGAACAATTTATATGATGAAGACTATGCATTGTTAATTTACATTTGATTATTCAATTTCTTTACCCGAATACTGTTAGACTCTCCCCAGAAAACCATAAATCACTGTTTATTTCACTTTAATATTTGCTCTATTGGGTTTATTTATGGCTGCATTTTGTTTGTTATATGTATATAACAAATTACAGAAAAATATATTTATAGTTCACTCCCCTATAAAATCATCCCAATCAATCTAAAGTCTTTGCAAAAAGAGTTATTTAAGTCATCTGGTGAAATTATATTGCAATATATTACATTTAGTGGTGTAATGGATCACAACCTGTTCAGGATCGGATCACATAATGTTTTTTTAGTCATCGATCGGACTATTTTTGGATCAGCCAAAAAGGGAGGAGACACATTTGCTTTCCATTTATTATAAAAACAGTACTGCAAGACACTTTTAGTTTTAACAAACAAAACTGAGAACCTGTAATTGTATATTAAAAATAAAATGAAGAAATAATCGGCTGAATAAAAATAAATTTCATTGTTACTACTACTGTTACTGATGACGCTAACTGTATAAATCTAACAATAATTGTTTTGTACAACCCATGTTTATTTTTAGTCTCATTTTAAATAAATGATTCAGTTATTCACTCATAAAACTTCGTGTTTCTTTACTAGATGGATCATTTTTGAAGAATTATTCAGTGGCACATTTTTGATGGCTGGTTGTCTCCACCTATTGGTTAAATAATGTAATTGCTGCCTACAACTTTCATTTTTGAGCATCGTTAAATGCATATACATTGTAAAATACATAAGATTTTAATCTTAACCATAAACATCAGTGGTTTTATTTAAACTATAAACTGTTCTTTCAGTACTTCTGTTATTTGACTGTAACTTCATAGCTAACTCAAAAGAGTAAAGACTCAGATTTGAATGCAGCAATTCGAATGATTAATAAACATATGCAAATCCCCATAATTTATCATTTATTTTGCGTGGGTGTTGAGATCCCAATCTTTTAATGATTAATCGTGCAGCTTACACTGTATGCATTAATGCAGGTAGTAGTGACGGAAAACCTTTAATGAAACTCACCACATCCCGAATAACCCACCACAACTTTTTCCGTCATCATTATATTTTACAGAAAAGCCTAAATGCTTTCATATATGTGAAATGAATGACGCGAGACGCAATCTCTCTGTGATCATTACAAATTTAGGATTATTCTGTCAGTAAAAATAATGCAATCATTCTGGGGCCATGTGTGTTCCGAATCGTGGGTTGTGATTCGAATGAATTACGGATCCGTTACACCCCGAATTACATTTATATATATATATATATATACATACATATACATACATACAGTATGTGTGTGTGTGTGTGTGTGTGTGTGTGTGTGGTGTGTACGAACGCCAACTGAGAAGAAAAAGAAACTTCCGCATTTCGAGATGTGTGTGTGTGTTTGTGTGTGTGCGTCTGTACGTCTGTGCGGTCCTTTACTGACAGCCGCCTGTGTGGATCTTGTCGGAAAATATGGCGAAAAGTCCTACATGATGGTGCTAGTTTGTCAGTGTTGCCACTAATATCTGCATACTCCACGTATTAATTCCATTTCTGTGTAGTTCAGTTATGACTGAACTACATAACTACAGTTATGACTAGTTGCATTAAGGTAATCAAAAATCGCTGTTTACATGGTAGACCCTTAATCAGAGTATTGTTTTAATCATATTAAAATCATATTAAAGTATTGTTGCCCATGTAAACATACTCAATGTTTGACACCGCAGGGCTCTGTGATCTTGCCTTTGCGAAGCAGCATTTTCTGTATGTACATCAAAAGCAAGTATGAAATCGCTGTTTGGAGCTTATGTAGGCTTACAGTTCAACATTCATGTTTAACTGTATATATATATATATATATATATATATATATATATATATATAATATTATATATATAGACAAACACATATTTCTAAACAACATTTTTGCTATGATGACAGCACATAATATTTTACTAGACATTTTTTAAGACACTTCTATACAGCTTAAAGTGACCTGTAAAGGCTTAACTAGGTTAATTTGGTTAACTACTGTAGGCAGTTTAGAGTAATTAGGCAAGTTATTGTATTATGATGGTTTGTTCTGTAGACTATCGAAAAAAAATATATAGCTTAAAGGGGCTAATAATTTTGACCTTAAAATGGGTTTTAAAAAATTAAAAACTGCTTTTATTCTAGCCGAAATAAAACAAATAAGACTTTCTCCAGAAGAAAAAAATATTATCAGACATAATGTGAAAATGTCCTTGCTCTGTTAAGCATAGTTTGGCAAATATTTAAAAAAGAAAAAAAAATTCCAAGGGGGGCTAATAATTCTGACTTCAACTGTATATATATATATATATATATATATATATATATATATATATATATATCAAATTTTTCCAATATCATGCAGCCCTAGCCACATGTGTATTTTATGTAGAACATATCTTGGATTACTCTGTAAAGTGCAGTAAAGTTTTTGGAAAGTTTAACTTCTGAGTACATTATTAATGTGTATAAATCAATAAATCAATAGATACTGAGAAAGAAAGAAAGAAAGAAAGAAAGAAAGAAAGAAAGAAAGAAAGAAAGAAAGAAAGAAAGAAAGAAAGAAAGAAAAAAAAAAAAATGGTCAGTGAGTGAAACAATCTTGTAAGGCATAATTAGAACAACAATCATTTGATGACATACTGTATAAAAAAAGATCCACCAAAATATGAATTAATTGTCTTTTTAAATCTTCATAAAATGCTTAAAAACTCCAATTTGTCAGCAGGAAGTTTTAATCATTTACATAAAATGAAATTTAGCATGATTACTTATTCTCTTATTTATTTAAATAAGTACATATCTGATTTTTTTTTTTACATAACTATCTGTTGTACTGAATGATGATCCATTTTTCACCATTTTTTTGACATTGTCCTTCTTTGTCACAGAAATTATTTTAAACAGTAGAGTAGACAACTATTGTATTTAATATTCTTTCAGTTTTAAACATGATATAAATTTATTTTGATGCCCACACCAAAAAGGCTTCTCTTCTTTGACCCACATACTGTACTGTATATTATACGTTGCAATTCAGTTTTTATTTGACTTTTATTCATATATTTATGCTGACATTTGTATTCACCAAGATGCATTCAATTGATCAAAAGTGATTTACATTTTACATGTAAGTTTTTACATTGTTATATTTGTTTTGTTTACTTTTTGTTCAGTTTGTATTCCTGAAAAAAGATTTTTTTAACAACAACGGTTTGATTTTTATAACAAATATAAAAAAAAAATTTGTATCAATTATAATAACACTTTTCATTCACTGTAGTTTTTGTTTCAAATCACCACACTGTAAAACATGCTATATTACATACAATCAATTTGAGTTGGGACAACATGAAGAAATTAAGCTAACTTATTAGTTTTCATAGATTTACATGTAAGTTGATTGAACATAAAGATGTAGATGTAAGTTGAAGGTGTAAGTTGATTAAACATAAAACTATTAAGTTGTCTTAAAAAACCCTAAAGAACTGTTCTGTTTTAGCTCATATTAAAGAAATAACTTGAACAAGCTGCAAACATCATTTTTTGAGTGCAAATCAGCCTATAATTACAATATCTTCTGAATGATGCTTAAAATGCGGCTCTTATATATGTATTCACAATATGGGAAACAGAAAAACGTTTCCCTTTATTTGAAGGTGTCCTTGTTTCACATGTTCTATGTATTTACTAAAGTAATTACACTAATTATGCATAATTGCATGCAAATAACCCTGCTAAAATATGACTTTTTTACTGTATTTGTTTCATACTGATTAAATACATCCTGTAGTAATAAGAAGCTTTAAAAAAAACACATTTGATACATTCGTTTGAAATTTCAGTGTTTACATGTAGGTTAAGTTGCACTGGCTGTATTTATAATTGAAATGTAATTCAGATCTGAGTTGAATCAGTAAAGGAGTTTACATGAAGGTTTTTCAGTCTGATTGAGTCATCATTCTGATAAAAAACAACTTTTTTTAGTTTCTTGTAAACATTTCCTATAAAAGAAAAATCACACCAACCCCCGTGATACCTTGAAAAGCATATTAATAAATCCTCCCCAATTTGAGTGTTACAGTCCAGTCAGCCGTTCATTACTACGTAATGTTATGCCTCTAGCAAAAAAGCATCTCCTCCGGATGAATGAGACATCTGGATGAAGCACAAAGCGCACGCTCCCTCTGCCTCTAGTCTCTGTTGGACGGAGCTTCAGAAAGGCCTTCAGATACGATAAATATTAGATGCAGGTCTGCCGCTTGCCTCTGATGTGTTTCTGGGTTTGTAAAGTTGCTCTACTGCAACGTAATTACTTTTCTTTTTCTTGGAGCAAAGCCGCTATAAAAGACAGACTGCAGCGTGTAGTCGCCGTGCTCCCTCGGTATTAGCTTGAATAGAGCGCTGGCCTCAAAGATTTATTTAGAGCCAATGTGTCATTTTAAAAGTACAAAATTTAAACAGTGAGCTCACTATGAAAGAGTGTTTTCTGAGAGAGAGTTAAGTGCCGGAGAGATCATAGCAGTACTTTGCTTCAGGACTTCTGGGAGTTTTGAGACGAACAATTTAGCATCGTTGGGCCAGTCATTTATCTTACTTATCACTTGCTTTGAGGGTTTGAATTGGATTTTTTTTTTTCATTGAGTGTTTAGGTGCCAGGTGATTTATATCTTCAAGTTGTATTTTTAGTGTTAATTTGCATTTTGGTATTAAAAGAACTTTCCCTAATGCCTAAGGATGAACTTTAGTTTAGTTGTACTGTAGATAACCCTTTTCTGTACTTGATGGTTTACAGGAAGTTTGACAGTTGTCGGTGTGGTTCACAGCAAGAAAGTTGCTGGTTCGAGTCCCGGCTGGGCCAGTTGGCGTTTCTGTATGGAGTTTGCATGTTCTTCTCGAGTTTGGGTGGGTTTCCTCTGGGTGCACCGGTTTTCCCCACAGTAAAAAGATGTGCACTATAGGTGAATTGAATAAGCTAAATTGGCCATAGTGTGTGTGTGTGTGTGTGTGTGTGTGCGTGCGTGCGTGCGTGCGTGCGTGCATATGCTAGATAAGTTGACGGTTCATTTCGCTGTGGCGACACCTGATGAATAAAGGGACTAAGCCGAAGGAAAATGAATGAATGAATTCCTAAACTAATTTATCAAACTTTCTTTACAGTACATGGGCTTAAATTGTTCTGTGCAAATCTTAAATGTAACTTTGTAAAAGCTGCAGAAACTTAAATGAAGGTCAGTAAATGATGACAGTATGTTTTTGGGTGAACTGTGTCTTAAATGATAATTGGTTTCTTCGTTGCTGTTTCCTTGTTCTCTACTAAGGACACAAAGCTAATCTACATTCAGAGAAGTACTCGTGAGGATGCACATTATTCATACTTTTTTGAGCCATCTGTTGATTAAAACAATTAATTGTGTTTTTATATAACCTGAATATTGTATTTGCTTTTTGTATGTTTCTTATTAGTGTTTTTTTAATTAGAGAACTTGTGTTTAAGGTGAAGTACACAAAAAAATTTAGTAATTTCAAAATAAATGATATAAACCATTTTTTTTAAGGCAGCCCATTTCTGGCAGGAATTATATACAATAAAGAAGGTACATTTTTACATAAAGGTAAAATTTATGTCTTGCAGTTTTGACAGTTTTTCACAGTTTAAGGAATAAATTGTAAAAGGATGTTTTGCACAGAAATGTCTCAGTTCCTAGAGAACTGTTGAGAGCTAATGCTAGAACCAATGCTATTTGCAACCCAGGCTCATTCTGATTACGTACCCCTATATACATTTCTGGAGGGAGCAAAGTACGTCACAGAAGCTACGTGTTTTTGCAATTTTTGTTTTCGAGAATCCGCCACAGGCTGCTGTGTACACTTCCAGATCTCAAATTCTCAAATGCCATTCGCTTCTTCTGTTCTCACGTAAATCCACCTGTCGACTGACAAAGCGCGAAAAGGAACGGTGTCATACCGCCCCGTATTGTTCTTTTTAAAGACAAAATGGAGCCATACGTAGCTAACTAAATTAGCTCCTACTGTACTAACCCAGCACAATAATAAAAATTGTGCTTGCCATACAAAACACCGTCATACCAAGACAAACACATACAGAAAGGTAATGTTAGCACCATTTACCTGTTGCCTTCGTCTGTGGCATTGTGTTATTTTTTTTTTTTGACATCTTCTATGATATGTAGCACTAAAGCTGATGGTGATTCAGGTTTTTTGTTTTTGCTTTTTGAATTGCAAAACTTATACATACAGTATACATGGCTGCATGCCATCTGTGTGATCACAAAACTTACAACACACAAAAAAATTAAAGCTTTGAGCGTATGTATTTTCAGAGTTCATTCAGAAATACATTCAGGAAAATGGCCGGAGGGAGAAGTTTAGTTCTCTGGGAACAAACCTGGTGATTAGTTCCTGTAACTACACAGTGTGGTGATACTCAAAAATGCCTGTATTAACTCAAAATTGTTTGATAAAAGCTCAGAAAAAACAACAACTCACAATTATCAGAACTTGAAATAAGTTTGAGAAATAAGTCATCTCTCTCAAAAGTATTTTTTTTTCTCTGAATTGTTTATTTCTAGCAGTTTTGAGCTATAAATTGGTGAAATAATCCCCCGCAACTATGGTAAATGCAGGAAATGTTGTCACTTCCCTTTACTGATAAGATTCGAAGCACTGAAAGGTATTTGTGCTCTTGCTGAGAAAGTAATTTAGTCTTAATGTCCCCAGTTGTTTTGTAAAGTGTCAAAATTGTTACCACGCTATCAAAAGGAGAACAGACTTTTTCTGTAAACACAGTGGGTTGTTAAAATAATGTGTTAATCATGATTTTATTAGTGTGTTTATGCCAACAAATGTAGTTTTTGAAAAAAAAAAAAAAAAAGGTTAAAAAAGTTATTTAATTCTGTTGCCATCAAATGTGTATGTGACATTTGACAAACACTGACTTTTAAAAATATGAATATGCTTCCAGCAAGACACTGTACTGTAAAGAATTTGTTATTGAACATTTTTTGAAAAGCACTCTGTACTGTATACTGTAGTCTCCACTTAAATGATAAAATCACTCATATATGCTAAACATTTACTACAGTACAGCTGCAGCTAGGCATGGGCTGGTATTAGATTCTGACGGTATGATAACCTTGGATAACAATATCACGGTTTCACAGTGTTGTGATTACTGCTCTAAAATATATTCTTTTTAACTGTCTGGGTAAAAAACAAACTTTTTTCCTCCTTTAACCACAATATATTTTATTTTGAGAAACATTTAAAATATTTTGGAGCAATAAACATGTCAGGCTAAATAATCTAAATCAATCATTGACTTCTGCTGTCTGCATTAGTTTCAAAAGCACAGATTTCTTTACAATTTAAAACAGCATTTTTGTATATGTTTTCAGCTGTTGTCCTAAAAAAACTAAAACATAAATAAAAAATCTTACATATACCATAGCAATGGCATAGCAGAAAATTTGGGTGGTTTTAAATCCTTGACTTTTCCAAACCACGGTAAAACTTGAAAATGATTTTGGTCTCATGCCTAGCTGCAGCATATACTGCACTGTATATGACATTGACATTTTTGTTTGTGTTTGCAAAACACACTGTATAAAATACTGTTTTCTCAAAACGCAAGACACAAATTTACAAATGAAATGAAATGATTAAATGCACATTTTAAACACCCTTTTCTAGACCTGCCGTTTGATCAGACAGCTATGAGTAAAGACATTTTACACAAGCTTGGATTAAATGTATTAATTTCCAAAATCATAACCTAATACCGCTTGCTTGCTGAATTAAACATGCAGTGTAATGTGACAACAACGAAGGATTATAGTCTTAAAAATATTTATCTTTGCCTCATACATATTAAAACACAGAGCCAGTGTGTACACAGTGTGCAGTAAGCATTGTGCATTCAGCAGGTCTGTGCTGCGAGTGATTAGTAATGTCTTGGGACACCTTTAATCAATCTCCCCCTCCTCTGCGCGCGCTTGCTCTGGTCTGGATTGTATTGCTGTGAATGGAGCAGATGGTGACACTCAGAGGTGATTTGATCAGCTATACATTATACTTGAGCGGGATCAGCATTGTGGAATGATACAGACACGTTATAGACTGTGTTACAGTATCTGTGTGCAAATCTGCATTCACCTCACATTTACATAGGATCACATGGGGGAAATGAATACTAATAATCCTATGAGAGTGTGTGCACGTGTATGTGTGTGTGTGTGTGTGTGTGTGTGTGTGTGTGTGTGTGTGTGTGTGTGTGTGTGTGTGTGTGTGTGTGTGTGTGTGTGTGTGTGTGTGTGTATTTTCAGAAGATCCCTACCCTGTTGGATAGGAGGTTGATTGGTTTGATTAGAGTTAGTGAAAGGTCATTAAAGGTGACGATCAGCATGAAACAGCAGTTGTTAATAGTGCTCTGAGTGTGTGTGTGTGTGTGTGTGTGGCAGCATGTGTTTCCTGCACCTGTGCACATTAAGTTGTTAGTTGTTGATCTGATTATTGTTTGATGGGCTCATGGACCTCCTGATTGGGTTGTTTTAGGCGAACTGAAGAAGCCTTTTTTTATTATAGCAACACATTTTGGTGCTGTGGAACTTTTTTGGTAACAAAAATATTTGTATTCATTTTTTGTTTGTTTATTTGCTATATTTAACAAATTCACACATTATTGTTGCAAGTTATTTTTTATTTTTTTATTGTAGGTCAGGAATGTTATATTAACAATGTTAATATAACAATTTATTGTTGTTGTTTTGTGTTTATTTGTTGCTACTTAACTTGCTGTTGTTACAGTGTACCTTTAACTATTGCAAATTATTTTATTAGTTTTTACTGCAGGGCATTACATATTTTTTTGTTAATTTACTGCATGCAGTATTGTTGCGTGATTTATTTATTATTATTTTTAATTTACATGCATATTACAAACATTGTTGCACCTTGTTCTTTTATTCAAATTAATTGATTTCATTTTTTGTATTTATTGTCATTATTACTGTCATCAGCATAATTATTATCACATTTGTTTATTTGGTACTATTGTAGAACACTGTTGTTTATGAGGAACAATTTTTGGAAACGAATAATTTTGTTTATATATTTTGCCTTGTGATGTTGTGTAGCAATTTTTTAAATGTAGTTAATCATTTTATTTAATTTGATTTAATTATTGTGTACCACTTCAGCACATTGTTGCACATTATACATTTAAACAAATAAATTTCTAATTTCTAAACTGTATTTACATACCGCAGGGCATTCATTTGTGTAGCTCATTATTGTAATTGTAATTATTGTTTTTTTCTTCAGCATGTTGTAGCAGTGAATATAATGAATATTATGTATTTCATTTTAAAATTGTATCACTCTTTTTTTCCCTGTAGGGCAGTAATGTTGTGGAGGACCAGGACCTGCTGGAGATTGGGATTTTAAACTCTGCCCACAGACAGCGACTTCTTCAGGCTATTCGCCTTTTGCCCAGGGTGAGTAGAGACATCAGGGACGTCCTACAGCTCACAAGAGACTGCTGCCAGCTCCAAAAATACCTGCTAACAATGCATTCAGAAGCAGGCTTATTATTAAAACATAATAAAGAACAGTCCATCACACCTCGTTATAAACATGTACATGTTTTCCCTTGCCAAAAATGCAGTGAATAATTTAAACCTGATCATTTTATATTACTCTACATATTTGTCAAAATTCATTAACTCAAAACAAATTGAGAAAATATTTCTTTTGACTCGACCCAATTTCTCACAATGTTGGTTACAATTTAATTATAATATCAAATAAACTAATTTGTGCATTTTTTTAAATAAATATACAAAGTGTTAGTTAGAAGCAACATTTGTTAACAGACTTGCGTGATTATATACTTATTTTACTTACAGTATAGAGCAGAGATGCCCAAACTAGGGCCCGCAGGCCAAAGTTGGCCCATGGTAACCTTTGATTTGGCCCGCCATCCCATCTGAGAAGAAAGGGAAAATGATGGGGAATGCTTTTAACATAGATTGTCATTTCTAATTTAACATAAACTTTTGTTTGTTTAATTGTTGAGCTACAAAAAAGCTAACTGAAATTAAATGTTTCAATTAAATGTGAATTAATCAGATAAAAAAAAAAATGACATACTGTCACTCGATGGATAGGGGACATTACAGAAGGCATTATGCAGCTTTTATGTGTATACAGTATTGAATGCCATTGTGTTATAAATGGGATTGTTCGGTTCATTATAAAATGTACAAAAATGTATTATTATTAACACAATTTAAGTATTTCTTTCTATATATTTTTTAAATATTAATAAATTAGGAAATGATCATAACAATTTTAACGTAATACAATTTAGTATATTTACCCTCGGCCCACCACCCTCAATCAATTTGGTTTTTGGCCCTTCATAGGAAAAAGTTTGGGCACTCCAGATATAGAGTCTGACAAAAAGCATGCTGGGAACTAAAAGTCTATTTCTACAGCTACAGTCTACAGTCAGGTTAAAGGGATAGTTCACCCAATAATGAACCTTTTGAAGTTTTTTCTTTAAATATGTACAAAATCTTGTTACCATTAACATAATAGGAAAAACAAATATTATGGAAGTCAATGGCTACATGTTTCCAGCTTTCTTCAAAATATCTTCTTTTGTGTAAAAAAAACACAAAGCAAACGCAAACAGGTTTGTAAAAGTAAATGGCGAGTAAATGATGACAGAATTTTTAGTTTTGGATAAACTCTCTTTTTAAATTAACCTTTAAAAAAATAACTAGTTTAAATAACTATTTAGTGCAGTGAACCTTTTCTATAATGAACTCAACTTAACATTTGAGTGAAACGAACTCTTGTGCTCCATGTGCTTTCTTCCATACAATGACCAAAAATAGTGACCGGTGGCTATAAAGCTCCACAAATGATGTGCCTGGGCTTCACTTCTCTTTTATTGCTCATGTAATGGAGCGCTCGTAAAAGTTTGATATAGTATGATAGGGTCAGAGATACTTGCACAGAGATATAGAACTGAAGAGCTTTGTAATGAAAGTAGCGGTGCAAAACACAAATTTTCTATGTGATACATGTGTGTGTCATGGATTTCATTACTAAATGTGGTTCCATGGTATCCACATTTATCACACATACACATCCCGGCATGCACCTTCCCCCAGAGAATGCTCAGTCTTAGACCCCCTCCATCCAGCAAAGCTTCTGGCATTACCATGTAAGAGGGAAAGAGAGTGTGTGTGCATGTGTGTGTGGACGCGACATCAAATAAATCTCACTTGTGTCCCAAACAACCTTGCACTTGCTTTCTCCTTCGCAATCTCTGGAAGGACATCGCAGAGGGGAACGGTTGTGTGTTCTGATAAGATAGAAAGGACACACACACACAAAGATTTGTACAACTATGTTTATGGGGACAGATGTTTCTAGTGTACAGAATTTATATTCTATAATCCAACCCTGCCCCTAAACACAACCCTCACAGGAAATAATCTTGATTTAAATTTTGCTAAGTATTTAATTATGTGTGATTTTTAAACTGTTTTCTGCACAAAAAATGTCCCCACAAGATCAAAATAAGCTTGTATTGCTGTACTTTTGGGGACATTTGGTCCCCTCAACATAAGGAATACAATGTAGACACGAGCACACATGCACATAGATGTGCAAATCTGCATTGATTCAAACAGATGTGAAAATGTCAAATGTGAGCGGAGAGAATTTATTTCGAATGAATGAAAGAATGAGTGCATTTATATAGCACTTGTACTGTGTATAACTGCACACCTAATAAACTTTACCATCGTATCAGGCTTAAGGATAATTACTGGTTTGTAAACATTCAGGATGCACACGCTTTATGATTACAGAAAACCTGGAAGGGATGAAGATCCTTTTTATGGACTAGAAAACAATAAAGGAAAAGATCAATTTGATTTTATATTTTAAAATTTTTGCAATTCATAGATTATATTTCACAATACTGATAAGGGAAAAACAACTCATTATTCTCTTTCTCGTTTCCCTTGGCTCAGAATATATGCAGCACTTGAGGCTTTTTTCACCCTCAGAGGTGACAGACTCACTATTTTTCATTTGAGTTGAGTTATAAAATCAGAATTCTGAGATATAAACTTGACGGGGAAAAAGTTCAGAGTTGTGAAATGCATTAAAGAAAGTATAATCTTAATCTGAATAGGTTAAAATAATGTGTTTAATGAGGGTGGCACGGTGGTGCAGTGGGTAGCGCTGTCGCCTCACAGCAAAAAGGTCGCTGGTTTGAGCCCCGGCTGTGTCAGTTGGCATTTCTGTGTATAGTTTGCTTGTTCTCCCCTGTGTTTACATGTGTTTCCTCTGATTTCCCCCACAAGTCCAAAGACATGCACTATAGGTGAATTGGGTTGGCTAAATTCTTCGTAGTGTGTGTGTTTATGTCCTGGTCCTCCAGGTTTGGGGTTGAGCATTGGGCTAACAACCCACCTCGTAAAAATGAGATGTTACAAAACGCCAACATAGTGCGGCTAAATATCAACTTCGATTTAAACGGCCCTGGGAGTGAGTAAGTAATGTGTTAAATACTGTAACTGTAGGATAAAATACTGTATGTTCCCTATAAACATCATTGTGGATATGTATTTTTCATGTAAAATGTATGCCTTAAAAGTATGGTAATCAGTAGTTTTCATCCATAATAATGTTTCCGTTTAACACTGGAGCTAAGGTGGTCATTTTAACCATTTTTAAGTTTTGTAGTGTAATAATTCCTGTTGAATAAAACACTGTAGTACTCTGATGTTTTTTACATTTATGTAATAATTTATTCGAACATTTTTATTTTAGCGAAAGTTCAAAACACAGAAGAGATTTGTGTATTATATCTTGAATAGCTGTATACAGTCAAATTGACAGTATTATTATATCCAACAACATATTATCTCTGCATGGGCCACTTTAAAGTTCATAAAGGGTTTTATTGTGCATTCACTCCAAAGGGTTGTATAGTCCAAATCTCATAATGTATCCTATTGAGATAAAATTATATTCAATATGCAATCATTACCAATAAAAAATCATATTTTTATTAACAAATTATTCTTCCATTGTTGTTGGCATTCACAATTTCAAAGGCAGTCTGATTTTAAAAAAAAAGTTGCTCTTCCGTCTCCCAGACACAATGCAAGACATAATCAAACATAATTACAGATATTAAAAGGAAAGAAGCAAAAAGATGCAAAAATGACCTGACAAAAAACAATACACAGCCTAGAATGAATTCAGTCAGAATGACTGTTACAGGCATTCTAGAAATGAGAGAATTTTGGGATTTCTTCTGTTAAATGTTTACATTTAGCTTTAAATTCTGCTTTTGTTGAACTTGGCAGTATTCTGTACAAATTATTTGCATTCTAATTTTGACGTCAAAGGAACAATTTTTTAAATCTTATTCCATGGATTTTACAAGACCTGTTTATTACTAGTGTTTTTTTTCAATCAGTATGCGTTCACAGCTTCAAGTGACAGTTTGTAGTTATAGTTCAATCTATAGTTAATTCAATTCATTTTGAACATTGTCATTTACAAATGTTTGTGTTGTTTATTTACTTGTATCACTTCTTTTTCCCTTCTGTGGTACATGAAAGAAGGCATTTTGAAGAATGATCTGGCTGCTCATTTGTATATGAGAAAACTGAAAGTGGGTCTGGGCTCCAAAAAAAGCAGCATAAAAGCCTCCGAGCTGCATGATTAATTGTTAAAAGACCTCAATTCAAACACCCACATGGTGTTATTCCTAAATGATAATGATTCAGCAATGTTTATCTTTGACAAGTAGGATCACAGCCAACACTCAGATCTGCATTTGTGCTGCTACAGACTCAGAGAACAGTTCTGGTTTTTCAGTCACAGTATCATTATTTATGTTATAAAAAGTCATAGTTATCATTTGGATATAAACACTAATGTCTACACTAGTGATTAACGTAAAGAAATTGATTCAAAACTTGAGGCTTCATTTGTATTGATACTAGTTGGCAATTGAGTAATTGAAACATTCATTTAAGAGATTCACTCTAAAATACTGAATCATCCAGTATTGAAACACACACACAATATTTATGAGTAATTCATTGGATTATTGACTTGTTCCAAATCACTGATTTTTCCATTAATGAAATAAGTGAAGTTGTAATAAGAGAATCTTTAGATCTTTCATCCAAGATTGGTTCAAAAATAAGATTATTGGAGTAACTAATTAAGTGAAGTCATTATGAGTCATGAATTAATTATTCAGTTCAGTTACTACTGAGGGCGACATGGTGACTCAGTGGTTAGCACTGTTGCCTCACAGCAAGAAGGTCGCTGATTCGAGAGCTGGCTGGCTCAGTTGGCATTTCTGTGTGGAATTTGCATGTTCTTCCCGTGTTCGCTTTGGTTTCCTCTGGATGCTCCTGTTTCCCTTACAGTCCAAAGACATGTGCTATTGGTGAATTGAATAAACTAAATTGGCCGTAGTGTACAGTATGTGTGTGAACGTGTGTACAGATGTTTTCCAGTACTGGGTTGCGGCTGTAAGGGCATCCGCTGTGTAAAACATGTGCTGGATAAGCTGGGGGTTCCTTCCCCTGTGGCGACCCCTGATGAATAAAGGGATTAAGCCCGAAGGAAAATGAATGAATGAGTTACTACTGATTGTACCAATTACACCATTAGGCCAGTGGGTGGCCATAAGTAATTGCTAAAAATAAAGATATTATTGCATCACGTGTTCAAGAGATTTGTTAAAAAATGCTGATTCATCCGGTAATGAAAAATGTGAGCTTTTTTATGAGTGAATTATTAATAATAGTCACTTAATTAATAAATTAATTCAAGATCTGTTAAGAAATGTTCACTGATAAAGTAAAAAACATGTAACATTTTTATTATTGTGTGATTGAATCTTTCATTCTAGAGGTTTGTTCAAAACACTCCTTCATCCAGTAATGAAAGTCGACTGATGAACTCTTAACGAATGAGTCACTGAATCGTTTCTTCAAGGGATTCATTTAAAAATTCTCATGCAGCCAGTAATGAAACAAATGAAGTCTTTATGAGTGAGTCAATACATTTTATGCAAGAAATACATACAAAAAATGTTGATTCATCCAACAACAACAACAACAAACGTCTTTATAAGTGAGTCATTTAATCATTCATTCAGAAGATTTGTTCCGAAAAGCTTATTCACACTGTAATGAAATAACTGAGGTCACTGAATCATTCATTTCATCTGATTTTTCTTTTATTGTAGTTACTTAAACTGTGACAATTAACATTTTGTCATAACTTTTAGTAAATTACTTTTTCTTTTCGTTTAGTAGGCTGGAAACGTAAAAAACTTAGACTAGACTTGGAAAATCGTGATCTATAAAGATCATTTTGATTCACAAATTGTGCATCTCTGAAAAGGTCTAGATGACTTGCACACAATAAGCCATTCAGTAGCTTTGCATGATAGAAAAGATTCAATTAAACTCACTTTACACTAATTTTCCACTTTCATGAAACTTTTATGATGCTGCTTTTGTCATTGTGGAGCTCAACAGACAGGATCCCCACAAAGTTGCATTATAAAGAAAAGTAAAGGTTGACAGAACTTTTTTCTCTTTCATTTTTTGGTTTGAAATGAAAATTATTCCTTTAAAAAGAAATGGAATTTAAGATTAAAGACAGGAAACGGTATGTGTGTGTGAGAGAAAGATATGAAGGCTAACTATGAAAAGAGAAAAGCTCAACTTTTCATCTGCAGTCAGCGCTTTCAGACTCTGCTTTAGCTGATAGCTTCTACATTTACATTTATGCATTTGGCAGAGGCTTCTTACAAAGTCTTCTGCTGTGTATTCAATCCATATTCTTTTATCAGTAAATATAGGAATGATTCCCCGGGAGTAAAGCACACAGTTTTTTGTTTTGTTAGCTCGTCTCTCCCTCATTTATCGGCCGGAGCAGAAGCAAACAACAGGGGAGCAGAATGGAAATTCATGCTAGTAGTCGAAGCAGGTGTTTCCAGCACTGAATAACAACATTTCCTGTTGCTGGAGCTCTTTATTCACAACCTGAGCTCTCTGTCCAGCCTCTGGTTTGGTTGCTGATACCGGGGTTTTACAGTTTGTTTTTGTGTTTCAGGTGCGGCCCATTGGTTATGATGGAAATAATCCCACCTCAGTGGCTGAATGGCTGGAGTCTCTGGAGTTGGGAGATTACACCAAGTCTTTTCTCATCAACGGCTACACGTCTATGGAGCTGGTCAAGAAGATCTGGGAGATCGAACTCATCAACGTAAGTCCTGCTCACCTCAATCTTCTGTTTGCTGCTGTGTTGTGAAAGCTGGTCTCTGGCTTTTAGAAGTGAGTGCAACATTTCCAGTGTGAAAAACCTGTGAAGTAGGAAAAAGAGATTTCCAGAACTGGATAAGTCAAGGAAATTTTACATTAATTAGTATTAGTATTTTTAGGATTAGTATTAGTAGTAGTAGTAGTGTTTGTAGTGGTGGTGATGGTATCAAAATTATTATTAATAAAATGTTAAATATGTACACATTATATAAAAATCTATAGTATAAATAAATAAAATTAAGTAATTTATTATATTATATTATATTATATTATATTATATTATATTATATTACACTATATTATATTATATTATATTATATTATATTATATTATATTATATTATATTATATTATATTATATTATATTATATTATATTATATTATATTACATTACACTATATTATATTATATTATATTACATTACACTATATTATATTATATTATATTATATTATATTATATTATATTATATTATATTATATTATATTATATTATATTATATTATATTATATTATATTACATTAAACTATATTATATTATATTATATTATATTATATTATATTATATTATATTACATTACACTATATTATATTATATTATATTATATTATATTATATTACATTACACTATATTATAATATATTATATTATATTATATTACATTACACTATATTATATTATATTATATTATATTATATTATATTATATTATATTATATTATATTATATTATATTATATTATATTATATTACATTACACTATATTATATTATATTATATTACATTACACTATATTATATTATATTATATTATATTATATTATATTACATTACACTATATTATATTATATTATATTATATTACATTACACTATATTATATTATATTATATTATATTATATTATATTATATTATATTATATTATATTATATTACATTAAACTATATTATATTATATTATATTATATTATATTATATTACATTACACTATATTATATTATATTATATTATATTATATTATATTATATTATATTATATTACATTACACTATATTATAATATATTATATTATATTATATTATATTATATTATATTATATTATATTATATTATATTATATTATATTATATTATATTACATTACATTATATTATATTATATTATATTACATTACACTATATTATATTATATTACATTACATTATATTATATTATATTACATTACATTATATTATATTATATTATATTATATTATATTATATTACATTATATTATATTATATTATATTATATTATATTACATTACATTACATTACATTACATTACATTATATTATATTATATTATATTATATTATATTATAAATAAATTTATATATTATATATAAAGTTAGGGTTCCATTTATAAAGGCTTCATTATTAATAGTTAAATACTTTAACAGTACAGTAGTTATTGATAGTATTGATAGTAAACAATCAAAAACTTCTATAGTGTAACAATTATTAACCCATAAGTATGTACAGTTCCAGCTGTTAGCTATATTTAGTAAAGCTATATTTAATAGACATGAATTTTAAACATTATTTATTAAATATCAATTCAATTGTTCAATTGTTTAGAATCTATTAGCATTTGTATTAGTCAATGTTAAATCAGATAAATAAACAATGTAACAAATGCAAATGAGCAAATAACAAAATATAATATAATAATAATTATTATTATTAAAGTTATATATTTATTTCTTTAGCTCATTCGGATTACAGTGAATTTTGAAAAATCTATGAAAAGTATTGACGATTAAAAAACAAAAAGTGTAAAGCTTGCTTGTATGCTAACACAAGTGTTTAGCCATGAGTGCTGTTAGCATAAAGCTGTCTCCTGAAACCAGATTAGCTTGAAGACCTTTGAAAAGACAGCCAGAGGTTGTGAGAGATCATCCTGAATCATGCTGACATCCTGTTGGCCAATTTGTCGTAATAGAGTTTCTGTGGCCTCTGAAGCGTGCCTGTAATTGTATTTGTTTGATAAACAATCCTGTCTTTTTCGTCTTTCTTTTGACTGCAGTGAAATTGAATAGTGTTTTTAAGCATAACACTGTACAGTAGAAACTTTAGGAGGACTGAATCTGTTTTTGAGGTATAGTTGAATGTCTCCTGAAGTGCTTTGTGATGCGCAGCTTTGACATGTGTGACATAATTTCAACTGAATCAATACATTGAGAATATACTCCTGCTTTTTAAACAAAATTGCCAATAGAGTTTTTGTTCCCATCACATCCCTGCCAATCAAAGAACATTTGTAATTGCAATGCTGAGTCTGTCTGACTATTTGTCCTCTTTAAAATACCCCATTCTGTGTCCAATTCAAATTGGTTTCAACCATTTCATGGTCTATGCCAACTCGTGCATTTGATCTGCTTTTTGTTATCATTTTTCAGGACCAAAACACAGGTCATGTGTGAGTAGGGCCGGTTACCGATTAATCGTGATTAATTGTGTATAAAAAAATAAATATGCATAAAATATATTAATATATTTATACTTATGTGTTTGTATTGTGTATATTATATATATGCAAAAGCACATACAGTACATACATGTATATGCTTTAAAAATATAAACATGTATATCTAAATATAATTTTGTCATACATAAATTATTTTATATAAATACTATTTCTATACATGTATACATGGATGTGTGTAGTTATAAATGAACGTTCAGATGCAAAAGCCTCTAAGTGCCATCTGAAATTTTCTTCTAAAATGAGCATTTCTTCAGGCTCCTGTTTCAGTAATGTTACATTCCTGGAAAAGATTAGTTTATTTTCACTGCATGTCAAGTGAAATAACTGAATATAAACATAAGAGAAAAAATATAATCTTAGACAAAAATTCCAGATGGTGCTTAGAGGTTTTTGCATATGAAATCATCAAATACATAATACATTTACAAAGTACACAAAATTATGTAAATGCAATGTGAACAGTCGTGATTAATGACGTAACAGCATTATGTGCGTTTGTATGATGGAAAACATACTTTGACAGTCTACATCATTTATCTGCTATAGCTATAGTGGACTAGTGCATTAAAGCCCTTCTGAGATGTTTGTATTGACAAGTTGAAAAGTTGTAATTACAGGTGTGTTCAAGTCACTTTTGCCAGCACAAGATGGCAGTTTGTACCTTCTTTTGATAAACTACATGAAATTACAACAGAGTTTATTAGCTCCGCTTATTGAAAACTAATAGCAAACTAAACTAAACTAAACTAAACTAAACTATCAGTTTCAACAAAAATGTACTGTCAACAATATACGTTTTTTTTTTCAATTTCAACATGTATCTTATTGACGTCTCCAACTTGGAGGGCTTTAAAGTCTGTTTATTTTGCTCACGTACATTAATATTCTTTAGGTAAACAATTAATCTTTGCAATTTACTCCACTGAAAAAAAGTTTACATTGGTAATCTTCAATCAAAGTCTGACCATTTGCGGTCAAGACATCAGTTTGATGCCTTCCGCCACAATATTTTTGCTTACTCCCCTCTTGCTGTTAGTTTTCTATAAGGTAATGATGCGCAAAAAAGAAAGCCCCGCCCACTAATCAATATTCCGTTTTAGTTGTAAAAACATCAACGAACAAATAAAAGTCTCAGCAATTTGCAGTTCATACAGACTTTAAGAACATTTTTTGAGTTTTTCTACTCGTATTAAAGACGTTGTGGTATGACTTGAATGCACCACATGTGCCATATACCATAGAGAAAATATTAATTGTGTGTAACAGACATTTTAAACATCTTAGTGACCTGTATGCTGACTGTGTAGGAGTATGCAATGCATTTTCCCCTTAGCCCTTGCTGTAGATTGATGAGTATACATGGGCATGCTGGCTTTTTATGGTTCCTCCTCATTTTTCTGGCTAATAAACATGGAATAGTTCAGATCAACACTGTGGAAGCTAATGTTTATGATTTTTTAATATCTTGCAAGTGTTTAGAAAACCACCGGAATTAATGCTTGTTAACATAGTGACCAAGCTGTCGTGCTGTAGGGAGCGGGACACTTCAGATAGTACAGAGCATTTGATTGGGGTTCTTGAAATGTTATCTGCGTGTTTGAGAATTAGTCCTAATAGTCCTAATAACAATTTGATCACGATGAAACCCTGTTGTTATTCCTGCATCCCACATGTGTAAAATGAAAATCGAATACGATAGCTTGATTGATTTTTCTCCATGTTTGGGAAAAAATAAACGGCATGTTTGATGACAGGAAGATCATGTGACATGTCGCTTTAACGGGTTTGGTGTTAAAAAGACTAATTACAGCCTCGTGTATGCTAATTTCACTCACTTTTCAGCTGAGCGAGAGAGTAAGAGAAACAGAGGAGAGAGCAGATTATATAATAATGTGGGATGTGATGTCTTTAGCTCTTGAAAAAAATATATATACACACAATCACCCACTCACTGTGCAAAGAGACAGTATAACAAGAATACTGCAGTGGGAATAAACATGGACTGAATGCAAGGTTTGACCACAAGAGGGAGACAGAATGAGGAAAATTAGATATATGATGTGTTTTAATGAGTGCATTTAGGTGTTCTGATTCTTTGTGTGTACCAAAGTATGTGTGTGTGTTCTATTAACACTTGTCATTCCCTCAGGCTCTGTTTAATTAATACACACAGCTTTATTAAGATTGACATAGGCCGAGTGTTTGCTTAAGGAAGCTTTTCATTTACACTCTCATGTTGTTCAAATCCTGTTTCTTTTTTATCTGGAGCACACAAATAGAAATTTAGAACAATATGCATGCGGCTCTCTTTTATATAATGGACAGGGAGGTTGATAAGACTGTAAGCTGTTAGATTTGTACTGTAATAATGGTGTGCTATATTATAAGTGTTCTAAAGCAATATGATATAAGGGTATGTGTGGTAAGAAATAAACTAGAAATGCTGTATATGTCATTTATTATTTGCTTTGTTGTCATTCCTAACTAAAACTACTACTCTCTGCAGAGGACTTGACATAGAGCACACAATGTAAAGTATGTGAAGTAATTTCATATAGTTTTAAGCAGCCTCAATCCCTTTTGCCTTAAATGGCAACAAACATTACTTAATTTCTCCTTTATTGTTTTGTTGACAGAAACACTTACGGGTTTTAATGACATAAACATGAGTGAATAATAAAAAAAAACATTACAAAAAAGATTTGACTGTTTAAAAAGTCTGAAATAGAGTGGATACAGTAAGTAAATGCATAGACAGTGATCGTCTTTGACTTTTTTTTTGTAGTCAGTCTGCACTGAATGTCCTCTAATGAGCAGATTCAGACAAATCGCAGAGCGCCTCTGTCTCTCGGGTCACTGTGCTGAACTCTGTGCTGTAAATGAGAATGAGATATTCTCTCCGATGACACTGGACCTGGACAGTGTGTGGTGAAAAACACAGCAGTGTCCAGAATACAAGAGCAAAACAGAATTCAACCTTGTAGACATGCACAATATTAATTGTCTATGGTATTATTGTAGCTGTTGTTATAATTATATGTGAGCTGAGCTGGCATTTGTCTTGAGATTCGATCCTAACACATTGTGCCTATATTGTTAATTCAGACATTTGCTGAATACTGTTTTTTTTCCTGCTATATTGACCTTATTCTTCAATGCGGAAGTGCGCTCGTTTTTGCGATTGTTTTAGAACTTCCGATTCAGTTGCCTATGAGAGAAATGACTAGGAATAATAAACGGCTGAAAATGGTCAGACTACTTGCTCTACAAACAAGTGTTTGCATGATTATAAAGACAAAATAGAATAATATAATAAGAAAATATCAGTTTGCAACATCAAGCAGCAGAATGAGCTGTTTTTGACGTCTAAAAATGAATGGAAGTGAATGAGACCGGAAGTCTCGTGCCAAAATTATTCTAATGGCTGCGCCCGCTCGTATGCGGAGAATAAGGTGAATAGTAGGGATGTGTGTGGTTTTAGAGGCAGCCAGTCACTTGTTTGATTCTAAATGAATCAGCTATTTTGAACAAATCATTTGAATAAGTGTTTCCATGAATCAGAAAGACATGGCTATATATATATATATATATATATATATATATATATATATATATAACAATAGTTTTAATAACTCATTTCTAATAACTGATTTATTTTGTCTTTGCCATGATGACAGTAAACAATATTTAACTAGATATTTTTCAAGACACTTCTATACAGCTTAAAGTGGCATTTAAAGGCTTAACGTTAATTAGGTTAACTAGGCAGGTTAGGGTAATTAGGCAAGTTATTGTATAATGGTAGTTTGCTCTGTAGACTATCGAGAAAAAATATAGCTCAAAGAGGCTAATAAATTTAAACTTAAAATGGGTTTTAAAAAATTAAAAACTGCTTTTATTCTAGCCGAAATAAAACAAATAAGACTTTGTCCAGAAGAAAAACTATTATCAGACATACTGTGAAAATTTCCTTTCTCTGTTAAACATCATTTGGGAAATGTTCAAAAAAGAAAATGAAATTCAAAAGAGGGCTAATAATTCTGACTTCAACTGTATATATATATATATATATATATATATATATATATATATATATATATATATATATATATATATATACTGTAGTAGGGCTGCACAATCTTGGGAAATCAAACATTAAAATATTTCTCTTTTCTGCATTATACTGTATTTTGCGATATGAATACAATTTGACCAGATGACTTTAATATCTCTTTTAATATCTATTTGGAAATAATTCTTAATTTTAGATTGATTGGGGTGATTCTGTAAAGGAGTGAATTATGCATAAAATATTAAAAAAACTATCTACAATCATAGATAAATATAATAGGGAATAATAGCAATGAAATAAACAGTTTTATGGAGTCTGTATTCATGTACAGTAATTGAATAATCACATGTAAAATAATGTGTAGTCTTTGATTAAATAATACATTAAATTAATCATTACTAAAGTTTTAAAAAATATGTTATGCTTAATTGCTTTTAAAATCATTATGCCTCACAGCCACTATAATTAGTGAACTTTAATCCAGACTCAGCATTGCATATGTTGTGATGTAACTATTGCGAATGATCATCATTGCAATATCGATGCTAAAATGTTATATTGTGCAGCCCTATACTATAGTACCCTGACCATGTATACGTGTGTGTGTGTGTGTGTGTGTGTGTGTGTGTGTGTGTGTGTGTGTGTGTGTGTGTGTGTGTGTGTGTGTGTGTGTGTGTGTGTGTGTGTGTGTGTGTGTGTGTGTGTGTGTGTTTAATTCAAACATTGTTATTTTATTACAATCATGAAATGCAAAAAAATTCTGAATAGTTCTACCTTGAATGGCCATAACTGTCAAATTGAGCGCATGTATTTCAGCGTTTCTGCAACTTTTTTCCTGTTCATTTGAATATGTGCCTCAACTTTTTGCTAACAAAAACATAACTTCCTGATTGCAAAAAACAGTGAGTATGTTTACATGGATTACATGGTTACCAATATTCTGATTTTAATAGGATTAAGACAATACTCTGATTAAGAGTCTACCATGTAAACAGTGATTTTTGATGACCTCAATCCGACTAAAGTCATAATCGAATTAAACAGAAATCCAATTAAGACATGTGGAGTATGCTGATTTTAGTGGCATTATTGAAGTGCAGTACAGACAAGTAAACACCTTAATCAAATTACTATTGTCGTGTAGGATTTTCGCCGCACTTTGTGTCAGGATATACCAAATTCAATTAAATTCAATTCATCTTTATTTGTATAGCGCTTTTACAATGTAGATTGTGTCAAAGCTGCTTCACATAGAAGATGAATTGGAACAGTGCCAGTTCAAATTTAAGTTCAGTCCAGTTTAGTTCAGTTTAGTGTGGTTTAATATTCACTGTTGAGAGTCCAAACACTGAAGAGCAAATCCATCGATGCGCAGCTCTACACGGCTATTTGATGCTATTCTCTGCACCTACCCAGTCAGTGAAGGACTAAAAACACCTGCATTGCACAGACACCTGCATTGTGAAATGCAGAGATTATTTCTTCCCATACAGCGTGCAATATCAAATTCCATTAAAACTACACTCATCCAGCAGTTCATACTTGCATCCAATATCTCGTTTGTCACAGGGCATGCATTAAATGTTCCTGAATAAAAGCGGAAGCGCCAAACTGTCTATAGTCGACAAATTAAAAATGAAACACCCGAAAATACATGAAACTCCAGAGGAAATGTGGATAGCTTGCTGACACAATGACGTTAATAGGATTATGTGCTGTAATATGTAAAATCACGAAAGGAACATTCAAAAAGCAACTCATGTAACATCTTAATCATATTATTGTCTTATTCAGATTAAGGCAAATAATTCGATTACTGACGTCCATGTAAGCGTAGTCTATGTTACTTAAGACATTTCTTTAAAAAATTTCAAAACTTTGCTCTCCTGCTTAGCAGACAAAGTAAGTTGCACATTTTTGCACGTGATTTTATTTATGTACTTCTTTTGTTTATCTCTAATAAATATCAGTATATAATTTTGTGACTGTCACACACCCCTAATGCCATGTTTTAATTCTATTAGAGAAGGCCAGCTTTAAAATGTAACATGGTGACTAAAAGCATGACAGTAGCAGTTTGCTTCAGAGATTGAAGAGTGATAGTGTGTGGAAGAGAGAGAGGGAAGAGAGCAGTGGGAGAGAAATAGCATTTGTGGAGCGATCCAGATTAAATCAGCTCATAAACGCTCAGGGCAGCAGATGCTAAGGCTTCTGGACAAGCCGGTGACAAGATGTGTGTGTTACTGCTGTTCACAAACACTATTACATACTCACACTGAGGCATTATGAGGTCATCATAAGGTCAGTGTTCATTTTATACACTCTCTCAAGAAAAGGATACAAGAGCTGTCACCTTTACAAATGCCACACTTTTTTTTGTTAGTCGTATTGGTGCACTTACAGTATGGTAAATGTTTTGTATTAATGATTTTAAAAAGTGCCTTCTTTTGTACTTGTGTCTTTTTTAATAGATCAAATTTGTAACTAATGTGCAGATGTTTATGAGTTCAAGACAGATTTATGTATTTGATAGAAGTCTAGAAAAGGCAGCATTTATTTGATCAAAAGGAAGATGTGATTATTGTCAAATATTGATAATTTAATTTATTGATCATTTCTTTTAGATTATTTAAAAACAATAATGTATGTATTGTGATGACAGAGACATTTAACTGCATTGTAACACACACATATGACACTATTAATACACAGCTTAACACCTCAAAATGTATCGGCAATAATATTTGGTGATCTCTGTTAATTATATTAATAACTGTTTATATTAATATGCAGTTTTATTTTTATTGTATTGTTTTTCTATTGTAAATAATGATATATTTAATTGTCATTTATTATTGAAATGCATGTGCATTAATATATCATAGTATAATATTATTATCATGGTAATTACATCCATATTCATATTTAACATTTACTCTTGATTATAAATTGTGTTATTCAGATATTATTAATATAGATAATATTGGTTTAGGAAAAAGAATATCACTAATGCTTTGTTGTTTCTTAATTATATAAATAACTACATTTTTTATTTCATATTTTATAGTATTTGTTTTATTTTATTTTTATGTTTATCTGCCTATTTTATATGTTATATTGCAATGTGGTTTGATTTTGTTGAAATTTAATAAGAGTACAATGTTAAGCAAGGCAATTCTAGCTGATGAGTATGTGAACTAAATGAAATACAGCTTGATCTTATTGTTAATTTGCCTAAGATCAGTCTTTTTTTCAAGCTGTAATACACCTTATAATTCACTAGATGGCTGTATCAGTCTTTTATTTGCTGGTGAAGTGTTCAAGACATAATAATTATTATATTTAATTGCTGTTTTATTTATTCATTCATTCATTATGTATATGGATTCAAATCATATGTAAATTTCTGTACATTTCTATATACACTAAATATTATAAATAAAGTTTATAATAGAGTTTAAAAAAGAATCACTTTAATTTGAGACATATTAAGCATCAGCGTGAAATGTTTGGTGTCTCTTTCTGCTCTCTTCTTTTTCTGATTACTCATTTAATTGACATTTTCTCAACATGAGCTATGTGTGTTTTGAGGCTTCAATTGTGTCTCAGTTTAGAAGTCAAAAACTTGGTGAAATGGGTCAGTATTAAGAAACGTCATCATTAAGCTCATATTGTGATTTTGAGCAGCATTGATGCACAGATTTTTGTGAGCAAGCAGTGACATTGACGTAAAGCAGACAGGCTTTTTAGACAAAGGCGGCTGATGGCAAACCTCACACTTTTCATGACTGTGTGTTTCTTAAATGTCTCACTGGCATCATTCCATGCATGTAAGAGCCTGTGTGTTTGTGTGTCCGTCTGTGTGTATTTGTGTGCGTGTGTGTCCGGCCTTAGGGTTTGCACAGGCATTCATCTGATAATATTCATAACAGGGCTCAACATGTCTGCATTCCCCAGAAGCTTTATAATTGCTCTCTCTCTCGCACACACAGAGACATTATACGCAACACTGCACTGTACATGATATAGTAAGACCGCATATAATAATGTTGTGAAAATGGAAATGTGAAGTTTTGTTAATCATACTAGAATCATGCCATTTCTGAGATATTGAGCTTAAGATTTTGAGTTTTGTATTTCATATTCAAAAATTTATGTAAATGGGATGACATTTTCTAACTAAAAAATGTACAGAACACAGGATGTCAGATAGATAGAATCTTAAAACCTTATATTCTTTATATAATATATAATATATTAATAATATAATATATAATATATTATTTATATAAATATCAAAATAATAACAAATATATAAATATATACATTTAATGTTTTCATAATATTAACATCATATATATAAACATACAGTGGTCAACATAAATGAGTACACTCCATTTTTAAGATGAATATTTTTATCCATTTGTCTGTGAATATAGCCAATATGTTTTGGAGCATTTGAACAAAACAGATTATTAAATGGATATATTTATTAAAATAATATTTTATTCACCAAACATCTTTAGAAATGGAAAGATAATACATTTAAATTCTTGCAAAATATTGCAAAAATTACAACAAAAAATTTCAGCAGCATTTTATATATATTCTGTTTCTCTTCATTTATCTGCCTTTTTTATATTATATTTAATATTTTTCCCTAACATAAACATTTTTGCACTGTTAAAAAAAAAGTTATAAATATAAAAAGTTATACAGTTTTTATTTCTAAACATAATAGTTTTAATAACTCGGCCTCGGCTCGGTCAGTTGGCGTTTCTGTTTGGAGTTTGCATGTTCTCCCTGCGTTCGCGTGGGTTTCCTCCGGGTGCTCCGGTTTCCCCCACAGTCCAAAGACATGTGGTACAGGTGAATTGGGTAGGCTAAATTGTCCTTAGTGCATGAGTGTGAATGAGTGTGTGTGGATGTTTCCCAGAGATGGGTTGCGGCTGGAAGGGCTTCCGCTCCGTAAAAACGTGCTGGATAAGTTGGCGGTTAATCCGACCCCGGATTAATAAAGGCACTAAGCCGAAAAGAAAATGAATGAATGACTGAATGAATGATGAAAGTAAATAATATTTGACTAGATATTTTTCAAGACACTTCTATACAGCTTAAAGTGACATTTAAAGGCTTAACTAGGTTAATTCGGTTAACTAGGCAGGTTAGGGTAATTAGGCGAGTTATTTTATAACGATGGTTTGATCGAAAAAAAAAAATTAGCTTAAAGGGGCAAATAATATTGTCCTTAAAATGGTGTTAAAGAAATTAATAACTGCTTTTATTCTAGCCGAAATAAAACAAAAAAGACTTTCTCCAGAAGAAAAAAATATTATCAGACATGCTGTGAAAATGTCCTTGCCATGTTAAACATAATTTGGGAAATATTTAAAAAAGAAAAAAATTCAAAGGGGGCTAATAATTTTGACTTCAACTGTATATGCACAAATAACTTATTACATGCACAAATATAATATTGTAATACATCCTATACAAGAATATTAATTTAAATTAAAGATTTGTGAGGGGTGTCCTTATACAGTATATGCTGAGCACTGTAAATAATAAAAATAGTAATTTTACTTTTTGCATTTATATTCCTGCATATTCCTGCATTGTCATTCATTATTTATATATTTATTATAAATTTTGTCAATATGTTTTGGAGCATTTGAACAAAACAGATTTATTAAATGTATATTTTTATGTAAATAATATTTTAGTCACCAAACATCTTTAGAAATAGAAAGATAATACAATTAAATTCATGTGAAATTATTGCAAACAAAATTACAGCAAAAATGTATATATATTTTTGTTTCTTTTGATTTTCCTTTTTTTTTAATATTATGTTTAACATTTTTCCCTAATATTTAAATTTGGGCTACAAATATTTAGACTGTTATCATAAGTTATATATGCACAAATAAGTTATTATATGCCCAAATATAATATTGTAAAGCATCCTGCGAATAAATATGAATTTAAATGAAAAATAGTGAGGGGTATACTCAAATATGCTGAGCACTGTAATTAATAAAAATAGTAATATTACTTTTGCATTTATATTCCTACATATTCCTGCGTTGTCATTCATTATTTTTTTATATTTATTATAAATATTGCCTTTTATTTATTACTAGGATTTTATTACTAGTGAATTGTTTATGTTGTTATTTTTCTGCATTAACAATATAATTATTTTGTAATGTTTAATATTATTGTAACATAAATTGTTTAATATTTAAATATAGTTTATAGAAATAAATTGAAATAACCATGAAATTGTAAGGTGTGTATTAAGTAAAAAAGGACTTCTTACATTCATATTTACACATCATATTCATTGTTTATTAGAAGATATATATAAACTATATATATTATGTTTTCATACACACATACAGTACACACACATAAAATCATTATGTTGTAATGTATACATTGATGCCTATATTACATTCATATTCATACATTTCATTCATAATTCATAATGCTCTTTATTGCATTGCTGGATGTTTATTGAATAAATCACTTAGTTCTAGTTCAAACATCATGAGCTTAATCTCCAAACGAAAGGCATCCAACGCAGCCTGGAATTGTTTTTAACCAAATGGAGGATTTGGTCGCTTTTAGCCAAGCAATCGCAAGTCTGTGGCTTTTTAAATCACGGTCATATTACGATTCAACTATTTTCATTGTTTTATTGACCCCAAATCTTGGGTTGAGCTGTGGTGAGTTTTCTGTTGGACTGTGAATCAGCTCAGTCTCCATCGGTTTTGGCCACAAGAAGGAACGGTATAAAATGCTTTAAATGATATTTTCCGGTGTGTATTTTTAGCGCAGCTCTGACTATAGCTGCTGTATTTAATGTATTTAAATAGCATTTGTTCTTACTTGTCTCATGCTGTGCTGGGCTGCGTTTCTGGGCAGCGGCTGGTTTATGTTTGCCGTGTTGGTAGGCGGTCAGAAGTCATTTAGCTCGTAATAATAGTTTAGCTGGGTTTTTTTGACAACTGTTACCCGGTTGCCATGACTGCTCGTGGTAGTTCCCATAGAGACAGCTTGCGTGAAGTGCGGATGATTCAAAGCTGACGTGTTTGTGTGTGAGTAAGTGTGTAAGGGCATGTATGCTTTAAGACGACACAATGCAGGCTTAAAAAATTAAATATTGTGAGTTTTTGGTCCCTTTAGCTTTTCACAAAATGTTAGTTTACTCTAATGGAGGGAAATCGTCCAGCATAAACCTTTAAATGTGTTTTTGTAGCACTTTATAAATGAGTGTGTGTAGATTTAATTTAAGTTGCTTATTTTAATTTAATAACTATTTTTATTAGTTTTTCTAAAAATAAAAAATAAAAAAACATAAATCTTCAGCTGCACTTACATACATCAGACTTCACATTTATGTTTGAATATTTACTGAATGATATGTTCGTCAATAATATGTCTGATTATATGAAACACTTCATTGTACACATAAATTGGGAATATTCATTTTTTTCAGGTTGTATTTTCTGAATATTGAAGTGATAAAAACACCCTTTGTAAAATCCTTTGACTCTAATGTGTTCATAATTAGTAATTCTGAACCTACATGACTTTATCCAGTGTTCAGATACTGTAATGTATTCAAATGATTACATCTTTTATTAAATAATGCCTCATGCATATTTAAAACAATTCACAATTCATAATGAAATCAATCAAGTGGTGAAGTATGGTGATAACTATTAGTTTTTTTTTTTACCATGCTCACCTGCAGTGTCTTGTTTTAAGTGTGTGTGTGGTCCGACATTTATCATTCAGTGACTGTGTGTGTATGTAATGAGTTTTCATGTCCTTTGTGTTGCATTCCTGTTTTCATTACTTCCTGTCACCTCTCCAAACGCACAGATTGCAAATTGTCTTTTCTTACACTAGCAGATGGCTACTGCCTTCGTTAACACAGCAGGCCCATCAAACACACATACACACACACACAAACACGCACACACACTCCCCCTTATTCAGTCTATCTGTTCTTTCCTTTTGGCACCCGTATTACACTCCCTCACACCTTAACCATGATAAAACATTTGCTTTAATACCAGAAGACACATAGAGGCTGTTCTGTGTGTGTTGTACAGTTATGGAAATAGATAATACTAATAAAAAAGAGACCATTGTTTCTCTGGAACTATTTTACTGTATGCATTAGGTATGGGTTAAAATGTTAATATTTGTTTTATTGTTTATTCTGACAGAGCTTTCATATTTAAAATAAAAACATTGTCATTAGGGGTGCACGATAGTGGAAAAATTTGACTTTGGGATATTTTTTTTTCTCTGCGATATATATTGCAATATATAATATAATACATTGTGATATAATTTATAACTTTTGACTTTAGATTGATAGGGATGATTTTATATGGGAGTGAAATACAAATATATTTCTTATGTATTTATTAAATATATATAATAATCAAACTACAGTCATCAACAAACACAATGGCGCAAATATTAAAGTGAAATAAAGAGTGATTTATGGTTTTCTGGTGAGAGTCTAACAGTATTCGCTTACAGAAATTGAATAATCAAATGTAAATTAACAATGCACAGTCTTCATCATAAATTGTTCAATAAAATGAACCTTTATTATTATTATTGAACTCTCTTAAAGAGCACCTATTATGGGGTTTTGAAAATGACCTTCCATGCAGTGGGTAACAGCACTAATTTAATGAAAACATCCAGCTGAGGTTTATATCTGAAAGTGCACCGTGTTTAAAACTATTGATTCTTTAACGAAATAGTTGACTCAGAGTCGAATTAATGAATTGAGTTGGGTTCGGATCTTTTGCTTGATCGCATCGACGTTGATAAGGTACATCACCAAATATGTAGTTCCAGACCTGGTAAAATGTGAACGCGCTTTTCCTTTAGACTCTAGCGGAGCACTGAGGATCACGGGACTGATCATGACGCGAAGATGCAGATTACTGATAGATGAAGATTCGGCTGTGGGGAATAAAGGGTTAAAGTTCATTTTCACAACAATACCACAGTATAGCCAACCCGGTGCTGTGTTTGTTCCTGTCATTTTTTCTGATAATTGATACAATAACCTACGCTGTAGCACAGGATTCACTGGCCGTTCGCTATTAAGTTTGCTGACAGGGACTTGTCATTAAGTGTTACAGTTCATATGGACCAGTTTCTTCTTCCTCCGGATCATGACATGTAGGTGTAATTAAAATTGTTGCCTTGTTTTGTGTAGTTTGCAAAATATGTGTTTAATTGTGTGTTATAAGTTGTAATCGCCCCTGTGTGGCTTGAAATCACTTATCTATTATAGATCAGTGCTTGTACTGTATCTCTCAGGTTAAACCTTCATGGAGCTATTCACATATTGTGTCCAAAACCATGTTGAAACCATGATGCGTGCTTCTTGCTTTACCGATTTAAATGCGTTTCTGAACTCACGATCCTCTGCTGTTTGCCTTTGCTATGGCCACCTGTTTCTACACACACAAACACAGCATGGTCAATTTTTAAAACAGTTCAACTTTTGCCACTGTGTGGATTAATACTGAATATGTGTTGTTGTTATTACTTGGGGATAGTGTTAAGAGTAGAGTAATATGCTGGTGTTAACTGCATTGCTTTATTGCATTCCTGCATTGGGCTCTCACGTACTTCACAGCTGTGGTGGGCATTCCTCTTTGTCTCGTGCTGAACGCAGTCGACCAATCACAACAGACTGGGTCATCAGACCAATCAGCGCAGATTAGTTTCGCGATAAGGAAGGGTTTGGGTTACTGAACCAATCATATGGGAATCATTGGGATAATTATAAGTAAAAATAAATGCATATTACATGTAAAAGACAATAAAAGTGTTATTTGACCTTGCATGCATATCAGCTGTTGTTGGAGACCCCCAAAACCAAAGTATGACCATTTATAATGCAAAATGGGGACTCTTTTAAATGCTTACGTAGTCACAGGCCTTAAAAACCCATGTAGATAAGTAACATTTACTCTATTGTGCTTAAATTCCGCAGAGTCTCCACAAATCTCATGTGTTTTGACCCGTCTTTTTTGGTCATCTATAATCCCAACTTAACATTGCATATCTTTGCGATGTGACACACACATTTGCGATATCGATGCTCAAACGATATATTGTGTAGCCCTAATTGTCATACAAACCATTAAAGTGGTCAAAATAATACAAATGAAGCTATTTTTAAACCTGTTTTTATTCATTTTTAGACAGGACAAAACCAACATTCAAATAAGGATATCAATATTTGGAGGAATAACCTTAGATTTCAATAAACGCAAATTAAAATTGTTATTTAGAACAATTTTCATTTTTTTAAATATTTTTATTTATTTTAATTTGTAATATATATATGAAGAGTTCAGATGCAAAAACCTCTGAGTGCCGTTTGAAATTTCTGTCAAAAATTAACATTTTTCTTAACCTCCTTTGTTCATGTTGATTTATTTTACTTTAAAGACCACGAAAAGAACTTATTTTTTGGCATAAAAGTGAAATTACTGAACCTACACAGGAGCCTGATGAAAATGCTCATTTTAGAAGAAAATTTCAGATGGCATTTAGAGGTTTTTGCATCTGAACTCTTCATATCTTAAATTTGGAAGAATTGTCACCAGACCATTATAGCTTAATATACATTTTCTTCAAACCCATACTTAACCCATTTATTACATCTAGCGAAACTTGAGAATCTACAAGTGGTGTCTTATTTTTATTTATTTTTCCATAGCTGTATTTGTGTGAGTGTGGGTGGGTTGGCCTGTGGGTTCATCATGTGTTGAATTGACGCACTCTGGCACACATTTTTGGCCCATGACCTTGTGAGTGTTGCTCTGAGACAGTACAGTTTCCCCAGTACAAATTCCGCTGTTGGGTATCAAGATGATCCAGCGACCCCTTTTCTTAAAGACGGCCATCGAGCACACTCATAAAAATAGATTAAACATGACGTTTGTGGAGCTGGATTGAGTTTCAAACGAGAAAATGTGTTTATTACATGGATCAGTGAAAGAGTGCTTCCTGATTGGTCAGAACTGCAGTCACATGTTCTTGTGTGATGATCAGCAAACTGTATAATCAGGAATAAAATCGTATTTATTTCTTCTGTTTTTTACATAGCTGAGGGGGTTTAAAGGCGCAGATATCAATTTGCTGTCTTTGATGAATCATTTATATTCAGGTTGTCAGGTTCTGTCATGAAAGTTGCATGAAAACATTAGATTTATTTCCACAGTAGTGAATGATTAGATTGTTTTTAAAGTGTTTTGATGAAGTTACTTTTATTTATCAAGGCTATTTATTTGATTAGCAATATAGTAAAAACTATAATTGAACAATTGAACAATAATGTATATAGTTGTCATACAAAAATGTAAGTAATTCATGTTTGTCCACACATGCTCTGTGTTAAACAAAACATAAAGCACATTAAAATAAATGTGTTTGTTTCTTTGTTGTTTGTAGAGAATTTTTTTTTTTTCAATAACCAGGAAATACTCACTATTATAATTCTACTGTTTGGCCAAACAGTTGATGTAATATCACAATTGAATTTAGTCACAACACAATATGACAGTGGTCAATATAAATAATTAGACATTTGGGTTTTACTGTTTACACCTAAGGTGCTTTTGATCAATCCAATCACACTTGGCCAATGTTAATTGTTGATTTGTTTACATGTTGATTTTCCACTTTTTTTCCACTTCCAAACACCATCAAAACTGCATTTAATTGCTTCTTATAATTAACCCAGATGTGGTCAAATGTGTTCAAATGACTTTGTTTTTATGAGAATCAAATTATGTGTTGTGCCAAAACCGATTACAAATGGAATCCACATTACCATCATTTATTTGCTTTCCTACTGCATAGCATGGATTATTTTGTTACACAAGTGCTCCTTGAATTGATTGAATTTGATATAAAGAATTACTTAAATTAATTTTTTTAAAGAAATAGATGAAAAGAAAAACTAAGAATAAGAGGGAAGAGTGTTAATGAAATTCAACTCAAGTGGTTACAAGAGTCGCATCTAAATTCAGGTTCATACCAGGTAGAAACAGAAACATCTTGGCTGACCACTTGTGATCAGATCACAAAAAATATGTTAATATCATGCAAAAACAGGTCTTTGAAGAGCATTAAATCTAAATGTAATCTAAATGTGGCAGATATGAGCATGCTCAATTACTGCACATATCAAATATCAATTCATACCCATAAATAATATAAATAAAAACCTCCAATAAAACCAAAATGATACACATACTGTACATCATGCAGTGCACATTTGAATACAGTTTGACTGTGTGTGTGTTTGTGTGCTAGTAAGGCAAGTAAGCTGCGCTAGTGCAGAAATCTATTTCTGTCAGGTGTCATTATATAACCTGCTGCATATATACACACACGTATATCCCTCACACATTTCAAATGTTGAGAGCCATAACAGTCAGCTGTCATGTTGCTGTTTGTGCACTAACCGTAAGGTGCAAGATAGACCACAAGCCATATTTCAGCAACTCCCTTTACTTAGTGGGTTTTTTTCAGATCAGTGTGTTAAGCCCATTGATGACGATCATGTCGAAAAAAATGCCTTCAGACAACAAAGACCAAGTGAGACCAGCTTGACTGTATTGCAGTCTTACTTCAGTGAGCATTGGAACTTATATTAAACAATGAAACTGTAGAAAGAGAGAGAAACCTTATTTACAGTAAGTCAATTTCATTGAAATAACTAAAAATACAAAAACAAGTTTGATGTACATTTAACGTGTTAAATATTCATTCTTCCTGATCAACAGTATTATTATAACATCACTGTGATTTAAAAACATTGTAAATCATTCATACATTTGTAATACTTGCATATTGGAAAGCAACTCTTGTTGACAATGCCTTTTCTAACAGTTTCCACTACAAATATTGTACAAAAAAATAAGACAAAACCCATCTAATTTTAATCATCAAACCCAGCACATTTAAATGTTTTTTTATTGTGTTTTTAGACATATTCCACTAGGATGTACTGTCAAGGTTTTAACATGCCCTTCCCAATAGTTCCATTACAGTTTTCATTAAAAGCAATACATACTGTAACAACTCTAGCCTTTAAGAAAGCCTTAACCAGAATGACTGCTATTCCTGCTTTCTCCTGTTTCAACTTGCAGTGTAAATTGAAGGTTTGGCCTTTTCAACCATACCATTTATTTTTTGCTGTTAAATATATGCTTTGGACTGTATCTTGACACTATAAAAACAATTCATTCCATGAATTTGTTCCATGAATTAGTTTTCTACAAAGCATTCTACAAATCAATGTAACACAATCTCTCTTATACCATGTATTTATATATATACATAATAAACTGATCGTGAATAGAAACTTTTATTTTGTATTTTTATTTCCCCCTATTGTCTGGAAAAATATGAAGCATTTCTTAGGGTGTACTCACTCTATGCTATCTGAACCATGCTCAGGCACGTTTCCCGGTTCGTTTGACAAGTGTGAGTGTTTCGAATCGGGCCCAGACGCAGTTCAGTTGGCCGGCCCTGGCCTGGTTGGAAGAGGTGTGCCAGAGTGCGATTAGGTTGGGGTTTGGTGCGGTATGCTTGTAGTGTGAGTGTAAAGCATGGCTGAGCATAAAACTGAAGATGCGACGTCACTTTTAAGGGACTGTTTCATATGGATTTATTAATCATTCTTACTGTTCAATGAACGCAAACTGTCGTAGTTTATTAAAGACGCAAACCCCTCACTGCACGTCAGCTGCATGAGGACTTTTATGATAATTTATGAGCATCAAAAGTGGTGGATCTGTCTCGCAAAATATTTGACTGCGTGTCACTGCATTATCAAACGACTAAGGGTGCTTTCACCCTTGGTTCAATTGCCTGGATTGAACCCAAATTCGATTGTCCCCCCTTGCCACCTTCTCAACTAGTTTGTGTTCACACTGTCTTTCTGAAACATTATCAAGCTGCTGTTTTGTGTACAGCTGTTGATAGGTGAAGGCCATGAAAGCAAAGCGGCAAAATGGAGACACAAGGATATCATGGTCATTCTACCTTTACTGAATCTTTCACTTTTGTTACCAAAACTAAAATACAGAAAGCCACTTGAGTCGATCTGCCACAAAAAATATAAAAAGCCTTCAGAACTTCACGCGATGTCTGCAAAAGTTGTTTTTTGGTGGAGACAAGCAGACATTATCACTGTTTCCACTGGGTCAGTTCCGCTTGTCACAAAGTTAGGTGATACACAGACATACACACACAAATGAACATTATGAAAGCTAAACTTTGTTGGCAGTTCACTTCCGTTATTTGGTAAGATTGCATTCATATCAGAAGTGAACCGTACCAGAGTTTTGCATGAACCGTAACCCAGACCACCTCTTTTAGGCCGACTTGGGTATGGTTTGTGGGTGCGCACCCAAGTTCAGAAGACAGCTTTTATACTAGCTAAACGTACCTTACTCTGATGTCAAACGAACCCGGGTGCGGACCAAAAGTGCTAGTGTGAAAGCACCCTAAAACGATATAACTAAAGCAATGTCCTCTGTGCTGTGCGAGAGCGCTTCTCTTCCTGTTAAACTGAACAGTCGCATCATTAAGGACGTAAGTGTGGTCAGGTTCGGACTAAAATGCAGTGTGAGTGCAGGCCGTCAGTGGAGAGGGGAGTGGGGACAATTAAGCTTCAGCATGGTTCAAGGCAACTGTACCTAGTGTGAGTACGCCCTTGGTGTGCTTCATGCAGATGGGTGTGCTTGATAAACCACCTTTAGAAAACACACTCTTTTCCTCTTCATATGCACCAGACACCTATTTATAAGTGCCTCATACTACTTGAAAAACACTGTGCAATTCTGACTCTGCTTCCCGCTGGTGAGTGGGCTTGACAAACCACCTGTAGGAGAGACACTCTTCTCCTTTCTGGAAAAAAATCTAAATTTACTTAGCATTTACGTATACACTGATTATCTCTGATGATTTGAAGTGCTTCTTTTATCCTCACTTGTAAGTCATTTTGGATGAAAGTGCCTGCTGAATAAATGTAAATGTATGTGGTTACATTAAGCATTTAGCATCATAATTTTAATGGTTCCGCGTTTGTTTAGGGACATAGTTCATTAAGAATGATTGGTTGCCACCAGTAGAAAGCAATACAAGTACCTGTAGAAACCCAAAACACTATTACGGTTTACATTAAACCAATACAATTTCCATTATAGTGATGAAAACCATTAAGAATTTTATGATATAATCTATTTTTTTTTTTTTGGATGTCAAACAATGGCTCAAGGCAATAAGACCAAATGAGTCCACGATGACTGTATCGCAATCTCACTGCAGTGAGCGCTGGAACTCGCATTAAACAATGAAGCTTCAGAGAGAGAGAGAGAGAGAGAGTAAGAGGAGGGAGGGCAAACAGAAATGAGCCAGCGAGGCGGAGAAAGCGGAGAGTGAGTTAAGGACGTTCAGTCTCCGTCTCACACACTGCTTCTCGAGTCCGTGAAACGCTCACCTGCTACAAACCCCGCGGATTTTGGCTAGATGGAGAAGCTGGATCTCCATATGGAGTGAAAGAGGGGAGAAAAGCTGACGTGTTCAGACTGGAGTACAAACCTGATTGTGAGAGGAGGCTGGAGAGCGAAGAAAGCCATAGATGTGAAATATGCATGAAACATCCCAGCGCTGTGGAAGAGAGACAGAGAGTTGAGGGAGCTTGTCAAGGCAGGTCAGGACCTCCGCCAGGACTCTGGACATTTGGAGATGAACGCTGAAACTCTGGGTAAGTCAGCGATATTGGAGGAAGAGTGAAGCAGAAGGAGGATTAGCAGGGATTCTAGTTGTATTTTACATGAATGCACTGTTAAAGCTTTTGTTCTCCGTTTGCTGCAGCAACCAGGCTTCTTCTTTTTTTGGCTTAAATGTTCAGCGTTTCTTTCAGATGTCAATAATTTTCTTTGTACCAATCTGTAGTTTTGTTCATTACTTACATGATTTTTTTTTGTAGTCGTTTGTTTTGTGCATTACACTTGATACAGTGTTGACATTTCTTTTAGGTGTCAGTCTTTTTATTTGCACCGTACTGCAGTTTCTTCATTACTTTGGTGATTTTTTACGCATCACATTTGATTATATGCTGTTCGCTTTAGTTTGAGACTGTGTTTTTCTGCTTTCTGCTTTCAAATGTTAGTCATCACAAGCTACTTCGCTCTGCCCTATAGTTTCTTCATCACTTTGGTGATTTTTTATGAATCACACTTGATTAAAGGCTGTTGAGTTGGACTTTTTGTAGGGTGTGCATTAGTTTGTGACTGGTTAGTTAATGTTTGGGATAGTTTTGGACAGAGTATTGCATACCGTATCGCAAGACATGTTGATTTCCCTGGAGAATTGTTTTTTAATTATCACGCGCGCAGATTTGATGAGCTCATATTAATTGAGGTGGATTGTTTGTACTGTAAAAAGGTATGTGTCACACTGAAGGATCATTATAAATTGTCAGTTAGTTATTGGCTACTGGTATTATTAATATTTGTGCATTTAAAATGCAACTGCATGTTTAATTCAATTGAAGTTAATCTTTAGAAAGACTAGTAATTAAATAAGATTACAAAATATAATGTTTAGTAAAGCTCAAAATCAATGTTCAGTTTATTTTATTAGTTTTTATTTTTATTTTATTAGATATATATTTGTTATTAGTTTTTATTGTACAAGTTATATATTTATACATACAATTGATTATATTTTATAGTCTTAATAAATGTAATATATATATATATATATATATATATATACATATATATATAAGTATATATTTAGTTTATTATTATCATATATTGCATAAATAGGTATATTATTCTGTTTGATATTGTTGTTATTATTGTTTTTATTGTTTTATATATTTAATGGTATAAACATTTTAATATTTTTATTTATATGTTTGCAGTGATAAATTAATCAAATATATTTAATAAAGCTACTTATAATTTATTTTATAATTATAATAAATAATTACATTATAATAAAATACATCATTCATTCATTCATTTTCTTGTCGGCTTTGTCCCTTGCGGGGTCGCCACAGTGGAATGAACCACCAACTTATCCAGCACGATTTTACGCAGCGGATGCCCTTCCAGCCGCAACCCATCTCTGGGAATTTCCACACACATTCACACTCATACACTACGGACAATTTAGCTTACCCAATTCACCTGTACTGCATGTCTTTGGACTGTGGGGGAAACCGGAGCACCCGGAGGAAACCCATGCGAACGCAGGGAGAACATGCAAACTCCACACAGAAACGCCAACTGACCCAGCCCAGCTGAGGTTCGAACCTGCGACTTAGCGACGTTCTTGTGAGGCAACAGCACTACCTACTGCGCCACTGCGTTGCCAAAATACATCATAATAAATATAAATATATATAGTTCTATAATAAATATATAATTTTATTCATTCATCAATATTTTTATTGTTAAAATAATTTTTAATCTTATATAGATTACTATATGTTTACACTATATAACTTTTACATTCATAGTCTGGCCTAAATCACACAGTATCCATTTGTTTGTGTGTGTGTCATCTGTCTGCCTGTGTGTGTTAATGCCTGCCCTTATAACCTGAATGGTTAACCTCCTGGCCCAGGTAATCTGCAGATGACACAGCGGTGAGGATGAGTATGTGATGAAGAGTCTCCATTAGACTGCATTAGCTCAGTTCTGCAGTCAGCAGTGAAAGAGTCATGGAGGATCCGAACAGAGCAGCAGGAATGCGGTGTTGCATAATGAAAGAGGGACCTGCGGTGCTGTGGATCAACCCTGGTGTATTAGACGTAATCTCAGCGCTCTGCCATCCACATGTGGATGGGCTGGAGGTGTAAGCTTCCTCATAACACAAATAAAGCCACCCATAAGCTTTGAAGACACGAAGGGTGTGCCAAAACATTCACACACAGCTTTTCGTTGCTCTTAACTTTGCCCGAGGCTAGATTTTTTGGATTCTTCTCTTTTTTGCTGGGTGGGGTTTTTTTTGCGTAGTTCAGTACAGCTCCAGATGTTTTTTTGTCAAAGGAATGGAGGAGGAAGTTGTTTGTGGAGGGTGTAGTTTTACACACATTATATATCAATTAGCATTAATGAGTCTGTAGCAAAGCACTGCAATGTGTGGACAGAATATACCCACTTCAACCAAAAGTTCAAATTTACTCATCGTTTACTCACCTTCAAGTGGTTTCAGAACTTTGTAAGTTTTTTTTTTTTTTTTCTGTTGAACGCAAATATGTTTTAAAGGATGTTTTAGAAACTGGTAGCAATTGACATCCATAGTAAGAAAAAAATACTATGGAGTTTAGTACATTTCAAAGTACTTCAGGACTTTTAACTAGTTAAATTTACACCTACCATAATTTATGGTTGACTTTATATCAAGTTACTCACAATACAGTCTATAATATCATACAAGCCCAGTCTCACAATGAAGCAAATCCGCTTAAGTGAGATGTCACGCGAATCGGCTTTCGGGTCCAATCACTATACAGTATCCAACTGTATAGGAAGACTTAACAATTGGAAATAATAAACATTTACAAAGTGATGTAATACTTTCGAAAATCACGATCGCAAGATATATAACCATGCCTAATATCCGATGGCCAGAAATTAATGAATTTTTTATAAATTGTTAAAATATTGGTGTCTGTGATGTAGCAAGTCCAGAGAATGTTGTGTACACCATTTTATATAAAACTCCCTTTAATGTGTGATTTGACTAAATGAATATTTTCTCAATTCAAATGAGTACCCAGAGTACTCTTGGACCCACTACTAATGAGTACTCTTGGACCCAGAAACAGTATTCCCAAACATCACAACTTAACAAGCAGACAATTGTTATTCTGAAAATATTACATATTTTCAGGAAAGTGGCTTATTTGTGAGAATTCTTAAAATTTAATTCACAAGAAAAGGTACGATTGTTATTAGGAGGCATGTCTCCTAACCCCCTAAACCCAACCATTATTGGGGCATGAGCAAATCATATTATAATATATGAATGAGATATGAATTAAATCAGAAAGTCACAAATTGCTGTGAGATTGCGTTAGTAATTCCAGCTTCTTGACTGGAGTGTATGATTTGAAATCTGCCATCTTAGTTGATGTTTGAATATTTTTTGAGGCAATCATCTGAACTGCAGATTGATGATGTCATGATTTCAGATGATTGGCTGTTACACAAAGATATACTATTTTAAGCTCTTTAGTATTATTCTTATTTAGTATAACATCAAAACTGGTGGCGTGGTGGCGCAGTGGGTAGAGCTGTCTTGGCTGTGTCAGTTGACATTTCTGTGTGGAGTTTGCATGTTCTCCCTGTGTTCGCATGGGTTTCCTCCAGGGGCTCCGGTTTCCCCCATGCACAGTCCAAAGATATGCACTATTGATGAATTAAGTAAGCTAAATTGTCTGTAGTGTATGTGTGTGAATGAGAGTGTATGGGTGTTTGCCAGTGATGGGTTGCAGCTGAAAGGCATCCGCTGCGTAAAACATATGCTGGATAAATTGGTGGGTCATTCCACTGTGGCGACCCCAGATTAAAAAAGGGACTAAGCCGAAAATAAAATGAATGAATGAACATCAAAACCAAAATAATAACTGAATGATTTTTGTACACACTGAACAATGTTGGTCCACAATTCTACATATACTGTATTTACAACAAGCCTTTATGACTTCTGTGACAGATATGGAGAATCCAGTTGGAAGTACAGTAACTGTATAATATGTAAAGTCATGAAATTTTGTGGAATTAGATTGAAAAAGTAGCGCTTGCTTAATCAAATGACAATGTGGACTAGTGTCTGTCAACATTGAACCATAAAAGACTGTTCTGAGTGTCTTTTGTGAATGAATGATGCTTGACATTTTTGACATTCATGGGTATTTCATCATCTTTTGCCTTACTAAATGAACATGAACATTTAGATTTCATCTCCACAGTTGCTCTGACTGTCACTTCACAAGGAGCTTATTGTTTAATCCTATGATTATTGCTATTATAAAACATTTAAACAATTGTTCTTTCTTATTCTTAAACCATTAAAATGGAATAAAATAAATAAATAAAATAACACCGAATTAGGGCAACCCAGTGGCGCAGTAGGTAGTGCTGCTGCCTCACAGCAAGAACGTCGCTGGGTCGCAGGTTCGAACCTCGGCTGGGCTGGGTCAGTTGGCGTTTCTGTGTGGAGTTTGCATGTTCTCCCTGGGTTCGCGTGGGTTTCCTCCGGGTGCTCCGGTTTCCCCCACAGTCCAAAGACATGCAGTACAGGTGAATTGGGTAAGCTAAATTGTCCATAGTGTATGAGTGTGAATGTGTGTGTGTGGAAGTTCCCAGAGATGGGTTGCGGCTGGAAGGGCATCCGCTGCGTAAAATCGTGCTGGATAAGTTGGCGGTTCATTCCGCTGTGGCGACCCCGCAAGGGACAAAGCCGACAAGAAAATGAATGAATGAATGAACACCGAATTAAAACGGATTTTATAAAGCCCCGTAAGTCACACCTGATTAAGCTGCTGATAGTGAATGAGAAAAATTGCAAACAGGTACAAGATAAGTCACAATTTATAAATATTTCCCAAAGTAATGACAAATGGCTTACTGATAGGCCTAAATAAAACCAAGACGCAGCACTTTTCAGATGACAAAGATGCTATTATTTCATCTCATTTCATCTTATTTCATCTCAACATCTCATTTTTCACTTCCATTTCTAAATGGTTTTGCCTGTGTGTGTTTGTGTATTCATAGCAGCCTATATAGCATTTATCTTTTGATCAATTATTCAGCTATGGCTTCACAGTCTTGTCCAGCCACTGAGTTTTTTTTTTAGTTTCATAAAGCATTCCAGTGATTTTGGTTGAACTTGAAGGATCAGATCTGCAGTTCAGAAAAAGGTACACAAAATCCTTCTGTAAACAGACCAAAGTCCAAGCTATTTCTTAGAATCTTTACCTCTGGAGTCAGTACAAGTTATCCTACAGAATTAGACTGAAGTGTTTGTCTGCATCAGAATAAATCTTGATTTATTTATTTGCAATTAATTTTGAATTGTACAGTATAAGTGAACAAAGAGAATTCCAAATGAAAAGTTTAAATGGAAAAAAATGGAAATGCTGGCATCATTATTTATTTTCTACTTTCTCCAAACCTGTTTGAGTTTCTTTTTTTCTGTTAAACACAACATAAGATATTTTGAAGCATGTTGGAAACTGGTAGCGGTTGACATCCATAGTATTTTTTCCTACTGTGAAAGTCAACAGCTATGTTTCCATCCTCCTATTTTTATGCACATTTTGGAATACTGCATGGAAAGTGCTTAATGGAAACATCAATATATGCATACATTTAGAAAATACACATAAAAATCTTGAGTTGGGCAAACATTTATTATCTGATAAGAAAAAATGCTCATCATACAATACAATACAATACAATTCAATACAAAACTTTATTGTCAGACCTGCATCTGAAATTTTTCTTGCATAACAGCATGATAAATACTCTTTGCAAAGAGACAAAGACCATTACAAAAAAAAATCATAATAATTTTACAAAGACCTTATTCAGATCCAAGACAGCCTGATGTACAAATGACTTTTTAAATTTCACTTTATTAAAACTTGGGACTCTTAATCGACGGTTAGACTTTAATGGTATAAATTCATGATTCAACACATGACTAGGGTTCGAAATGATGTTCCTTTCCAACCTTTTTATACGAATGGTCGTATCATTTCTCAAGAGGCTGTCTACTGTCTTTGAACAGATTTTAATCTGGTTCATCAACTTTGTTTTTAGACTCACAGACAGACATATACAGTATACCATACAGAATTACAATACTGCAGAACACTCATAAGTACAGACATAAAAAACGTTCAAGAATCTTGTTACACACACTATCAATATGATCTTTCCATGAAATCTTGTTGTCTATTATTAGACACGAATACTTATATTTGTCTACCTGTCTGATGTTCACATTATCTATAACTACAGGGTTTATAGATGCATCAGACGGTGGACCTGAACACAAATTCATCAGATTTTTCTCTAGGTTACACAAGAGCATTTTTGTCATCTACTGTATGTCAGAAACCTATTTACTGAATAAATTACAGCATGCTCATGTAAGTCATGAGATTTTGTTTTAACAGATCATGCGATAACATTAATGGACAAGCCAGCAGACCAAACACATTGTAAAACATCCGAAATGTTGTTTTGGTCATTCTAAAACCCCTCAGCCAAAGTCTGTCATCAAAAAGGTTCGGTGTTATTACCTCCCAGAACTGTCTTGAGCATCTGCGCTTCCAAAAAGCAGTCGCACGTCTCTAAAAGCCAACGCATGTTAGTTTCCTTTCATCTTCTGAGGCGCAAGTATTATTCATAAAACAAAGAAGGCCCACAGGGGCTTCTTCTAGCCAACGAATTCCAGTATATAGTGCATCTGAAAAGTATTCATAGTGCTTCACTTTTTTCACATTTTTTGTTACAGCCTTATTCCAAAATGGATTAAATTCATTTATTTCCTCAAAATTCTACACACAATACCCCATAATGAAAATGTGAAAAACAGTTTTTTTTAATTATTGCTAATTTATTAAAAATAAAAAACCTGAAAAATCACATGTACACAAGTATTCACAGCCATTACTCAATACTTTGTTGATGCACCTTTGGCAGCAATTACAGCCTCAAGTCTTTTGAATATGTTGCCACAAGCTTGGCACACCAGTCTTTGGGAATTTTTGCCCATTCCTCTTTGAAGTACCTCTCAAGCTCTATCAGGTTGGATGGGAAGCTACAGTGTGCAGCCATTTTCAGATCTGTCCAGAGATGTTCAATAGGATTTAGGTATGGGCTCTGGTTGGGCCACTCAAGGACATTTGCAGAGTTGTTGTGAAGCCACCCCATTGATATTTTGGTGGTGTGCTTTGGGTCATTGTCCTGCTGGAAGATGAACGGTCGCCCCAGTCTGAGGTCAAGAGCATTCTGAAGCAGGTTTTCATTCAGGATGTCTCTGTACATTGCTGCATTCATCTTTCCCTCTATCCTGACTAGTCTTCCAGTTCCTGCTGCTGAAAAACATTCCCACAGGGATGGTATTAGCCTGGTGATGAGCGGCGCCTGTTTTTCTCCAAACGTAACGCCTGGCATTCACTCCAAAGAGTTAAATTTTTGTCTCATCAGACAGCTGGAGCTCAGACAGAGTGACCATCGGGTTATTGATCACCTCCCTGACTAAGGCCCTTCTCCCCCGATCACTCAGCTTAGATGGCCGGCCAGCTCTAGGAAGAGTTCTGGTGGTTCCAAAAATCTTCCACTTACGGATGATGGAGGCCACTGTGCTCATTGCAGCTTTCAGAGCAGCAGAAATTTTTCTGTAACCTTCCCCAGCCTTGTGCTTTGAGACAATCCTGTCTCGGAGGTCTACAGACAGTTCCTTTGTCTTCATGCTTGATTTGTGCTTTGACATGCACTATCAACTCTGGGATATAGACAGGTGTATGCCTTTTCAAATCATGTCAACTGAATTTACCACAAGTGAACTCCAATTAAGCTGCTGAAACATCTCAAGAATGATCAGTGGAAACAGAATGTACCTGAGCTCAATTTAGAGCTTCACGGCAAAGGCTGTGAATACTTATGTACTTTTTTATTTTTAATAAATTTGCAACATTTAAAAAAAAAAAAAATCACATTGTCATTATGGGGTATTGTGTGTAGAATTTTGAGCAAATTAATTAATTTAAGCTGCATAAGGCTGTAACATACAAAATAAATGTTGAAAAAGTGAAGTGCTATGAATACTTTCCAGATGCACTGTATTTATATATATATATATATATATATATATATATAAATATATATCGCCAGTTTATTAGGAAGTAACAATTTTGCTCTCTTGGGCTCATTGGATGGAAACAGTGCTTTATTTGCAAATCTTTTATGCGACATTCCAATTTTGCATGTAAGTATAATTAGCATCTTTGTATGTAAGCATAACTAATTACTAATGGTTTCCAAGTTTCTTCAAAATACCTTATTTTGTGTTCAACAGAAAAAAGAAACTGAAAAGCCATTTCACTCATGTCTAGAAGAAATACAGTAAGAGGTTTATTGCTACTACACATGCACAAGTTGACTGCAGTTTCTGCACAGATCAGATCCATCACCACTACAGTCTTATCAGACCTGACATCAGTCATCTGAGCGTAAATCTCCTCCTGTCATCTACATTAGCGCTAAACAGCAGTCAAATCTCACGTCTCACTTATGCTGTTCTGTTCTCTGTCACAGACATCGGCATTTTGAGACTCTCCAGAAAGAGAATTGGTGCTGTTAAGTCTTTTCTCTTATATAAAAGCAAGATCTATCGCTCCGTGTCGGGCGCAGGCGTCATGCAAGGACACTTCCGGCCCTCTGCTGTTTTATCCTGTGGTGTTTTGAAGCTTGGATCCAATCAGTGGCCTGGTGCTGTGCGGGATGTGACAGGGCTGCCGGTTTAATGCTGTTGATCTGCCTGCTGCTGGTCCTTATGTCGCTGTCGACAGCGACAAGCACAGGCTAAAACTAGATTCTTAACACCACTAGCAAGCCTGTTTCAGATGATCACTTTATAAGATTAATTTGGGGTTGATGTAGTGTAAGTCGTGTGCTTGCTTAACTGATTTGATATATATTGGATTAGGGTGGGGCCTTGTTTATTTATTTATATGGAAATGGTTTAGTGGCCTATTTAGTATATGTAGGTCATGACGGTCATCATGGTATATCAAATATATATAAGGTCTGTAAGTTATTAATGAATTATTTTTGTTATATCTTTTAGAGTTATTTAGCTATTTTAATTAACTTTAGTTTAGTTATTTTATAAAAGTTAATATTTTTTATCAGCAACCAGGCTTTAAAATGATCAAAAGTGGCCATGAAGACATGGTTAAAAAAAAAAAAAAATTATAATAATAATGCTTGTCAATTGAACTTTGTAATTATCCCACAAAAAGTTTTATTTTTCTACTAAAAAGTATTAAGCAGCACAGTTATTTTCAGCATTTACTATAAGAAAAATGATCTCGCCCTAATAGTAGAAATATGTTATGCACACACACTTGTGCCACACACATCTATCTTTATGGGATCTTCCATAATGATACAATGATTTATATATTGTACAGACTATTTTATTTATTGTAGGGATTATACTATCCCCCTAAACACAGAACATATTCAGAAGTTTTACGTTTTCAAAAAACTTTCTAATGTGAAACGTATTAGCCATTTACTGATGCATGGGAATAAAAAAAAAATGTCCCCACAAGGTCAAAATTACTGCTTTGTGGGAAAATTTGGTCCCTACAACATGATATATTAGGTATTAGGTGTGTACCAATATCAGGTACCCACACACACACGCACACACACACGTATAATAATTTATACAACAGTTCTGTCGGGTACTCAAATCTGATTGGCTGATAGCTGTGCGATATTCTGCAATATCAGAACTCTTACAGCCTCCTCACCCTTCTGTACTGTACTCCACCCACATAGAGTGACAGCAGGTTAATAGACCATTACAGTTTGACAAATATTGCAGCTGTTGGACAACATAATGTACTTTTGAGGCTTTTTTAGGCCATAATGTAGATGTTTAAATTGCAACTGTGCAGTTTATTTGTAAGGATAGTGCCTATTTTAAATATTTATCATTTTTGAGATATAGCACGTCGGCATCCATCAGCCTGTCATTGAGCAGAGCAAAGATGATTGATGTTGTCCATCCACAAGATGGCGACAGAGATAATAATCCCTTAGAGGAGAAAAGATCAGCGTATTTTCAAATTACAGCTGATCAAAACATTATAAAACAGGTAAGTGACATTCTTAGTCGATCTTTCTTTTGTATTTTGCAGTGCTGTATTTATACCATAGTAATTGTAGTGTTTTAAATGTGAGATGGGACTCACATATCAGGAATGTATGTATTTTATGTTGGCTCTTTGTATAACCCTGAGTTACTTGTTTGGTTGTCCATCTGTTTCTAATGCGTCTCCTGTTTTTGTTACTGCAGACTAGTTCAGTAAACAGAAAGAAAGAAGAAATGCCCGCATGTGTTTAGCGATTTTCTTTATCACAAACACAACAGTAATCTGATAGTGATTGCGCTGCTTTGACTTTTTCAGGGTTAATTATTGTGATATCCCGATTGCAACAGAGAAATACTGGGAAATCTCTGTAGACTGATGGCATTTCATGCCGCTCAGCCTTATAATCTTAAAATGTCAAGAAAATCACCTGTTTTGTCATCACTTTAGACATTACACTAGATAACCATTCAGATACTAGCTCTAAAGTGATGTTGATGAATTAGTAACGGTTCCTGCTGTTCTGACGTCAGCTGCAGATGTGAATGAATGGTGGAAGAAAGTAGCTTCTTAAACAAAAGGGTTTTTAATGTTTGATTTTCTTTTTTATATACATGATTATGCCATCAAACTGTTGTATAAACGCAACATTACACTCGTAGTATACTGCAATATGGCTGTGTATCATCACTGGTGGGACACTAAGGCACAACACACGCCTCCCAGCAGGGCCGATATACAACCATATTGTACTGCTACTTGAGTGATATTGCTCATATATCTAATGTACAATGTTGTTGATGCCAGGCAGCCAGTGTTTTATGTATATAATTTATGTTGTGTGCATAGTGAATATTAATAACTAGTATATAATGTTGCAGAGTGATGTTTATTATATATCAATGAAAAATATAAATGCATGTTTAGTTATTGTCTAGATTTATTCATTCACTTTCAAGAGTCACCTAATAACTGTTTGCTTTCAATGCAAGACCGTCTCTTATATAAGAAATGTATCTGATCAGCTCAGCCAGACTAGTCGACTAGTTGTTCAAGCAACCCACCGGCTTTACGTTTTTGACAATATGTAATTTAGCACGTCTGTATTAAGTCACATTGTTCTCACAAATGTTCAGAACGGCATGAATTTTCTGCATGTTCCACAGTTTTATTCTTGGTCTGGCATGTCTGTAGGTTTGTGTGCAAGAATGAGTAGGAGTGTGTGAGAGAAAGAGTGAGAATGCTTGTAGAAAGAAAGAAACTGTCATGACGTCTTTTTTCCCCTCTCTTCTCTATGCCTTTGTGTTGGAGGCTGACTTGATTCCTTCTGATCCCTGCTTCACACCGCTGCATTATAACCATTGGTAAAGACCAGAGTGTGTCACGTGCCCTTATTGGTTCATCACGTCTTCAGTCACAGTCAGACCTCTCAGCATTGGTCGGATGCGCTGCTGTATATGCTTTACGTTTCCTCGGAGGCCTGCTGGATTTTTACGCATAGCACCAACACTCGCTCCATAGTTGCTAGGTAACTGGCAGGCTCTGGTTCTTTTCCAGTTGTCCCCTGGTTGGGAGGCGATGGTTATAAATGGATCTGAGATGGATAACGGTGCGGTGACGATGGTGGCCTTGGGCTTGTTGGAATTGGGGCTGGATTTGGCTGTTTGGTTTGACTGGATACCAAGCAGCTGCAGAAACATCCACTGGAAAGACGTCCTTCGGTGGCCTGAAAAGTGCCAATGCTAGTGATGAGAAATGAACAAATTAGTGTTGTTCCGAGCAAATCCCTGTGTAAAGTAGCCCCGGCATGCAGGAGATTTGTGGACACATTGTGCACGCACGTACACTAGACCTCATTACGTTGACTGTGTGGGTTGTGTTGGCTTGTAATCCTGGCAGTAAAAACCTGTTATGTCTGCGGTGATTGGCTCTCTCCATTCTGTCCGCTGTAGCAAGGCAGACACGCCACATGGTATTTCGCATTTCAAGGAAAAGATTTTATGTCGTCTTGAAAAATGATGGAGGCACTGAGAGAGATTGATATGGAAGGGTGACGTCAAGCAGAAGAAGCCAAAGTGCCTACGGCGGGTTTTTTGTGGGCTTGAAGGTCATTGGACCAATCATGTGAGCGTTACAGCTCATTAGCCAATCAATGGGCTTCGCATGTTTCCCTTCAGACAAGGAAACACAATGGAAGAAATGTGGGTGGTTGGTGTTCAGTGACTTGTTTTCCTAATTGACTACTTGGTGGCTTGTTTGAATGAACAGAAAAGGAGTGGAACTACATGCAGCAGATATGTTTTAAAAAGGAGGCATTTGTTTGTTCGTTAATCTAACAAAAATCTGATAAATTGTCTTTAAAGCAGTGGTGTTAAAATATTCAAATGAATTAAATACAGAATAAGCAATTTGGAAGTCACTGGATGTGGTTATGAATTCATCAATAGCATGTTAGATGTTAGTATACAAAAACTCTCTCAGGAATACCCGCTTTGAATGATATCACTCGATTGAATGGGAGTTATCAGTGGTTATCAGCTGATAGATATGAGCCAGTAGGGGCCTTCTGCGCCTACTGGTTTTCCAGATCCAGATCCAGATCTGTTTTTACATTACTATGACAGCTTTAGGGTTGGGGTAGGTGTAGACGTTAATAAAATACAATTAAGGGGAAATTTAATAAATAACATAAATAATTCTTGTGGTTAATCAGCTATACTAATAGACAAGACTCCAGATCTAGATCTGTTTTTATATTACTGTCACGGTTGGGTTTAGAGTTGGGGTAGAGATAGACGTTAATAAAATACAATAAATGGGAAATTTTTATAAATTATATAAATAATTCTTGTTAACTTTCGATCGCAGCTGTCTGAGATCTATAGCTGATTAACCATGTGAATGGATAATAACAACCTTCTGAGCCTTCCAGTAGGTGCAGAAGGCCCCTACTGGCCCACATCTATCAGCTGGTAACCACTGATAACCTGTCAGGAAGTTGTTTTTATCCTTGTCAAAAATATAAAAACTTTTTTTCTTAAATGAAAACTAGTGAACAGCACATGTTTTGGTTGGTGTAATTGTGAATACAGTAAATTGTGTATATGTCCGTTGTTAGTTTGCCAACTTTCTCAGAAGCATTGAGATTATAATGTTACAGCTAAAGCACACTCAAAAAATTGGGGGAAAAACTGACATCGTTAGTTGTGACTAGTTTGGCTACGAAAACATTTTGTGTAATTGCATGTTAGCTGATAGCATGCTAAAACCCACCATTCTTTAAATTCTTTTTTTTTCTCAGAGAAATTGTCTTTTAATTTATTTTCTTTAAAGCAGTAACGCCAAAAGTATTAAAACTAATATTAAAATAGGGCGAAATAAATCAGGGGTTGACAGTGATTATTAATACACTGCTAGCGTTTTATTATTCTAATGCCATCTCAGAGAAGTTAGTGAAAGCGGTGATCATAAATAATAATAAAAAAAACTAAAATTATTATAAAAAAGATACAGTTTGCATGCTAAAACTCTCACAGATCTCTCACCTCTTAATTCATCTTCTTTGAAGTGGTTATGTTAAATATCAAAGCAAATATTGTTGCAAAATTAATTCTTTGACATTGTTTGTATTTGTTGTAAATTCGTTAGCATGTTAAAACTATCAGAGAGAGAGAGTGTCTCTTAAATAAATATGTTTAAATTTATCCAGCTAAAACAATAAAGGCACATTAATGAATGTGGAAAAAAAAATGTGTTTAGGCACTGGCTTTAGACTAACAAAAGCCATTTATTAGGTACACAGTAACTTACAGTACATCAGGTAGACATGAATGTAAACTCACGAAAAGTAATGTCATTTTTAAGGCAATAAATTTGGGATATTTTGAGATGCTCTTGTTCTGGACAAAATGTATTTTATTTCATTCCCATATGTTCCTTTTCAGCATCTACTCTATTGACCTAATCAAGTCCTGCCTTACATTTTCATCTTGTCATCCATCTCGATTCACTCAAAATATGTCAGATGGGTAATACCGTCTGCAAATGCCGTTTGAAGACTGTAAAACTAAAGGTTAAACTCCATACGTAAAATGTCTCTAAAGATCAAGCTCTTCTTTAAAGGTCAGGCCAGGCCAGAGCAATACTCCACAGCCACATAACTCTCCATGATCTCATGCTTGAGGCTCCGGCAGGCATCAGTAATAGAACTCAGAATGAGCTGTGGTATGGATGAGCAGTTCCTCCTAATTGAGGGAGCTGAGGTGCAGAGCCCTGTCTGATGGGGAGCATGTGAATACAGTACTGTTTGTGCTTACAGCAGCATTCGTGCATTGGATTTTAATGACCTGGGAAACACAAAGTCCCTCTTTTATTTGCCTCCTCACTCCGTTTCCCCTCTGTTTTACCTCTACAATTCAACACTCCATGTCTCAGTAAACATCCCGCCAGCTATCGCCATCTAAATCGTCCATTTTAACTCTATTTTATTGTAGTTTTAATAATTTAGCATCACTACTAGATGATGAATTAAGAGATGAAACATCTCTGAGATAGTTTTAGCATGCTAACCGCTAACATGCTGATGGATTGTTCACAATCACTATTTAAATTGTTGATTAGAGCATTTTTTATTTTAATGCTTCATCTGCATCTTCGCTTTAAGGCAGATGGATTAAGACCCAATTGATCTGAGATGCTTTTAGCTTGCTAATGCGTTAACCTTGTATTTACAACGAATACCAACCCCAGTGATTGGACATCAGTACAAAATGGCAGATAGTTAATAAAGTATACTATATAGTTGGATATAACTATGTATATAGTTATAGTCTGGAGTTTATAGCCGTTTCACTTTACTTCAGGACACGTAAATGATGGAAAACGCACTAAATCGCACTTTAGCAGCGCTTACTGGAGAGCACACAAGAAGATCTGCACTTGAGCATGTAAATTTGAGTGCAAGAAGTTTTGTGCACAAAGAGGAAATCGGCGTGCAAGCAAAGAGATTCGCATGCTCATATTACATGAATGCGATCTCGACTTGCAATACTGCATGTAATATTTGTCTTTGAAATAGTTGGCAGATCTGTGTAAAAAAAAAAAAAAGCCTTCCGCCACAGCTGGGAAAAATCCTAGAGGAAACACTGCGGATGTATCAAACAGGTTTCCCGAACACTTCACCTCATCAGCTATTGATTAATGAACAAATATATAGTTCCACCCCAGACTCAAGCCAAAGTTGCAGTGTCGAGCTATTTGTGAAAACGAGAAACATCTGAGGAGAATCAGCTGGTTAAAGGCTTGTGTAGTTGTTTCTGCATGTTAACGTGATATACGGTGTTCTATAAGTTTGTGTAACAATGACTAGAATGTAACAACAGATGTGAGGGTCCTAATTCAAACTTATTTAAGAGTAGTCAGACAGGCAAGATAATAGAGGAGCAAATGGTACCATAAGGGTAATTTAAGGCATCCATAAAACCGGTAAAACAACATAAGCAAAAAACAAACAAGGGGTCAAAAACACGGTAAGACAGCACAGGAAAACGCTTTGAAATACTCACTAGAGAAACAAGACTCTGCACTTGAGTGTGTGTGTGTGTGTGTGTGTGTGTGTGTGTGTGTGTGTGTGTGTGTGTGTGTGTGCGTGCGTGCGTGCGTGCGTGCGTGCGTGCGATGTATATAGTTCCAGTAATCAGTAAGAATGAGCGTCAGCTGTGTTTAATCAAGTGGTGATCTGGAACTGGTGTGTGAGTACTGTGCATGATGGGATGTGTAGTTTGTGAGAATGACAGGGATCTGGCGAGGGCTACATAGCTACTGATCATAATAATATGTCTGAGTCAGTTTCAGAGTTGAATCTTGGCTTTTACACTTATTTATAGTTTGAATATTTTAGGCATCACTGCTTGAGGATGAATGCAAAGAGATGCAAAGTTTTTGCATGCTAACAGATTATACAGAGTCACCACTAACTTGTTGATCAGTGCATTTTCCCTTTTTTTGTGATTGTTTATTTATTGCTTGAAAGTTGTACAACCAATAAATATTTCCTATTATAATATAAAAAATAAAAATAAAAAAGCTGAGGGTCTGAGGGGTAACATATCACATCTATACTTATCTATATTTCAAGAGTTCACACTTAGCTATTGCTTGATACTAATTGCAAGTTTGGCATGCTGTCCTGGGAGAGAACACTGAGCTTGGAGATAATTGAACCCAGGGCTCCTGTCTAGTCATTTAGCATAAAGGTGGTCCGAGATCAGGTAGATCCCGAGAGCTCCCCCTGGTAAAGGAGGAAAAGTGGGAGATGGGGTGGATGGAGGGATTCTTCAAAATCGAAGATAAGGGAAGTAAGACAAAATGGGCTATTTATTGTAGTTTTGGATTCATCTGATCGGTTTATTGATGATTGTAGATGAGAGACCAGCCGTGATCAATCATAGCACGTGATCCTCTCGAAATTAGTTAATCAAACTTCACATATTTACATCTATACTCATATCTATATTAATTTTTCACACTATTCGGTCAATCTGGTTATTAAGTAAGAGAGTTTCTGAAGAAATACTTTAGCTTAATCCTTGCTGTTGACTTCTCCAGCAGCAGAAACCTGTTTAACATACAGTGCATCCGGTAAGTATTCATAATGCTTCACTTTTTCCACATTTTTTTTATGTTACAGCCTTATTCCAAAATGGAATAAATTCATTTATTTCCTCAACATTCTACACACAATACCCCAGAATTACAATGTGAATAAAGATTGTTTGAAATTGTTGCAAATTTATAAAAAAAAAAAAAAAAAAAAAACCTGGAAAATCACATGTACATAAGTATTCACAGCCTTTGCTCAATACTTTGTTGATGCACTTTTGGCAGAAATTACAACCTCAAGTCTTTTAGAATGTGATGCCACAAGCTTGGCACACCTGTCTTTGGGAATTTTTGGCCATTCCTCTTTGCAGTACCTCTCAAGTTCTATCAGGCTGGATGGGAAGCGACGGTGTACAGCCATTTTCAGATATGTCCAGAGATGTTCAATAGGATTTAGGTCTGGGCTCTGGCTGGGCCACTCAAGGACATCTGCTGAGTTGTTGTGAAGCCACCCCATTGATATTTTGGTGGTGTGCTTTGGGTCATTGTCCTGCTGGAAGATGAACGGTCGCCCCAGTCTGAGGTCAAGAGCACTCTGAAGCAGGTTTTCATTCAGGATGTCTCTGAACATTGCTGCATTCATCTTTCTCTCTATCCTGACTAGTCTTCCCGTTCCTGCTGCTGAAAAACATCGTCACAGCATGATGCTGCCACCACCATGCTTCACTGTAGGGATGGTATTAGCCTAGTGATGAGCGGTGTCTGTTTTTCTCCAAACGTAACGCCTGGCATTCACTCCAAAGAGTTAAATTTTAGTCACATCAGACCAGAGATTTTTGTTTCTTGTGGTTTGAGAGTCTTTTAGATGTCTTTTGGCAAATTCCAGGTGGGCTACAATGTGCCCTTTACTAAGAAGTGGTTTCCGTCTGGTCACTCTACCACACAGGCCTGATTGGTGGATTGCTGCACAGATGGTTGTCCTTCTGTAAGGTTCTCATCTCTCCACAGAAGAACGCTGGACAGAGTGACCATCAGGTTATTGATCACCTCCCTAACTAAGGCCCTTCTCCCCCGATCACTCAGCTTAGATGGCCGGCCAGCTCTAGGAAGAGTTCTGGTGGTTCCGAACATCTTCTACTTAAGGATGATGGAGGCCACTGTGCTCATTGGAGCTTTCAGAGCAGCAGAAATTTTTCTGTAACCTTCCCCAGCCTTGTGCCTCGAGACAATCCTGTCTCGGAGGTCTACAGACAGTTCCTTTGTCTTCATGGTTGGTTTGTGCTTTGACATGCACAGTCAACCCTGGGATATAGACAGGTGTATGCCTTTTCAAATCATGTCCAATCAACTGAATTTACGACAGGTGAACTCCAATTAAGCTGCTGAAACATCTCAAGAATGATCAGTGGAAGCAGAATGTACCTGAGCTCAATTTAGAGCTTCACGGCAAAGGCTGTGAATACTTACAGTATGTACATGTGATTTTTCAGGTTTTTTATTTTTAATAAAATTGCAACAATTTCAAAAAAAGAAATTTTTCACATTTTCATTCTGGGGTATTGTGTGTAGAATTTTGAGGAAATAAATTAATTTAATACATTTTGGAATAAGGCTGTAACATAAAAATATGGAAAAAAGAGAAGCGCTATGAATACTTTCCGGATGCACTGCATATAAAGTTTTCGGACCCAACTATTCTGAGATGCTTTTAGCTTGCTAATACGCTAGCAACAACTAATATCAACCCTAATGTTTGGACACCTAAATAACCAGCACTTAATAAAGTACGATTTAAGGTTCACAGAAAGAGTTTCAGATACTCTTGTATCAAACACTCATCACCTATTGGTTGATAAACAGATACAGTAATCCTGCCCCATACTCAAGCCATTGGTTGAACTAAAATTGCTGTGTTGAGCTATTTGGGAAAATGAGAAATGTCTGGGGAGATTCAGCTGGCGGCGACGTATGTGTAGTTGTTTCTGCATATTAAACTGGTGTAGAAGATATCAGACGCTTGAAGTATGTCTGTGTCAACATGTTTCAGACTCATGAGTTTGTGCGCTCTGTGGTGTGGAGATTACTCTTCTGCCACTGGACCGCCGAGGTTAATCCCTCTTCAGACCTGCTTCCTGCTCACTTTCCCTAATCTAATGGGATTAACTGTCATTTTACATCCAACACTGCAGCAATTACACGCACAGAAAGGCAGAGACCTCACAAGACTCATTACGCATGAAACGCCGGAATGTTTTTAGCAGTACTTGAGTTATTGTGTAAAAATGTCAATGGTCTCTCTGGTGCTTTACTGCTCTCTTTTTAAAGAGCGACCAAATCCTTCACACACTCCATGATTTTTGTTTTCTTTGTCCAATGAATGCACAATGAGGATCTGCCTGATTAGGTGTCAAATAGGCCTAATTGGCTGGCAGATAAACCGCATTAATTTGTGGTAATTTGGGAATTTTAAAATTGAAAGGTCAGTAGTTTGCTTTTGGATAACTGAGCATATGCTTTTGTGGTCCTATAAAGCAATTGGGGTGTTTTTAAGTCAGAGTTTTCAAACTGAGAGCTTCTATTCCTTTTTCATTTCACACAAAGAATGATAAAACTGAAGATATATATTTTTAAAAATCATTTTGAATGTAAAATATTTGACAAGTTTATGTTTATGCACCTATACAAAACTATTCAAAATCATTTCATTGCATGTTTTTTAGTATGTATGCACACATTATTATTATTATTATTATTATTATTATTATTATTATTATTATTATTATTATTATTATTATTATGCAATAGTATCCTTAGAGGGCATAAAATACAGTAGGTATATAAAAATATATGTAATAATGGCACCAAGGAATAATATTGTTAAATCACTCTCAGGGCCATTTAGATGACAACATTAAAAAGACATTTTAAGCTTTAAAAATTAATTATTTTAATTATTTATATAGTTGTCAGTGTGTTTTGGGGGCCTGAAGAACGCACACTTTTTGAAAAGTTTTTTAAGTGTAAGTTTTTGAAAACAATACAGTTATGGTATGTTTCTCTTTAGAAACCAACTATGCCAACTGGCTTGGTATGCATAATGCTGCATTTTAGGGCGTTTACACAGATTTGTGTTGGTGGAACTTTTCATAAATGTATTAATATAGTAATAAAGATACTAATATAGATATTGTTATTTATTTTTTTATTGTTAACACAATCAGGTCTTTTGTCTTTCTTTCACAGCTAATTTTTATTCATCATGTTTTTTTATTTACTAATTGTAGACAGTTTTTTCTTTCTGTCAGTAAACATCCAAAACACATCGAATAAACTCACTGGCCACTTTATTAGGTACACCTAGTACCGGGTTGGACCCCCTTTTGCCTTCAGAACTGCCTTAATCCTTTGTGGCACAGATTAAACAAGGTACAGGAAATATTCCTCTTAGATTTTGGTCCATAGTGACATAGCATCACGCATTTGCTGCAGATTTGTCTGCCAATGCGGATGCGCATCTCCCATTCTACCACATCTCAAAGGTGCTCTATTGGATTGAGATCTGGTGACTGTGAAGGCCATTTGAGTAGAGTGAACTCATTGTGGCGTTGACACGATGCTCAATTGGTACTAATTGGCCCAAAGCATGCCAAGAAAATATCCTCCACACTATTACATCACCACCACAAGCCTGAACTGTTGATACAAAGCAGGATGAATCCATGCTTTCATGTTGCTGACGCCAAATTCTGACTCTACCATCTGAATGTTGCAGCAGAAATCGAGACTCATCAGATCAGGCAATGTTTTTTCAATCTTCTATTGTCCAATTTTGGTGAGCCTGTGCGAACTGTAGCCTCCGTTTCCTGTTCTTAGCTGACAGGAGTGGCACCCGGTGTGGTCCTCTGCTGCTGTAGCCCATCCACCTCAAGGTTGGACATGTTGTGCGTTCAGAGATGCTCTTCTGCATACCTCAGTTGTAACGAGTGATTATTTGAGTTACTGTTGCCTTTCTATCAGCTGGAACCAGTCTGGGCATTCTCCGCTGACCTCTGGCATCAACAAGGCATTTGCACCCACAGAACTGCTGCTTACTGGATATTTTCTCTTTTTCAGACCATTCTCTGTGAACCCTAGAAATGGTTGTGCGTGACAATGCCAGTAGATCAGCAGTTTCTGAAATACTCAGACCAGCCTGTCTGGCACCAACAACCATGCCACGTTCAAAGTCAAATAAATCACCTTTCTTTCCCATTCTGATGCTTGGTTTGAACTACAGCAGATCGTCTTGACCATGTCTACATGCCTAAATGCATTGAGTTGCTGCCATGTGATTGGCTGATTAGAAATGTGAGTTAACGAGCAGTTGAACCTAATAAAGTAAAGTATTAAAAATAAAGTACCTAATAAAGTGGCCGGTGAGTGTATGTCTGGTTTTAGTTGAAAATTGTGTTGCGTAAACCTGGTCCAAAATTGAAGTTAAAATATGTGTAATTTGGAATTGAATGCAACAGATTATGCAACAGTTTTTTTGACAATTGATTAAACCAGTTTATTTTGCTCATGTTTTATTGGTCACTTTATTACTTGTGTTTGTACACATAAAAACTGCAGCTGAAATAAGATCTGTCACCAAGTCATTTTCCATCACACCATCATCCGATTGGTTTTTCAATCAGTATTAAAGATCTGTCATCGAGTCATTTTCCGACACACCATCATCACATTCGTTTTTCAACCACTATTAGCCCAGAAATCATGAATGGAAACACGAAAATCTCCAAGAAACCTTCAGCACCTGCTATTTCGAGCACCCTGTGACTCCTGCTCTTATATATAGTACAGTTAGTATGTAAATGAGTCTGCAGCTCTAGTGTTCTCTCCCAGTAGCTTTAAGACACAGGACTGCAGTCAGCAGCAGCCGCACACTTTACCCGGCGGTGCGCTTATGTTCACGAGCAGTCGCAGTGATTAAAACACATGGCTGCCTCTTTTTATCACCCTCCGCATGTGTAATGCCAGGCTTATGCATATCATCTAAGCGGCTCTCGCGCGATCGAGCTGCTTGCAGATGTACAGTATTCCTATACGGCATGTTGCATCTCCACTGCAGCCCGCTCTGCACATTTGCATTTAAATTAAATTCAATCTCCTCTGCCTTTTACCGTCATGCAGTTAGGCAGTGCTGAACCTTACACACTCAGCAGACTCTCTTTGTTCATTTTCTCTTGTTTTCACTCCTGGTGTTTGTTCGTCTCCTGCTGCAATGGCATGCATGAGGGAATATAAATAGCTTAGATGAACTTCTGCGTATCTGTAGCCTCTACCTCAGATTTTAACTGACTGATGTTACAAGAGTGGCTTGTGCATTTTTTTAAGATTAGCTTGCTTCTTTTTTATTTGCTGGCTTTAATTCAGATGTTTACAAGTGCTGCTAATTAGCACATCCAATGATGAACTCATTTTTTTTTTTCTCTAGTTAAAATGCTGGCAAGTTTCATGCAATCAAGTGCCTCTCCAAAGTTTTGTAGAAGCTGTGATCATTTGGAAAATTTGAAATGAATTGTAAAAAAGAATGTTATATTGTTTACCATATAGTTTAAATAATGCACATGGAGAAAGTATTGTATAGATTTTATAATGAATTGCAATTGGGCATAGCATTATAGGCATGAGATACTTAATTGTGTACATTTAAATGTAATAAATAGTTTTTTTAAAGGGCAAAATCATCTTTTGTAAGCTGTTTGGACAGAACTGTGTGTATGTATAGTGTGTCCACAGTCATATTGGGGTGATACAATGACAATAAGTCTCTCTTTTTAAATTTCCTGATGTAAGAATAGGATCCAAAACCCTCCCATTTTGAGGCCCTCCACAACGTGACATAGGAATGCGGTTTCCCCACCCATTGAGTTGATTGACAGCCACATATTAACATGTCTCCATAGTAACACGTATAATCATATCAACAATACAGGACGTGCGCAAAGCAACTGGGATTTACTATAGAAAAGATCTGTTCAGCTTTCTGTGATCATCAATCATCATCAAATGTGGTCAAGAATGAGTTTTATAAAGTTGAAACAGTTTTAAAACAGTGCATGTGTGTAATGAATTACAGCGATTTTACCGTCTTTACTTCATCACCAAATCCCGATTTGTGGACGTTAAATCAGGTTTATTTTGTACATTACCATAACAAATATCCATACATCAGTGGATATTAATGTGTATTTTGTCACATTTGCAGTGTAAAAAGTTGGTGCAAAGTTAAACGCACGTGCTGTGTGGGTGTGTGTGTGTGACAGCATTGTGTGTGACTCATCGAAAGGCTTGAAATAACTCTACAACAAATACATCAAATAATCATTGGGAAAGTTCTTACTGTAGTATTTCTCACAAATGTTATGTGAGATCTGCTTCCTTCATGTCTGTCACTGTGCTGTCTATCTGACACAGCTGAGGCGGAGATTGAGGCACACTCTGACAGGCATGTAGAAACAGCGGGGAGAACTAGCAAGGCACAGGCAACAAAAACAGCTACATTGTGTTCAGGGCAGAAAATTCTAATGTTCTGAAAGGTAAAATAAATAATCTGATGGGTGTTTTGAGCTGAAACTTTACAGACACATTCTGGAGACACAAAATACTTATCCTAAATCTTGAAACGGGTAAAATAGCTGCCCTTAAAGACTGACTTAATTACGGTTAATTATGGCAAATGTATACATTTAAACCAGGGAAAATAAATAAAAATGCAGCATTAGTTGATGCAATAAAAAGATTATATTGATCAATAACTGATATCATGATAAGATGACAGAAACACTGCTTAAAAAATGTACGCTTTATATACTTTGAATAAAAAATAAGTTTTGTTTTATTTTGCAGGCTAGTGATGTCTTTTTTCTGATACAAAATATTATGTATTTTCTGCAAAACTAGAAAGTGATATGTTTTTAAACTTGATTATGATTACTTCTAGACATCAACAATGCCAACTACTGGCTTGGTATGCATAATGCTGCATTTTTGGGCATTTACACGGATTTGTGTATGAGAACCCTAACCCTTTTCATAAATGTACACTGTAAAAAAAAAATCCGTAAAATTTACGGTAAAAAAACGGCAGCTGTGGTTGCCAGTATTTAACCGTTAAAAGTATGGTACAAACCGTAAAAGTAATTTCTCATTTTTACCGTATATCTTTAATTTATAGAGATAATATGTTTGTATATTGATTAGCAACATCTACACATCTTTTGTTACACAGATATACACGTTAACACAGCCATATGCAGGTGGTGATGAGAAAGTTAAATAATGAACCAAAGCTCATCACAAACATACTTTTCCCACAAGCAGAAAAGTGTATCAGTGTATAGAAGGTGTTCAGTGTCATTCACACAGCTACTAAACACCAGTATGGTAACACGCACAAAATTAAAGTCATGAAATAAATACTGTTTATCAACATTAGATGTAACATACATCTCTAATGTACATAACTGATGGGGAAACAACTAAAAAGATCCATAGTAATGTCAACAAAAAGCATAAAAAGTGATGTGCCATACAGGGAATTCTGGGAAAGTCAATTTACTGTTATTCGCCGTATATATTAAGGAAACATACTGTTAACCAGGTTACGGATTTTTACTGTAGCATTTTTACAATTTTTTACCGTTGAAATCATGGCCATTTTTTACAGTGTACTAATATAGTAATAAAGATACTAATATCGTATTGTTATAGTTACTGTTTTATTGTTAACACAATCAGGTCTTTTGTCTTTCTCATTCATTCATTCATTTTCTTGTCAGCTTTGTCCCTTGCGGGGTCGCCACAGTGGAATGAACCACCAACTTATCCAGCACGATTTTTTACGCAGCGGATGCCCTTCCTGCTGCAACCCATCTCTGGGAATTTCCACACACACACATTCACACTCATACACTACGGACAATTTAGCTTACCCAATTCACCTGTACTGCATGTCTTTGGACTGTGGGGGAAACCGGAGCACCCGGAGGAAACCCACACGAACGCAGGGAGAACATGCAAACTCCACACAGAAACGCCAACTGACCCAGCCCAGCCGAGGTTCGAACCTGCGATCCAGCGACGTTCTTGCTGTGAGGCAACAGCACTACCTACTGCGCCACTGCGTTGCCCCTTTTGTCTTTCTTTCACAGCTAATTTTTATTCATCATGTTTTTTAATATATATATACTAATTGTAGACAGTTTTTCTTTCTGTCAGTAAACATCCAAAACACATCAAATAGACTTACCGGCCACTTTATTAGGTACACCTTACTAGTATTGGGTTGGACCCCCTTTTGCCTTTAGAACTGCCTTAATACTTTGTGGCAAAGATTCAACAAGGGACTGGACATAATCCTCAGAGATTTTGGTTCATATTGACATGATAGCATCAGACAGTTGCTGAAGATTTGTCAGCTGCACATCCATGATGCAATTCTTCCATTCTACCAAAAGTCCCAAAGGTGCTCTATTAGATGACTGTGAAGGCCATTTTAATACAGTGAACTCATTGTCATGTTCAAGAATCCAGTCTGAGATGATTCACGCTTTATGACATGGTGCACTATCCTGCTGGAAGTAGCCATCACAAGATGGGTACACTGTGGTCATAAAGGGATAGACATGGTCAGCAACAATACTCAGGTAGGCTTGTGGCATTGACATGATGCTCAATTGGGACTCAATTGGTCCCAAAGAAAATATCCCCCGCACTATTACACCACCACCACCAGCCTTTGATACAAGACAGATACCAGGCAGGATGGATCCATGCTTTTATGTTGTTGACACCAAACAACATGATCCAACCATCCAAATGTTGCAGCAGAAATCGAGACTCATTAGACCAGGCAACATTTTGTTCTATTTCTTCTGTTGTCCAATTTTGGTAAGACAGATGACAGAAAGACTGTTCGAAAATGTACGCTTTATATACTTTGAATAAAAAATATGTTTTGTTCTATTTTGCAAGCTAGTGATGTCTTTTTTTCGGATATAAAATATTATGTATTTTTCTGCAAAACTAAAAAGTGATATGTTTTTAAACTTGATTATAATTACTTCTAGACATCAAACTACCAATGTTTTAAACTTTAACCCCAATTTTAATTCAATTAAAATCATTTGTTATGAAATAAATCAAATAAATGTAATACGCTATAATATATATATATATAAATTCCGGACTGTATATATTATATCTTGTAAAAATAAATGGAGCTAGCTGTAGTTACAAGGAATACCCTAAAGATGTACAGAAAACATATTTAGAAAACTGCAATTTACAATAATAAAGATCACATTTTATGCTGTAAATTCCATCACACAATGCTGTCAGCATCTGTTTTGATAATATTAATATATATTGACAAACACAATAACAAATAGGTAAATTTAGTTGCAGAAATTTGCAAAAATATTCAAAAGCGTTTTATCTTAAGTAAATCTAGAAGTGTTTTAAGTAAATATAATGTTTTACCTCAGGTAAATGTAAATATTTATTCACATAAACACCATTGTAGTAACATATAACAGACAGTGCAAAAGCATAAAAATAATTATTATTATTATTTAAAAAAGTATTAAACAACAGAAAATGTGACCTAAAACTCAACTGTTAAGAATAAGAATAGCTATTAAGAAGCATCATTTTAATGGAATTTCATCTCATGTGAGTCATTATGGAGGATATTATGTGAATATCAGGCTTTCTTTGTAAATGGTAAGATATAAATCAGTACAATTACATCCTTTTTTCATTTTAATTAGCAAAAAATAGCTTCTAGCCATCCAACTGTATTATTTCTGTAGCATTTTTACAGTATTTTCCCATAGGCTTCTTCAGTAAAGCATATCTGTGTCTTTGTGTACTTGTGTATCTCTCATGTGAAGGCTCAAGGCACTTTCAAATTGCATTTTGTATGGTTTAAACTCCCAAAATAGCAAATTATCCCGAGCAGACTGTCTGATTTGAGCCAGTGCTTATCCTAGAGTAGTCCTGCAGGGTTTTCTGTCCGCTTCCAGTCTCTGTTGCCCTCAGCACCTGTAATCTGGCCAGCGCAGGCCTGAGGGAGACGGGCTTGTTTGTTGGCATCTCCAGAGGGTTTAAACAGGGTTAATGAGCCTCCGGTGCACACAGTCCTAAACCTCCCTACACAAATCGATTCTACACACAAGAGGCTTTAAAGAGAAACAGAGAGGATCATTAACACAACAGCGATCGAATGTTTGCATCCTGGAAGAAGTTCTGTGATCCAGTATTTGTGTTTGCTTTCTGAATACTTTCCAGAACTAAATTAGATAAAGCCAGAGTGGATTTGGTACTAGGAGAAGTGAAGGTGATTAATGTTTTAAACTAACAAGAACTAAATATATCATTCATTTGCATACCTTCACCTAGAAACAAAGGCTTGTTCATGTCAAGAACTGTAAGAATAAGATGAGCATACATTTTATTTTTAATATGATCCATATGTAAAAGAATAACACAATACAACTAAAGAAATGATAGATGGAACAAAATTACCAGCGATTTTCTTACTGTGAGGGAGATTGAAAAACTAGTAGCACTAACCTGGTCACTTGAAGCACGCCAATCACCAAAGTCCCTTTTAGGCAGGGGTCTCATACCCAATTTACCTAGGGGCCGCTGGAGGCAGAGTCTGGGTGAGACTGGGCCTCATCAGGTTTTCCACAATAAATTAATTATATTATTAATTATAAATCTTATTTTGTGTTGATAAAATAAAGAGATTTGAGAAGATTGGAATTATTTTTTTAACACAAAATGAGATGAAAAAATAAACAAATTAAAAATGAGTAAGAAAATAAATCAATCAATAAATAATAATAATAATCATAGTCATAATAATAATTAGATTTACTGTTATCCGCCGTGCTGTTGTTACAGGAAAAAGAAGCAACACTGTGTTGTTGTCATTTGTTTTGACTATTACATCATATAGAAACATATGTAATGTTTATTGTGTGAGGCGATGCAAATGACCCACAAATAACGGTGCAACTCTATAATTGGACTGGGTTACTGGGAACTCTTATTGCCGATGGACAGGTGTCGATGTGTGACTGCAGACGACTACATTAAAGACTGCATTGAGTTCCTTACTTTTCTTTTAGCGTACGCATCACTTTGATTTCTTTTCTGCTTACTGCGCGCGAAAAAATAACCACCAACCATTGAGAGTCATTGTAAATACAAGAAAGATGATTGGTGAAAATATTGTTCAGGACCAATAGTTAAATAACTACCATAATGGGTGCGCGCACACACAATCCACACAGCATTTGCTGCACTTATTCCCTCTCTCTCTCATACACACACACACACACACACACACACACACACATGCAGGTATTCACTGCGCAGTTAAGGCCGAATCAATTAAAATAAATACCAGAAAAAAAAAATACAAATATCTGACATTTCCTGGAACAGGATCCGACAAGGTCCTGCTCAAAGTAAGCACTAATTTATATTCATTCATTCATTTTCTTGTCGGCTTAGTCCCTTTATTAATCTGTGGTCACCACAGCGGAATGAACCGCCAACTTATCCAGCACATTTTTACGCAGCGGATGCCCTTCCAGCCGCAACCCATCTCTGGGAAACATCCACACACTCATTCACACTCATACACTACGGACAATTTAGCCTACCCAATTCACCTGTACCGCGTGTCTTTGGACTGGGGGAAACCCACGCGAATGCAGGGAGAACATGCAAACTCCACTAATTTATATATATTTTTATATTTACAATGTCCCGCTGGGCAGCAACTTAAAATACTTTTTTGAAGTGTTGTGAATGAAGCGCACTGGGACAAATGTCCGCGTGTGCCCAATAGAAATGAGGCAGCCAGCAGGCATGGAGAAAACACTCCATGGCGCCACGGCTGTAACTTTCACTCATTGGGAAATGTTTCTCTGCCTGCATCAAGACCAGCTGATGTCCCGCCCCCATATACCATATATCCCACCGTGATTGGTGGGTTCGTTCAGCTCCACACACAAAACTGTAAAGTGCAATACATATCAAACTCGCGAGCCGCAATAACAATAAACTTTCAAATTAAGGTGGGGGCCACAAACTATCGTCCAGCGGGCTGCAATTGACCCACGGGCCGCGAGTTTGAGACCCCTGCTTTAAGGCAAGTCATTTCACTCGGTGGTCATCTTTGAAATGCCTTTTGGGAAGTATACTTGGGCATTCTGTCTGTATGGGGAAACATCAAATTCTCCAAAACTGTTAGCCAAGCTTACGATTACATTACGTATTTGAAATCACCAATAAGATTAAACAACAACTGTCTCATAAGTTTAGTTTGACTAAATGACTTGACTTCATGTGCACTTGAAAGGAACGAGGCCACGACACCAACCTCATTTATGGTGGTTCAACATATGATCATCCTCTGGATAATGATTGTCTGATCCAGCTGCTCTTCTGAAGTGATTCACAACTTGGTCTTGATGGCGAATCTCCTCCAGAAATGAAAGCTACTTTTTGTTTACAAGTTTGTGTGGGTTTGAGTAGTTGCTGCTGTCATGTGATGTGCATTTGACAGGACGGACTGTACCTCGCGTTCATTTCATACAGATTACAAAACCAGAAAACATGTGTTTTCAAGTGTAGTGGGTTAATTTAAAAGTGTTTGCTTAGATTCCAGTGTTTGTTGACCACATAAATTGTTGTAAAAGCACACGTCTGGTCTGAGCTTCTCCTCCGTAGAAACATCAGTTTACAATGATTGATGATTGGCTCCTGTACTAGTAGATGGGGCTTCATTCGCCATATTGACCGTTACACTCTTCCTCAATCATAACTATTCGAGTGACATGTCTTGTGTGTTCTATAGTCTTTGTAATCAGAGAGCAGCTTTTGGTCTCCTTTTTTATTCCAATGGGCTACGTTTCTACGTTTTTCTATGTAAACATGCAATTGACGGATTTACGTGACTCTTGCGTTTTGTGTCTTTATTACTGCCTCGCACAGAAGCACTGTGTTTTTAAGATTAATTCAACTTTTACACAATGATCAATTATTAATATTATTAAATTGTAATCAATTACTTTACAA